>CM075297.1:4534445-4978934 GCA_037672795.1 Lagerstroemia speciosa | reverse complement strand
ACCAAATTACGGGTTCGTTGTTATGAGCATTGGCTGCTGTGAGAGCCTCAGCAGACTGCAGTGTTTGAGTTTATCTGCTTCAGATCATGTTTCCGGCCAGTTACTGGCATGAGATCGAGATTTAGGTCATACCTCAGCATTCAATGCTTCCAACACAGCTCCAGGAACCGCATCTGGGCAGAACTCATCAGGAGTGAAGTTGCAGAGTATCCTTTTAACCAAAGTCAGAGTGATCGAGGGGCAGACCTAACAGCAGTAAAAAGAATCTATAAGACCGCATACCCCATTAAGAAGGATTACCCTAACACTGGAGGACTCTGATGTTACCTCCTTTCTTATCAATCGGTCCATAAGCATGTCTTTTGGAAGCATCAGGAGGTCGCTCAGTTCATTGAGAAGAATGAAGAATTTAGGTTCAGTATCACCACCCTGTCTGTGTTCATCTTCATTCCGGTGTCCCGCATTGACAACATCATCAGTGTCCATGCCAAAGGCATCAGCAATCCACCGAGACCAATTGCCAACCTGCAAGGCCCTTTACTTATTGCACTTCCAAAACATTTTCACTTCACATGATAACATCACCAGTAAAGAATGCAGACATAAGGAAAATGTTTATACAATAGTAGCTCAAAGGCATTCAAACAATTCAATTATGTTCTGGTCGTTTGATGTAATGGTAGTTGGATTTAGTATTTCGCAGTCAACATTGATGGTGTAGTGTCCAATAAAGTTATGTAACTGACACGGTTCATTTTCTGAATTGTCTGTGCTATAAATCTTTTGATTCATGTCAAACATGACAAATACTACCTCTTGGTGTTCCCTTAGATGATTCCACACTATGAAATTGATGGAAAAAATGAAGATCTACCCACTTAAATTAAAATGGTGGATACTACATACAGAGTTTTTCAGTTGAGCTCCGGATCCAAAGCTCAAGTCTCCTGCAGGAATAGGCAAAACCTGGGAATCAACTATTGGATCGGAAACAGGGTCTGTCGGGATCTCATGAGCCGATTCACGAAGAATAGCATTGAACATGGCCACATCTAGTCTCACAGCACACTGTTTCATAACCTGAGAAAAGAAGTGGTTGTCAATATAATATAACTCAAATTCAAGACGGCAAAAGGAGAGGTTGTAGAACAATCAATTAGAGCGGCACGGGTTGAAAGCATAAGAAAATATTTTATGAGAATGCGTACCATCCTTGCCAAAACAGGAAGGCACCCACACTCATGCCCTCCAGATCTAACAGGACAGAGCCGAAGAAAAGCGTCTTGAAAAGCTCTTCTCCACACGTCAACAGAGAAGCTGCCATGCCGGTCATCTCCCAAAGCTGGTCCCAGCAACCTTCCAGTGATTCTACTGCTTCTCAAATTGCCATCAGGAGTTTGCATATGTGGCATTAAAGCCTGAATACGTGTGTTACCAGGAAAACAGAATGAACATTAGAAGATGCATGGCAATATATAAGAAAATAATTAAACAGTGAAGATCCTTGTTTGATTCATGAAAAAGTAGAGGATGCAATTTGAAGTTATAACTAGTTGAATGGAGTCAATTTATGTACTTAAGAACAATGCAACTATGGTGAATAACCTTATAATATTATAACCTGGCTTGACTGTTGCGGCAATTGTAAGCAAGGATTATAACAAGCTAGACAATATGTACCTGCCACCATATTGACTCTACTATCCGAGAGAAAATCCAGGATTCAATTTTTTCGAGGGCAGCCATGAATGTTCCTGTTTCTTGCCAGTCATCCACAGCCTGTATAAAGCCACTTCTTGGCTTATTGTTGGAGCCTTCCTTCCATTTCAGTGTAACCCTGTTAGATTCTGCATATCTTGAAAAAGGACTTGAGTTGCACGAACTTCCAAATGCTTGGGAGATGATCACCCTTAGCACAATAGTGTTGGACAACCAATAAGTCAACCTTGACAAACATAAAGAACAACAGATGCTCATTACTTTCAGTTCAGAATAGCTGTCTTCTTGTAAGCTGAAATATCAAAATCGATATACCTTGGGACATCATTGTTACAGGAACGAGCAATCATGATTAGACCAGACACAGTGTTTTTCGCAATAGTGCCTCTCCTGTCTTGCGTCCAATGCTTACAAGCGTGGATGTACAGTCTAGAAAGGCGCCGAGCAGGCGTATGCACCTTATGTGTAGAGCTCCCATGCTCAGCTACCACAGAATACAGTGAAATTTCAAGGGCAGCAACTTCTCTCAGTTCCTCTTCAAGTTTTTCAATTCTCATTTCCATTTCTTGGATCTTATGTTCCATAACTCCCTGATTTTTATTTGGGCCATTCTCCACAGCTTCAATTTCATCTTCGCTTCCAAGACTTTGAGCACCATTTGAGGCCTCATCTAAGACATCGACTTCCTTATCTTCCTCTACACGATTCTGCTCAATTTCTTCAGAGGAATCTGATGAAGGTTTGGCAGGGAGTTCCATAGATTTCATAAGTCCGCTAGATGAATTTTCTGTAGAAATGCGAGAAGGCTCACAACTAGATTTTGCAGATTTCTCGTTATTTTTCTCAACAACCTTGTGCTGCAATTTAATTGCTTTTCCATGCAACCTTTTTGTTTCAATTTCCAAAGAGGACATCTTAGAACTCTTTTTAGAAGCCCCTTCGGGTGCACCCTGGACCTTTTCCTCCCCTTGAGAGAATACTGAATCAGTAGCTGTATCAGAATCCAAGACTTCTTCCTTATCTTTGTTAGATTCCTTATCCAAATCAAGAGAATTGTCATCTAAAGTTCCACCATCCTCCAGTTTAGATGCAATCACTGTGGTTTTCCCATTGCCACCAGTCCCTTCGGACCTGTTGACATCATCCACATAATGGATGACCATGTTTTCATAAGCTTCAGGGACCTCTGTGGCCGAATTCGTATCACTTACTAAAGTAGTGGAATCAGCTCTGGTAACTGAAGCCTTAGACGTAGTCCCTTTTCCCTTCAAACCCTTCAAGCCATTCTCAAGAGGGCGATTGTTATTTTTTTCATTAATTCTTACTGACCGCTTCTTCTGACTGCTGTTTGGAGTTCTCCTCCTATCACTATCCATACTAATTTTTCTTTTTCCAGCTGCAGTCAAAGAATCAGGGAAGTGAATACATACCTGCAGAAGAGGTTCAGAAAGGGGACATTAAGAGTTCATGCAAATAGGCATGTATATCTCACCAACGGATCATTGACCAACTTTCTAGTGGTTGAGCATGCAGAACGAACTCTTCCTGTAAAACAAATCTGTTCTCCATTAGATGGATAAAGCCAGGACAAAATTTCACTCTTGAATTCATAATCATTCCTAGAAGATCTTACAAGATTCATAATCATATGATGTGCATCGGCGATAAGCTCAGAGTCAGCCAACACAAGAAAGCTCAGAGCCAGGGAGCCCGCAAAACAGAGTTGGAACAAATCATTTCGATGAGAAGATCCCACAAAGGATAAGTGAAAGTATAAACTTTAATTTGTAGCCAATCATCATCAAAATCAAAATGATTAATTATTTCTGTATTTTGAACGTGGCAGCGGGAAGAGGTAGGCCATCAACAATTTGTCCTCTTAACAACGCAATATCCAGAAGGAATGGAGGGGCAGCATTGAAAATGATCTTCTTTTTCCTTTTGGCGTTTTATCCAAAATGACGGTTCTTGAATAGCAATCTCAGAGAACTTCTAATTAGCCCACAAGTAATGAATGGACTGAGCCATCACATCCCTACAGTCTGTAACCCATCAAGCATCATTTATGTGGAACCCACAATGCAGATGAATCCAGTTTTATCCGAAATGACGGTTCTTGAATAGCAATCTCAGAGAACTTCTAATTAGCCCACAAGTAATGAATGGACTGAGCCATCACATCCCTACAGTCTGTAGCCCATCAAGCATCATTTATGTGGAACCCACAATGCAGATGAATCCAATTGGTTACGCACTCAAGTCCATGAATGATGAACGGGCAATGGAAACGGAGCATACTTGCACAAGAAAGCAGAACAAAAGGAGTCAAAGATCATCATTTCATGCCCGAATCAGACCGGATGTAATTACATGGGTCAATCTGATTTTGGAATCACACTATGAGAAATTGCTAATCAGAATATCCGAACCAATGTCGAGCAAAGACTAATCGTCTGCTCAGATGGCAGTCTGTAGCAGCTGTGCACTTCTACTTTCTACTTATGTGATCGTTAAGCTTCAAACTGCGATATGCTCCCCACCACCCCCCCCCCCCCCCCCCCCCAAAGTCCCCAAAAAAAAAAAAAAAAAAGAGGCTGGATTGTTCTAAACTAAGCACAGAATCTCAAACAGCGGAGTGTCCCCGCGAGAAAACGACAGCACATAAAGATGCAACACTGCGTTATCCGAGCGAAACGAACATGTATCATCAGATATACGAGACAGGAGCGACAGATAAACACCATCCACGAGAACACACGAAAGCAGAGGAAGCAAACCGTAGGACAGAGACGCTGACAGATGAGTGAAGTCCCCGGAGAGCAACGCGAGGTCGATTTCAAACGAAAAGGACGATGGAAACGACAGATCCGGAGGGGTGGGGGGACAAAAGCAGCGGGAAGAAAAAGCTGCCGACGAAACCTCCGAAGAAGATTCGAACAGCGTTAAGAAAGAGACAGAGAGAGATGGAGAATCGAAAGGACTGAAATCGAACTTACCGAAGCCTCTTGCTCCTCTCCGATTCTCGGACGGTACATGCTTTGGGATGAGCGATCACCGCCTCTCTCTCCCTCCCTCCCTCAATCAGCGTAGACTGCAAGTGTATGCACACACACAAATATATGCATAGACTCTCTCTCTTCCTCCCTCTGGGCGGTTACTTCTTCTGTCTCCTCTACACGAAATGGAGAGTGGGAAGATGCGGGGAGAGCGGAGACACTGCGGGAAGACTGGCATTTAAAAGGCGCGTGCTTGCATGATTTTGACACCATACGATGATCCAGTGCTTCAAAGTGGCGAAATTTTAAGGTGGGCTCGATCCACCGTCAAATGGGGTTGGCGCTGGACCCGATCTGGATCTGCCTGTGATCGTCTCTTTCAAATTTCGTATCTATATGGAAGTCCGGGCATCGAGAATATCATTAGTGAGTTATAATTGTTCAGTATATTTGATATATTAGTAGTTAAATATAAAAGTTCAATTAAACATCACTCATTTTTAAATAAAATTTCGATTTGAAGTGTCCCAAATAGGGAAAAGAAGATATAGATCCGGCTTCGAATAAAAATTATAAGTACAACGAGTTGATATTTGAAATGCTTTTATATATACTACACGTCAATCCGTACTACATGTCAAACTATCTATTGTATAATTGATTACAAATTCTTATTTTTGAAGGGTTGAATATTTTCTTCTATAGATGATTAATATTTAAAAAATATATAATAAGCAAATAAATTATAATTAGATTAAAAATTGGAGAGTAGTTATTTGAATGATTTTATCACTTTATTCTCATTTATCTTTTTTACAAGTTAAAAATATATTTATAAAATCAACCAATATTGCTTTTTTTTATATGTTTTATATGGGTGTGTGCATATATATATATATATATATATACAGACTTGTTTTTCGTGTCCGAGGGTGAGCGCGAGGAAGTGTCGGTGGAGGGAGACTGGGAACAGCCGGTGGTGATGGTGGCGTCACGTGCGGTATTTTGCAGTGTTTACCAAAAACAGCTGGACATCGCTGTCTCGGACTCGGTTCGCCGTCTCGGTCGGTGCCCCACCGCCCGGGCAAGTGAAACCGCTGAATCGGAATGGAAGTAAAGGAGGCATCCGCTGATAAGGTAATGCTGGTCCTGACAGAATCTTATACTAATAAAATTAAGTTATTTTAATATTTTTTTAAAAAATAATCTAATTAATCTGTGACACCATATCAGCATTGTCACGTGATATGCGGGTATTTAAACACGGTATTCTACCCGGTCGGAGGAAGCATTTACTCCTAAAACAGCCTGCCTGAATACAAAAATTGTTTGGCATGTCTCTGCTCTGAGTAGTGTCCGAAAACCTATCCATAAATGAATGAAACAGGAGCTTGTGTATAACATCTTATTGATGTAAGATAAATTCTATGGTTTCTTGGACGGTCGCATCCTTGGAGGTGGTCAACAGGGACGGATCCAGGAGTCCCGATCGGGATGGTGAAACTCAATATGGAGTTAATAGACCGGTTTTGGGAGCGAACTATAGGATAATTCACTAAGAATATACATAAAATTAGTAAAATTTATATACAATTTTACAGATTTTTCTGAGTTCGAGGTGGCAATTGCCCCGTACTCCTCCTAAATCCATCCCCGGTGACGGATCCATCGTCCCAACTCAAAATAGGGACATATGTACAAAAGTCTCTATCGGTGTGTTTGACAATTTATTTTCTCTTGATTTTTTGCGTCCAAGAATTCTTTACAAGGTTAAGAACCAGAATCACCAACATAGGTTAATCCGGCAACTTTCTCTTAAGTAAACTTACGAGTTCAAGTTTTACAAATAAAGAAAGAATTTTTACACTTCGGTGAACTAACAGAAGTACAAATGAATGAAATCAAAGTAAATTAGTTGAGATGGTAGCGTCTCCCTTCCCCTTAAGGAAAATATCATATTCAAGTCTTATGAATTGAGTAAATTTATCCTCGGAGACCTTTACCCCTTAGTGGGTCCTCTTATTTGGAATTGAATTAGTTAGGACCCACTGGAATTCTAGATATCAGTGACTCAAATTGGAAAAAAAAGAAAGAAGTACAAATTAAAGAGGAAATAGGAGCATTTGCATTCTTATGTCACAAATAAGCATCGTGTTTAGGCAAGCATATTCAAGAAAACATTACAAGACAGTCATAGTATCATTTTCTCACAGTTAAATAGTCGTTGGATCATAAAAATAGGTGAACTAAACCGTAATAAAAAAAAATACTCATTTGTTAATCTGAGATTGACCTAATAATTCCTTCACTAAATATGTAAATGGGTGATGTACGATCGATTCTCAGGTTGGGAGGGTTGAGAAATTTTTTTTCAAAAATTACGATCCGACCAAAAATTAGTTTCAAAGCACACTTCAACCGGCTCGATAATAATGTCCAGTTTTTGTTCTTCTTTCCCTTGGTGGGGGTTGCATGTGACAATGTCCCGACACAGACAAGCAAACAAGGAGATCTCCTCGGGAATCGATTTTGCAGAGAAGTCAGAGGCAAATGCAAACTAATGCAAACCCTTCTTGGCTGGGTTTAACCGGAGAAACTCTTGAAGTTAGATAGTTGTCCCGTTATTTGTAAATTTAATTAATAAATATTTAATATGTTAATAAAAAATATCGCTTTAATTTTTCCTGTTCATTTAACTGACACTTAGTTTTTAAACATGAAATGATATCTTTAGCTGATACGTCAAATAATCATTAACTGAATTCATTATATGATTTATGAGTCCAATTCACCTGAGAATTTTTCATTGAACTGGATACGGAGAGGAATTCTCTGTCACTTGAAAGTTTTGGAAAGAGTAAATTGTCATTTTCATCCTTAATATTTCGTGCGGTCATTATTTTTATCCCTAATCTATTTTCACATCAATATTATCCTTCACGTTTAAGAAACCTCAACAATTTAATCTTTTACCATTATTTTCATTTCTAGTGTTTAAAAATTCCAACAATTTAGTCCATCCGTGTGATGGATAAAAACGATAATTATCTGAAATATTAGAGATGGAAATGATGCCGGACGACTAAACTGTTGGAAAATCTTCAACATTGACGATGATATTAATGGTAAAATTAGATTAGGGACAAAAATGATGCTTCAACCTTTTCCAAAACTTAAGATTAAGAGAGAGATGGGACTTCCGAAATTAAAAACTGAGGATTTAGTGAAGCATTCAGCTAATTTTATGTAGTTGCCTGGCTGATCTATATTAATTACAAAGCATAGTATCTATCAGTATTGATCAACTTCATGTTGGCTTAGTGGTTCTCTTACTGAATCCCGAATGGATGATCCCAAAAAAAAGGGACAAGACAGAGAGGCAGAAGATCTCTCGAACGAAGCTTCCTCGAAACAGAACCAGCAAGATTAAGAAAATCAACGGCGTCGTAGCGTAGCTTAATCGTCAAGCTCCGGCGCACGTGCATGAGCTGGAGACATCGCTTGCCTTCTCTCTCTCTCTCTCTCTGTCTCTTTCTAACCGTACAGTGATCGACTATGTCGTCGATGGGGTGCTTTCCATCACCGCAACCTTAGGCTTCGCTGCCTGCATTCTAATTTGTAGTGTTTAGGGGCCAATCTCACGTTAAATAAGTAACAAATCGAAGCCTAATTTTGTAAGAGAGAGCGCGTATACAACCGATCTATCAGTTTAAATTTTTGAATTAGATAAAAACTCAATTTCTTATAAGTCAGTGGTATTTTTTCATAGTATAAGAGTAAATTTCCCTGTAAGTTCACACCGTGACAAGCCTATTAAGCCCGAAATTGGAAAGAAAAATGCTCGGTCCATAGAGACATAGAGACAGAGAGAGTGTGTGGGGGTCTTGGATCTAAAAAGCTCAAAAAAATTTTGATGGTCTTCCATCATAACAACACAGTGAGTGAAAAATTATCATTTTACCCTCTAAAGCTGCCAAAAGATTGGCACGGTCTTAACTGATCTCTCACGATTCGCTCTTGTGAATATCGCCATGGTCCTGGCTGATCTATCATGATTGGCTCATATCCTCTCTATAGATATTCGTTCACAGCGGTTCGAGGTACGGACTCTAATTCATCTCTGTACTTACACCTTTTATCTATCAGTGACTGACTTGAGTATCGGATAATCAAATTGGATTGTCACATCTGATTTGATTTTCTCTCTTATTTTTAAGTCTTGACATACTCATGAAAAGGTCTGATGCGATGAGAGTCGAAAACAATTTCTCATCGGTGAGAAAGAGTCAATTAAATTACTATTATTAAGTAACACGGCCAAATTTGTTCTTACAACGCCACCAGGTAACTGCGTGACGTTGACCGTGATGACTGCGGCTAGCTGTCAGCCAATAGCCGCCTCCACCACCCAACTCAATTCACTCCGATCGTCCACGTCAGCGGGTCCCTCACCGGAAATTCTTCCTGGTGAAGGTAACCCCGTGTTGCACTGTTAACGTGGACGGTGACCGGCCCCGAGGGCTGGAACTTGTATGAGCTAGCTGCAGAGTCAAACCATATAGCAAGTGAGCTGGGGCTTCAGACCCACGCCTTTTCTTGCCTACAGCAATGGAGAATACAGATCCCACCGATTCACCATTTGTACAAGCATCGGGTATATTCCATTCATACGGATCAGAAAAAAGGAGAAATAAATCGAAAAATGGGTCAAAATACCGCTGGTTCCGAAAGTATTTCTTAAAAAAAGATGCATTTGCAACTATTCTCGACAATACTGTTTGTAAAACGCATAATCAATCGGTGCTTCGTTGTTACTTTTATTTTCAAACAAAACTTAATCTCATTATACACTTTCTATTATTTTTATTTTCACAAAAAAACTTAATTTCATTATATACTTCCTTTTACTTTTATTTTTACATAAAACTTGATTTCACTATACGTTCTCTTTTATTTTTATTTTCATAAAAAACTTGGTTTAAAGCTACAAAAATGATAAGCTCGGTTTAATTACTTGATGGATGTTTTAACTTCTTTTTTTTTTTTTTTTTCCTGAAAGCGATATCTGAATAGGTTCGAGATAAGTAAACATCATAACAAAAGAAAAGCGCGTAAAGAAACCAAGTTTCCGTGAAGATAAAAGGAACAAAAAGTCCATTATGAAACTAAATTTTCTGTAAAAATAAAAATAAAAGGAAGTGCATAATGAAACCAAATTTTGTGTGAAAATAAAAACAATAGAAAGCACGTAATCAAACGAAGTTTTCTTTGAAAATAAAAACAATAAAACATCAATTGATCATGCAGTACAGAAACGATATTCCCAGAAACAGTTGTAAATGCGACTTTTTTAAGAAATACTCTCGGAACCAACAGTATTTTGACCCGTTTCTCAAAATAAATCAACCTGCAGTGAGATGACCTATAGATCAGGGTTAATTAAATGTATCGATCTCACATGATTCAGTCGGGGTTCTTATGCTTTTTCTGCCCTTTGGCCCTGAGGATGGCCAGAAACCAGCCAAACCATAGATCTGAGTTCTTGACGTCGGCTTTTCTTAAGAAATCGAGCCTTGGCCCAACATCAAGCCAAGAAGAACCAACTTAATTTCAACTTTCTTCTACCACGGCTCAGATCGGGTACGTGGCCTCTTGCCCCCAAACCTGTTACAATTGTTCTTCAAGAGAAAAAAAGAGAAAAAAAAAAAAAAGCAGACTATTCGAAGAAGGAGACCTTCCCCGATAGGAATCTAGCCCGAACGAAGAAACCATTGGGCTTCAACCTGTTTGTAAGAAAGAAAGCATTTTGCATGTCATTTCAACCTCTTTCCACCATTAATATAAAGCTTGCGCTATGAACAGCGCAAGCTGATCGAGCTGTTAAGCTGCAGGAAAGTAGATGGACCGCTGCCAGAGAAACAGTCTACTCTTAAATCAGCTTACTATCCATATCATGTGAAGTAGCATTCTGTAGTCTTTGGAGTATCCCTTGCTCCATCTTTCTCACTATAAAACTGGATCGACACCGACACAGTAAGCCCGACATTGTCAGGAGACAGAGATCGAATGCACTGTTGATCACAGGAAACAATTTCCAGCGAGTATAAGTAGAAAGCTGGGATAACCCTATTGCCATCCGGAGAAGAATCACTAGTACTTCAAACAGAGGCCTCTGTCCAACTGCACCGGGAATTCGGCTAGGGTATCAGAGCCCCAAGAAGTAAACTGACCGAGATGAGATATGGCCGTGATTTCAATTCCATGTGCACACTCAGAATGCATGATAAATTGCAATACTGAAAGGCCATGAATGATGAAAATGGGGAAAGGTTGCCTATAACATCTTCAAGCAATAGGAATGAGTAGCATACAATCACAGTGCCAATGGAATTTCATGCCAATTCAGAAGCGCCAAGGGATCATTCGAATGAAGTTTGTGAAGGGTCAAGCAATCTTTTCTCACTTAATTTGCATCATACTCGAATTTTGAAGCAAAGAATGCATACACTCCGTTCTCCATGGCTGGATCAACTTCTCCACAGCTCCGTAGAGAGTTCAAGAGAATCAAATTGTCCAGGATCGAGATCAAACTCCGCTCAGGCTACGTCACATTTCTTGGAGTATGATTTGGAAAGTGAAGTAGAACATTTATTGGAATGTACGAGGAATTAACTGAATTTAGCTAAAAAGATCCATCCATCCTTGACTGCTAACACCAGAACTCGAATCATATGAAGCGAATTTGAATGCAAAGGTCCAAATTAGAGGCTAAATTCCCAGGAAGAAGCAACAGCCGATGCAAAAATTTCAACTTTCACAAACCCTTACTGGAAACAGACCAATCAGAAATTCTCAATCTTCCACCAATCTCATATCAGACAAGAAAGAGCAAGATTCAACTCAATAATAATCTTTACCGATGAGTGATTCAGTCGGAATCGGAAGCGGAGAGGCCGATTTTCTGCTCCATCTGGAGGCGCTCGATGGCCTTCTTGTGGGCCCAGGTCTCGATAGTTAGATCAGGCTTGGCATTGAGGCCGACGCCGAGGATGACGATCGTGAAGAAGCTGGTGACGTAGCACGGGAGCTCCCAGTCCTCCCACTTCCGGGACTGGCCCGGCGGAGGCGGAGTCCGGTTAAAGAGGTAGCCTTTCGGCCGCTCTTCATGTCCCGGAGTTGTCCAGCGGCTTGGACCGCCCTCGGAAGAGAAGAGACGCCGGCGGAGGGCCGTGGAGGCGGCGGTCAAGGGCTTCGAACTTCGCATGATTCCTCCGGGAGGGAATGAACGACGCTGATGCGTTCTCGCAAATAAGCGAAAGAGGAGCCATCACAGCCTTCCCACGAGTCTTTGTAGGAGAAGTGACAAACGACGCCGTAATGGTTGTGATTTAAATTGCCCAGTGTTTTTGCGGTCAACGGCTTTCCCTTTCCCACCCTTATCCTTTTCTGAAATGTGTAAATATTTTCTAAATTGTGTATTAGAGAATTATTAACTAATAACTTCCTCATTAACAAGAAATCTCATTCGTTCGGTTCAATTTGATGGATTTTCTAAAATCGGTTAATTCTCAGTCCAACTGGGTTTAACCGGCCGATCCAGTTTCAAGAAACAATGGCTCCTATTGCATTCAAAATTGAGACATCGACATGAAATAATGATTTAGCTCCAGCAACCTCAATTCTATCAGATACAAACTGTAGGGGCCGGGCCCAAGGCCCTCCCCTCAGGGAAGCCCTGCTCAGATGAAGGCCCAGGAAGTAGGCCCAAACCGCTGGACCGGCGCTTAGGCGCGGCTGTGCGCCAGACCGGGTGGCGCCCATACCGCCAGCGGCGTTTCCGTACGACTGACACCGCCTGACTCGCCCCAGTCTGACATCTTCCGTACAGCAGAAGTCGCTTCCCCTACAAGGCACACGACATGTATTTAATGCGTATTAAATGTTTGTGTCCCCTCCGTCCCTATATAAATGGGACCTGTACACCCGGAATAAAGGCAATAAGACAACATTCATAACTCCTGCTCTTATTCATTCCTCCTACCATTTTCCGATCTTAACATTGGCGCCGTCTGTGGGAAACACGGACTAAAAGTCATGGCTCGCACTCGTAGCAATCGCAGAGCAACCAGTTCCACACGTGACCAGCAGGCATTTCCCCAAAATCTCCCGCCCACCGAAAACACCCCCGAAGGCCCCCCGCGTCCCGATCCCAACCAGGACGAGCTCTTAGCAGCCCTCCCTATTCGGACCCGCCAGGCAGTGGAGCAATTTGTCGAGCGCCGGGTCACCACCCTAGTGGATGCCGCGCTATCTCGTCATCTAAATGGGCGCCAGGAAGGCGCCGGGGACACCTCGGGAGCGCCACGTGCACCCCCTCCCCCCGCGGCGGCCGCAAGCTCGCGTTTGACGCCTACCCCTTCAGGGGACAACGTTTCCCAAGCAAACACTAGCATGACCATGAGGGAAGTGCATAAACTAGTCGAGGACCGCGTGGCCAGAGCCCTCGAAGCCAACAACCGCCGCCGGTATGGGCTCCCGGCCGTTGAAGAGGATGTCGCCAGCCCCTTTTCCGCCGAAATCCAGGCGGTCACCTTACCTCCGAGGTTCAAGGCTCCGCAAATCGACGCGTATGATGGAAAGACCGATCCCCGCGACCACTTGCGCGCCCATGTCAACTCCCTCCTAGGGAGAGGGGCCACGGACGAAATTCAGTGCCTCCTGTTTCCAGGGACGTTGAAGGGCCTCGCAGCGGACTGGTTTTACTCGTTAGAACCCGGGTCCATCTCCCACTTCGCCTCACTAAAAGAAAAGTTTTTAGAGCGCTTCGCAGGGTCGCTTCGGATCAAGCGTACCCCCATGGAACTTTTCGGAATGCAGCAACGGGACCGGGAATCCCTTCGCCATTGGTACGAGCGATTTGTTAGAGTGGCGGCCGAAGTGGATGATCTGACCCCGCGAGAAAAAATGGCCGCATTTCAGCGCGGCCTGAGGGATGAGGAGTTCGCAAAAAACCTGATCATCGACCCCCCCAGCGACTTTGCCGATCTGGCGGCGCGGGCTCAACGCTTCATGACGATCGAGGAGGCCGACTGGAGGCGCAAGGACACCAAGCGAAAAGAAGCCCCTACCGATCGGCGAGAAGAGCGGGGACGGGACAACAAACGAGAGAAGTACACCCCACTGTTGGCCCCGCGCGCTGTTGTCCTTGCGGAAGGGGAGAAGCGACGCTTGATCAGAGCCCCTCGCACCACCAAAGAAACGTTGGGACCGGACGCGGACCGATATTGCCGATATCACCGGGCGTCGGGCCACGACACTGAAGACTGCCGCCAGTTGAGGGCTGAAATAGAACGGCTGGTCCAAAGGGGACATCTGCAAGAGTACGTACAGCGACCGCCCGCCAAAAACACGTGGCGACGAGACCCGGAGGCCGGAAACACGCTGGCGGACAGGCGGGAGAATGAGAGGCCGGCGGCCAGAGCCCCCTCACCCCGGGAGCGTCGAGGAACGATACACGTGATCACCGGCGAGCGTTCCTCCGGAAGCAAGCGCCCCGCGAACGAGATGCAGTGCCTGGAGCTAGACCGAAATTACTCGATCACGTTCACAGACGAAGACGCCGCGCCCGTACCTCCCTCAGCGCGAGACGAAGCATTGGTGATTACGGCCGACATCGGGGGATTCGAGGTGCGGCGGATCCTCGTTGATAATGGGAGCTCGGCTGACGTCCTGTACTACGATGCGTTCAGGAAGATGGGCTTCACCGACGCTGACCTCTCCCCGGCGGATACACCGTTGATAGGTTTCAATGGGGGAACGGTGTACCCAAAGGGGACCATCGCCCTACCTTTCTCCTTAGGCGACGGCAACAAGACGTCAAGTTGCATGACCACTCTCCTGGTAGTAGACATCCAGTCCGCCTATAACGCGATCATGGGGCGCCCCGCGCTGAATGCTCTCCGAGCCATACCATCCACCTACCATCAAATGGTTAAATTCCCTACCGGCAATGGCACAGGAAGCGTGCGAGGGAACCACCAGGTGGCGAAGCGTTGCCATCTGGCAACCCTGAAGGAGACCCGGGCTCGCCCCGCACTGCAGATTGAGCCTGACCCTCGCGATGGATGCGAGCGACCTGCCCCGGTGGGTGAACTGGAGGAAGTCTTCCTGACGCCGACGAGGAGCGTCCGGATCGGCGCAGAATTGGACAACCCCAGTAAGCGAAGCTTAATTGCGTTATTGCAAGAATATTCTGACGTGTTTGCATGGACGCCTGCAGACATGCCGGGTATCGATCAATCAATCATCACCCATCGCCTTGCAGTCAACCCGACCGCCCGCCCCGTCATTCAAAAGCGGCGCTCTATGGGGGCAGAACGAAGAGAGGCCGTCCGAGAGGAGGTAGCGAGGCTTTTGGCGGCCAACTTCATCGAGGAGGTCCGCTTCCAAACGTGGGTCGCAAACGCTGTCCTAGTGCGCAAGCCAAACGGACGATGGCGGATGTGCGTGGACTACACAGATCTCAACAAAGCGTGCCCCAAAGACGCCTACCCGTTGCCCCGCATAGACCAGCTGGTTGACGCCACAGCCAGCCACGAGCTGCTCAGCTTCATGGATGCCTATTCCGGGTACAACCAGATAGCGATGCATCCGGGAGACAGGCAAAAAACGGCGTTCTACGCAGCAGACGGGGTCTACTGTTACCGCGTGATGCCGTTCGGCCTTAAAAACGCGGGAGCAACATATCAGCGGCTGATCAACCGCCTATTCGCAGCACAGCTGGGGAATACCATGGAGGCATATGTCGATGACATGATCGTCAAATCCAAACGGGCGGCGGCGCACCAAGGGGACCTTCGGGCAGCGCTTGAATTGATGAGGCGCTACAACCTCCGGCTAAACCCTGAAAAGTGCGCCTTCGGGGTGAAGTCGGGAAAATTTTTGGGATTCATGCTCACTCACAGGGGCATTGAGGTGAACCCCGAAAAAATCAGAGCCATAGAAGACATGAAATCCCCCTCGACGATCAAAGAGGTTCAGCGCCTCACGGGCCGGCTCGCGGCACTCTCCCGTTTCCTCTCCAAGGCGGGAGACAAATGTTTCCCCTTCTTCACGGGGATCAAGGCAGGAAAAGCCTTCGCCTGGACAGCGGAGTGCGAGGAAGCGTTCTCTCGACTCAAGGCCTACCTCAGCTCTCCCCCGTGCCTGGCGACCCCGACGCAGGGGGAAACGCTCAGGCTTTACCTAGGGGTAAGCGACGTTGCGATCAGTTCCGCCCTGGTCGTTGAACGGGAAGGAAGGCAGCGCCCTGTGTATTACGTGAGCAAAGTCATGATTCCGGCGGAGCGCCGCTACTTACCCATGGAAAAGTTCACCTTGGCCGTCATCGTAGCAGCACGAAAACTAAGACCCTACTTCCAGGCGCATCCCATTGCTGTCCGCACCAACCAGTCCCTAAGGCAAGTCCTCCGCAGGCCTGAGTTATCAGGAAGAATGGTGCGATGGGCCATCGAGCTCAGTGAGTTTGACATCATTTTTGAGCCACGAGGAGCCATCAAGGCCCAGGCGCTGGCCGACTTCATCGCAGAGAACACCGGGCCAGATGACGCCACCGCACACCCGCCTGCTGACGTCTGGGAAGTGCTCGCTGACGGGTCATCTACCAGGGGTGTCGCGGGGGCAGGATGCGTCATAGTACCACCGGAGGGACCGCCGCTTACCTACAGTCTCGTGCTGTCCTTCCCCGCAACCAACAACGAGGCGGAATATGAAGCCCTAATCACTGGGCTGCTAATAGCGCGAGGAGCCGGGGCACGGCGAGTCCTCGCCAAATGCGACTCACAACTCGTGGTGGGCCAGATAAATGGAGAGTGTGAGGCCAAGGGGGACAACATGAAGCGTTGCTTGGAAAGAGCGAAGGAGGTGATCCGACAGTTCGACGAGGCAAAAATCGTCCAGATCCCCAGAGAGCAAAACCACTGGGCAGATCTGCTGAGCAAGGCAGCCACAGGGCAAGCTTACTCTCCCCTCAGCTTTATCGAGCGTCGAAGGATATCCGAGACGTACACACCCCTCGCGGTGCTTTGCGCCCAGAACGAGGAAAACTGGATGACTCCTATTCACAGATACCTGGAAAGAGATCACCTCCCCACCGACCCCATAGAGGCTCGGCGTATCAGGTTGCGCGCCGCCAGATACACCATATTGGGCGAAACGCTCTATCGGCGCGGGGTATCCCAGCCCCTTTTGCGCTGCCTTGGTCCAGAGGAGGCACATTATGTATTGCGCGAAATCCACGAAGGAATTGCGGGAAGTCACCAGGGAGCCAAGGCGATTTCCCGCATAGCCCTCCGACAGGGTTATTACTGGCCGACGATGATGGACGACGCGCGAGCCTTGGTTCGAAGCTGCCCCGCATGCCAGGCATTCGAGCGTCACCCTACCGGATCTCCCACTGAACTCACTGGTATGATGTCACCCTGGCCCTTCGCCCAATGGGGGATCGACATACTAGGGCCCTTCCCGATGGCCTCTGCGCAGCGCCGATTCCTGTTCGTCGCGGTGGATTATTTCTCCAAATGGGTGGAAGCTGAGGCAGTCGCCACCATCACGGACAAGGCATCCCGCAGGTTCGTGATGAAGCATATAGTGTACCGATTCGGCATCCCCCACACCCTTATCTCAGACAACGGCACGCAGTTCAGAGGAAAAGCTTTCCAGGAGATGTGCCAGGAGCTCCGAATCAAACAACGCTTCACCTCGGTAGCGCACCCTCAAACAAATGGGCAAACCGAGGTCACTAACAGGACCCTCCTTCACGGCTTGCGTACAAGGCTGAGCGCACTAGGAGGGTCATGGGTCGACGAGCTGGACAACGTGCTATGGGCCTATCGCGTGACACCCCGTACGGCCACCGACGCGACACCTTTTTCCCTCGTCTACGGGTCGGAGGCGGTTATTCCTGCCGAAGTGGCAGTAAACACACGTCGAGTGGCCGCGTTTGAAGAACTGGACAACAATCGTCTTCGGGGGGAGGACTTGGACCTGGCAGAAGAAAAGCGCATGCGGGCTCTCACCAATATGCACAAAGCAAAGCAAGCGGCGGCACGCTACTTCAACCGGAGGGTCCGGGCGCGACAATTCAGTGTGGGGGATCTGGTCCTCCGCCAGAACAAGTTCTCCAAACACCAGACGGGCAAGCTCGCACCCAAATGGGAAGGCCCCTACCGCATCAACGGGATCCCTTATCCGGGCGCGTACATTTTGCAGGATATGGAGGGACGCACCCTGCCACACACTTTTAACGCAGAGGTACTCAAAAAGTTCTTCTATTAACGCACCGTATTCTACTTGTACCCTTGCACATACATGGTTAAATGTAGCCCTTATTCTGCAACGCTCGTCTTAAAATATATATATAAAAAAAAAAGGCACAAAGACCTCCAACACTCGGGGGCACCAAAGACCTCCACCTCTCGGGGGCACAAAGACCTCCACCTCTCGGGGGCACCAAAGACCTCCACCTCTCGGGGGCACAAAGACCTCCACCTCTCGGGGGCACAAAGACCTCCAACTCGGGGGCACCAAAGACCTCCACCTCTCGGGGGCACAAAGACCTCCACCTCTCGGGGGCACCAAAGACCTCCACCTCTCGGGGGCACAAAGACCTCCACCTCTCGGGGGCACAAAGACCTCCAACACTCGGGGGCACCAAAGACCTCCACCTCTCGGGGGCACAAAGACCTCCACCTCTCGGGGGCACAAAGACCTCCAACACTCGGGGGCACCAAAGACCTCCACCTCTCGGGGGCACAAAGACCTCCAACACTCGGGGGCACTAAAGACCTCCAACACTCGGGGGCACAAAGACCTCCAACACTCGGGGGCACAAAAGACCTCAGATCTCCTGGGGCACAAAAGACCTCCAACGCTCGGGGGCACAAAGACCTCAGCACGCCTGAGGCATTAAAGACCTCAAGCCTCCTGAGGCACGAAGGTTCCCGCCGAGTGGGCCACCGAGACCCAAGGCAACAAGCACCGCTAAGGCACACAAGCGCGTAAAAAACCCAAAGAAAAGACCCGCTAAAATGTCAAGAGGAACCAACCGCGGCGCAGAGATACCGGCCTATCGCGTTTCGACCTACAATGAGCTACTCTAGTCATCCTCAACGCAAAGCAGCGCGGAACGCGCACGCCTCAAGATATACCGCTAAAACAGGAGCCGAAAAAGCGCCGAAACACTTTCAAATACTAAAAAGTGATCGGTACACGGCGTGGCAGCAAGCTATTACTTCGAAAGCGTTGAAAACAAAGACGAGGGAATGGGTCGTGACTAACAAATAAATGCTGAAAGGAGCAAGCGTCACAATACTCGGGAAAAAACGCCAAAGGCAACTGCGTTACATAACTTCTTTACACGGTTTTATTTACAAACTACCCCTAGGCCTATGGAGTTGCAGCGCCGCGGGCCTCGTCCAGGAGGCGGAGACAGTCCAGGCTCGGGATCTCTGACAGGTCGACGCTTGGGTGCAGGCGCTGGAGGTCATCCTTAACAGAGCGGAGGGAGTCCACTATGGCTCTGCCCCCACGCGCCGCCAGCTCTTCTGTGAAGGCTTCACTGGCCTTGTACTCCTCCACAGCTTCTTGCTTGGCACGCGCCACCTCCGCCGACTTCTCCGCGACAGCCGAAGAAAGCGCCAGGGCAGACTCCTGCAGTTGTGCCTGAAGTCTCCCCTCTTCGGCAGACCTGACGGACCGCTCCCGCTCCAGCTGCTCCTTGAGGACTCTCACTTCCTCTTGGAGCTCGGCCTTCCCCGCCTCCTCGGAGGCAAGTCGCGTCTTCAGCGCCTCGACCTCGTCCCGGGCTCCAGCCATCTCCTGCTCCGCGGCATCCACCTGGATTTCCAAGGACTGGATGCTGGCGCGCATGTTCTGGCGCTGCTTCCTCCAGTTGCGCCTCTTATTTGTAAGCCGCTGGATCTGAGCCTGTAGCTCAGGAACGCTGGCACGCTCTTGGCTCCAGGTGTCCATCAGCAGCCCAGGAATCATGGCCCCCTGTCATAACGCATCGTCAGCAATGCATATGAGACGCAGAACACTAGCAGACCATTTGAAACAGGATATCAGAAGAGGCGCTCACCATTAGCGAGTAGTAGCGCGCATGGGCGAAGAGGTCATCCCTTGTCTCCAGTGGAGGCAACTCCCCCACGAGGCGCTGGAGGGCCCTGGTGAAACGTAGCTGCGTCTCCACGTCCCCCAGTAGTCCTCGGATGGGAGAGCCAGTCGTAGGAAGGGACGCCTGCACAAAAGAGGCGATCAGCAATACGCTAAGTTATTCTAACAAGGAACCTGGCAACACGCGTCACTTACCTCAGCGTGCTCCTCGCCCTGGTCCGCTCCAGAAGCCCTTCGCTCCGATCCCTCGCCCTCCTGCCCCTGGGCAGGACTCGGGAAAGGCGCCGGAGGTGCCGGCTCAGAAGGGCTGGGGCCCCTCGATGGGGAGCCGAGCCCCAGGGAGTGAGGCGCTGCACGCCCTGGAGCCTCTAAGGCAGAGACCTGAGGCGAGCTGGGGTTAACCTCTCCTTGCGAAGCCCCGAGGGCAGAGGCGCCAACCAAGCTGGAGGAGGTAAACCGAATCTTGCGCCGCTTCCGCGCCAGCGCCCCGCTCTCGCTAGATTCCCGCTCGGAGGGAACCTCCTCCACCTGGGCTGCAGCGCTGGAACCTCCAGCCGCGGAGGAAGAGATCAGAAGCACATCCTCCTCCTCACGCTTTCTCTTCCGAACTTCCTTGAGGGCCTTCTCCTGTACCAAGAGCTTGTCAATGATCTTCGTCCACTCGCCTCTCTCTGAAATCAACAAAGACAACCCAGAGGGAAGTTAGAAATTTACCAAGGCGTTCTTGGACAAGCCGCACATGTCCTCATCGACGCTCCACCTCCAGGGCGCTTCGGACACGAGGCCGTACTTAATCAAATTCTCTTCTGTGATGATGTTCCGAGCGTCAATCTTCACGCCCCGGAACTTCTCAGCATTGGCCCGCTCCCCCTTTTTCATGGACCCCCAGGGGTCCCCGTCGTGGAACTCCCTCTCGGGGCCTTTCCGCCACTTCCAACCCTCTGCGTCCCGCATGAAGAAAAAAGACTCCTTCCACCCGGAGTTGGTGGACCCATAGTTTGTCACCAACGCTCCATAGATCTTCTTGCGGCGCGGTTGGAAATGGTAATAGCCCTCCTCTGAGCGTTGTACTAGCAGGTAAAAAAACCTAAAGAGGAGTCTACTGTGTTCTATCCTCTGCTCCCGGCAATACAGGTAGAACGCTGTCCACACTCGCCACGACGTGGGGGACAGCTGACCCGGGGCCAAGCGGTAGTACTTCAACATGGCCGCTACCGGCTCGGCCAACGGCCAACGGAGGCCGGCCCGGATCTGCTCGGGAAAGATCGCGAACTCTCCCGGGCACGGCTCCGAGGGCTCTTCGCCCTCACGGGGGAACCGAGGGGCGAAGTCTGCCCCAATTCTCCCTAGCCTAAGAACGGTCAGAAATCGAGGAGGGGTGAGTTTATTGACGAAATCTCATCACCTGGGTTTCCGGTGGAAGAAGCCGGAGCACTTGACGAGGCCATGGCAGCAAAGAGACGGAGGATCCGGTGATCGGAAAAGGGAGGAAAGTCAGAGAGCTGAAGCGAAAGAGAGATGTGAGGCTCGGGGCTAAGTGACGAGGGGTAGGGGCGGGGGCCGACTACTACCCTCCAGAAGGGCAATTAATGCCCCGGGAAGCCAAAGGGCGGCGCGACGCTCCCACTGCCCCTGACAGGACGGTTCATCATCCCCTGACCAGACACGTGTCACCCCCGGGCTAGGCATAATTTCCAAATTTCAAAAGTCAGTTTCCCGCGCGTTCCGACGCGTGAAACTCGGGGGCAAGTGTAGGGGCCGGGCCCAAGGCCCTCCCCTCAGGGAAGCCCTGCTCAGATGAAGGCCCAGGAAGTAGGCCCAAACCGCTGGACCGGCGCTTAGGCGCGGCTGTGCGCCAGACCGGGTGGCGCCCATACCGCCAGCGGCGTTTCCGTACGACTGACACCGCCTGACTCGCCCCAGTCTGACATCTTCCGTACAGCAGAAGTCGCTTCCCCTACAAGGCACACGACATGTATTTAATGCGTATTAAATGTTTGTGTCCCCTCCGTCCCTATATAAATGGGACCTGTACACCCGGAATAAAGGCAATAAGACAACATTCATAACTCCTGCTCTTATTCATTCCTCCTACCATTTTCCGATCTTAACACAAACAACATAAGCTCTCAACTGAGGAACTTCCAAGGCAAGGGGAAGATCAAATTGATCAACGATTGCTAGCAAATTCTGTGACCTGAATCTTCATTCCAGTATCCTCTAGATAACTTTGCTATTCCAAAACTGGAATAGGTATCGCCCGAGGAATAGTGTCGGTGTTCATGGATGATTTGATCACCAAACTACCAATAGTCACCACATGAACAGCTCCCATCTACCATATGGTGAAACCTGTTCTTGTCTCGCATTGATATCTCTCTCGAGCATGCCTTTGATACAAATTTAGCAAAGGTATGGCAATCGACACAGATTCGAAGGTTCTTATGACACGAATCGGGGCACCCTCAGGAGTAGCGATCAAAGCAAATGCCAGGGCGAGCTTCTCGCTATGGCCTAATAGTATCTTCTCCTTCTGTTCCTCGTCCACATCATATAAGACACAGCTCAGATCAGGAACATAACCAGCTTCCTTTAACCTTACTGATAAGTCCCTCACCTTGGCGAAAATCTCCTCCTTCCTCGGGTGAGCACGATCGGTTGCATGGAAATTGTGAAGCATTTGATCGATCTCAACCCAGCTTCTTCCTGGGTCCTTTATCACAGCTTTCTCCTTCATCAGCTCCCTCAGATTTCTGACATCTTCCCATCTCCCCGCCGAAGCATACAAGTTGGATAGAATCACGTAATTCCCAGCATTCTCGGGCTCGATCTCGAGAAGCTTATGGCCAACAAGCTCACCGATCTCCACATTCGAGTGAACCCTACAGGCGCCCAAGAGCGAGCCCCAAATAGCAGCAGTTGGTTCAGAGGCATATTCCCAATGAACCGAAAGGCCTCTTCCACCCGCCCAGAACGTGCGAGTATATCGACTACACATCCATAATGCTCAATCTCTAGCTCAGCCCTATCTTTATCATTTGCCATCTCGTCAAATAACTCAAGCCCTCTCTCCTCCATTCCTCCGTGGCTGCAACCCGATAAAACCGCCAAAAGAGTAACACTGTCGTGTTTAACTTTGTTTTCCTTCCTCATCAAATCAAACAGCTGAACAACTTCTCTTCCCATTCCGTGTTTGCTGTAACCAATGAGCATGGCATTCCATGAGATAACAGTTCTCTCCAACATGCTATCAAACACCCTTCTCGCATAAGCAAGTCTTCCACATTTCGAGTACATATCAATAAGAGAATTCTGAAGAACTACATACGAGGGTACTTCAAGCCTAAGGATGTGATTGTGGACTTGCCTCCCATGATCTAGAGCTGCAAGCCCAGCCAAGGCTGTGAGCAAACTAGCATAAGTGACGTAATTTGAGTCCATTCCTTCTCTCTGCAACTGGCGGAATAGTTCTAGTGCCTCTTGATCAAGACCTAACTGGGCATAACCTGATATTATAGCAGTACAAGAGACCACATCCCTTTCTGGAAGGCACTCAAAAATCTCACGAGCTTCGTGCACCTTGCCCGCTTTAGCATACATATCAAGGAGTGAGCTCCCAACAAATGTGTGGAATTCAAAACCTCTCCTGACTACAAGAGAGTGGACCTGCCTTCCCAGCTGAAACCCAGAGAAGCCAGTGCAAGAAGTGAGAACAGTTGCAAAGGTGAACTCGTTTGGTTCTATCTCTGCAGGATAATTCTTTGCATCACCAACAAGAAACATCAAAGAGATAAATTTGCATGTTAGTAATTTGAAATATGTCTCATAGGTCCAAAAGAACACCCACATCATCTCAAAATGCCTTGTTATTCAATAGGTCCAAAGCGAAGAGTGACATTGTGAGCTTAAGCAGTTAAAAGCAGCCAACACTATTTCTATTATAATCGCTTGAAGAAAAATAATTTCTTTCTTCATCCACTTCGATTCTTTTTCTTTCAACCTAGCTCGCAATTGATCATAAATTGGAAAAACTTGGTGTTTACCAGAATGTAGAACTCGCCAATCGCATTCTTCATTCATGTACCATCAACTCAAAAACAAGGAAGGCCAACATTCAACAGCCTTTACCAGAATATTAGAATACCTGATCTTGTCATCTCCAAAAAAAGGCACAAAGCCTCCGAAGCATACCCCCGCTGAGAATAAGCCGAAATCATAGCCGTCCAAGATACCACATTTCTAAGAGGCATTTCATCGAACATTTGCCGAGCATCGTCCAGACGCCCACACTTCACATAAAGAACGATGAACCTCGTCCGGAGGTATACGGGAGGCGCGTAACACGTCTTGATCATATGGGAGTGCACCCTCTGGCCTTCCACGAAGGCCCTTCTGTCAACGCACGCATTCAAGATCGCGTCGTAACCCTCGAACTTCATTCCAGTGCCCAGGATTGCCATTTCCAACAGGGCCTTGCTGAGACGGCCGTCGGAGCACAGGGATTTCAAATACGGTGGCGAAGCCGTGGAAAGTGACCGAAAGGGGGTACGAAGAATAAGGAAGGCGGTAGGTCTAGTCAGCATATCCTTCACAAGTTGCGGGCAGCGTTCAATGACCCGGCGTTGAGTCGCCTATCATCTCCACCGGCGTTTTAATACGAAGGTGATGCAGGGGAAGACCAGAGAAGAAGGAAGGTGTTGGTCAGAAGAGAGGAACTGATCGCCGGCCGTGAGAAGTCGGGGAAGGGTGAATGCGTCGGCGTCGGCGTCGGGTGGACTCCCGAAGAGCGGGAAATGAAGAAGGTGGTGTTCGGAGAATTTATACACCCGGACCACGTAGGCGCCACTGCATTTATGTGGGGCCCACACAAAGGAGTTTCAGGTTATTAATCATCTGTAATACTGCTAACGACATTATAAAAATCATAGTAATCGGACCTGGATCGCCTTTTTCATTGAGATTTTTATTTATTTTTAATATTAAAAAGTTTAATCACTTTTTAATATTAAAAATAATATAAATGATAAAGCTGAACAATATTTAAATGATTGAGAATTAAAATCAACCAAAAAAAGGTTTATGTCAAATATGAACATAGTTCAAAAGATTGAGGAATAAAACTACAAAAGATTGAGGAATAAAACTAACATTTTCCCTAAATGATACACTGTCACTGACGTGAGAAAATATCAATAAATTATTAAAAAATTAATATTAATCAACCAAACAATTAACTTAATTATTACTAATCAAAGTAATTTAATTAATTTTTTCTTATTGGACCACATCAAATATTTAAAACTATTTTTATTAATGTACTGTCAACTACTGACTCTTGAAATATTTTATATTATATTCGCTTTACATATAAATGCTTGAACAAAGAGGGAATACATTAACTGTTACCCGAGTTTGCGGGAGAGACGTAACTCAAATGCGAGTTCTCAGGAGTGATCAAATTGTCATCGCACTCTTCTCTCACCCACATACATGGGTTGCTGAAGTGACTTGAGCTGCCCTGGCTGGTTGTTGGCATTGGCATTGTCTGATTATGTTGAGCTAGGGCTCTGACCGTTGTACAGCACACAAACATGCTCGAGAGGCTGTGGTCTACATAAATGGAGCTCTGTCCAAAATTGGGATTTTTCGACTCAGGTAAGTTTGGCCTTTTCGGTTCTCCAGTTCCCCAGTATCCTACTCACACTGATAAACATGAACCGCTATATACGGAGCTAAGCAATCTACTGAAGTCGTCACCTGCTACGACCATTGGTCGAACTCCACAATTGCTGAATAAACCGGTCTCTTCAGGTCAGAACTCAGTATGTTTGTAACTTGTTCTGGACAGAGAATAGTTAGAGATATGGTGGAGTGGAGAGTTCAAATGCAAGAATGATAACCCAATATCATACGAGTTGAGTTTTGATAGAATGGCATACACTTTCAGAATCATGAGCAATCGAATAAACTTGACTCGGCCATGTCTTCAGATCACTAGACAACAAAGAAAACGGTTAATTTGCTCACAAGTTTGGTTCCCCAACTAATGATAGGATTGGCTATGAATGAAGCAAAAAGCTAGAACCAGAAGCAGTTCTACTAGTAAGATGCAAGACAATTCAGACCCAAAACAAAGAAAAAGAAGAAAGGTGTAAGAACAAGCTCTGCAGTTATGCATACCCACAAATAATTGGGATGAGATTGCTGTGATATCCTGACTTGAATGCTGTTTTGCTGCACGCTGGTAGAATTTCTCACATCAACGGACCCTTAATCAAGAAAAGGATACCTAACACCGAAAGTTTCCGTGAAGATAATCTACATGATTTGAAGCTATTCCTCAGGGCTAAGGGCACAATGTGGAGCCACACTTCTCCCACTTCCAATAATCAGAATGAATCATCCCCATCGACAAAAGACTCGAAGATGGAAAACACTAGCCTGTCATGTCCACATACTTTATGAGAGCAAGCAGAGAAGGAAAATATGGAAGAACGATGAATTTTAGGAGGTGCAAATAGTTAAATGAGATACAGAATACTAATTCTTATGAACTAGTAGTCGACCTTCAATCATCAATGCAACTCCAAAATATAAAATACTAATTCTTATGAACTTTTCGGAATCACTCATCATACTTACTATAAGTTACAATGGATATTGCAATATACACATTTGCATTATATCATAGGAAGGATGCATTGTTTGCAAGATGTACTTGAGAACCATCCAAAATATTAAGTTTCCCTCAAAATTAATCCAAATTCTACAAAATAACAGCAACAGAGGTTGATAGATAAAAGAGGCGATCCATTGTCTACAGAAATATAATCAATGAATCACATAAAGAAGTCTGAATTATTATTTTGATTGATGAACACCAGATCCTGAGACAAATAAAACTATGAAAATTCTAGAATTCCAGGATTGATGATCTGATGTCTAATTCTCCATACTTGGAATTGTAGACTGTTATGTGGCCAGAAGTCAAGCATCTATAGCCAAACAGCAATAAATATCTGTTAGCTACAACCATAAATGTTTAGATAAATACAAAAACTCGTGTAATGGTCTTGAGCCAAAATGATGAGCAACTACTGAGCAACAATATACTCTACTTCTAATTAACAAAAACTTGGAAGAAACATGTGATTGTGTGAAGGCAATGACACCATACCTGAAGACTACAAAGAGAAAGAGAACTGATAGAAAGCCAAGCTCACCAATCGATACTTCTTTTCAGCACCAATAACTCTAAATATTTCTGTCACATCGATGACGTGCCGTTTTTTCATATACCTGAAAACCAAACAACAGATCAAGATAAAAGAAATGGTGTTAAAGATAATTTAAGTTAATTTAAGTTGACCTATACAGACAACTTGTCTGACAGAGCTTGTGATACAAGGATTTCCTCATTGAGCACGCATGTAATTGTGTGTGGTCCATCATCCATTTCAGAGTTTCAGTGACATTGAAGGGGCTGGATTTGAATAGTGCTAATGAGATGGCAACGGACTTACAGTTAGATTTAAACTTAGGTGGAGCAGCGAGCAAAGCAACTAAGTACAATTAATCACACTCTTTCCTAAAATCACTGGTGGAGAGCGGAAAGGCAGTGATCAGCAAAACTAGTTTAACCTCATAACAATATCAGCTAGGTCAAGCTGAGAGAAACTGTGGAAGTATCTCAAATAGTAAAAGAATGCCCAGAACTACTTCCAAGTGAATTATATGTCACAGAAGCATGAATAGAAGATGGTCTATGCCCATAATATATTGGGACTATTCAGTCAACAACAATTATTAGCTTCAGTATTTTACATAAGGCACCGCCAGCTACAGGCTACATTTGTAATGGAAGGGCCGCTTTTCCTCAATGATAAGTACAAACTGTTGATCTTGATGCTATTACTCAAGTTAAGTCAACTTGTGAACTTGCTTTTGAATTCTCAGGTACTTTTTATCCAGGGAAGAAATTATGTCAATTTTGGTATATTAATGGCAACTATTATATCATCATAAATATTAACAAAATGTAAAGCAAATATGACCAGCATGTTTTAAAAACGAACTTTAAGCAAATGAAACTCGGAAAAGTTGAGTTTACTTACAGCATTACATGATAACATGTGACAGGAACTGAAATTAGGAACATGAACCAATGCCCGGTGACAAGTAGAAGCAAACTGAACACTCCTTGTAAAACAAAATCAGGGATGATCCATCTATTAATCAGAGACGCTGCTTCATACATGTTTATGTAGTCTGCCTCCAAATCTGATAAGATCAACACCTAAAAAAGCCCAAACAGGCGTAAGAAGCCAGCTGAAGGAACAAACTGTTACCTTGGATTGCAATTTATGGTCAAGCTGCTTTTGAAGATTTAAGCCATTGTGCTTCTTTTATCGCAATCAGGACTGAACATCAATTACTTTAAGGATTATAATGGAAAAAAAATAAATATTATTTACATTGCAGAGAATTAGCTGGTATAAACTGATAGCTATAACAAAAAAAATTCTAGTGGTCTTTGATAAGCTCAAACCAATGTGTCCAAGGTACTAGTAATCGATATCAAGAACATTTAAGCAAAGGCAACCCATGGCACGTCTTCAGCGTATCTTTTATATATAGAATGTGATCGAAGAATGAATCAAAATCCAATATCAACACTAATCCTCAAGAATGGTGTAGCAGGAAAATTTTCAATTCAGAAAGACTAACTCATTACAATCGTCGTTGACCAAATTAACATCCCCAGTTTTTACACTGCATCAGACTAGTCAAATTTCTTAAATGGTGAGAAATAGCTAGCAAGCAAGTAAAAAACTTCCTAAGAGTCCTTCACCGAGCCGATTCTGCAAATCCCCTCCAACAACAGAAATACTGACGAGAAATCAGAGCTACCGAGTCTGCAATCCCGAGCTGCAGGTCCAAGAGTGGATACCTGATAGAAAGTCGACGCGAAGAGGAGTACGTTGATGACGAGGAACGCTACCGACAGTATCAGAGCCGCAACCATGTCCGATCGGGATCCACAGGATGCGAAGCTCCGGCGACGGCAGGGAGGGACGCTTCCAATGAGGTTTACCTTTAGCCAAAAGGCAACGAAGACGAGAGATTTCTATTCCGACTGCCCAGAGGGAAGCTTCCCTGCTCACCTTTTCGTCTCTCCGTTTACCGGCAAGCGTAGCTTCAGCTTATTTATTATTTTTCTTTTGTTTTTGTTTTTTTTTTTTTACGTCTGATATGTTTGTCACAAGTGCACATTCAAAATTCTACTTATTCAAATTTAAATTTAATTTTTTATTCCGTCTGTCAAGAAATAAAATTTAAATATAATGTTTACCAAGGGGGTTGGGCCGAGTGGTAAGCAGCTCGGTGCTGCTTAAGGAGGTCTCAGGTTCGAGACCTCACGTACGCAGACACCTCCCTTGGGAGGACCAACGGATTAGTCAAGTATGGTTGGCTGAAAGATGTCGTCTCACCGCTGGTGGGGCCTGCTTGGATACCGTGGCTGGCGACAAAAAAAAATTTTTTAATATAATGTTTTAATCCGTCTGCCATGAAATAAACACCAGTGACGTCAGTGTTTGCCATAACAGTTTTATTTTTTTATCCCGCATTTTATTTTCATTAATAATACTTCATATATAAACTAATCACATTAACTGAATTTAATTATTATTACTAATTTATATAATTATTTTATTATAATTAACTATACTATAAATTTAAGTATGTTTACGGTATATTTAATCATTATTTATTACTAATTTTTAAGTTGTAATGATATTTTTTAGATACGATAAACACATTAAATATACGCAATTATCTACACTTATATCTGTGAAAAGTTTGGTATCTTTTTCATTTATATATTTGTCATTAATATAATTTACATATTAAAATTTATGACATATCTAATTTATAATTTAAGGGTAAGACAATAATTTTATTCATTTTCCTCTCGTCCCATATATGCAATCCTAACAATAAATATCTTTAATTAACTGTTCAGATCCTTATATCTCACTATATATATATAATTTTAGTAGTGAAAATTTGTCATATTTTTTGAACAAGTACTTTTAAATTGTAAAAATAAAAAAGTAAAATTGACATATTTTAATGATTAAAATTAAAAATATTCTACGGGTTCGTGTCTAGCTATATTAAATGAAACTTTATCCTATTTCTTCGGTCTCTCGACTGTTCTCTGTTAGCTGTAATAGTCTTGCAATGTTAGGGAACATGAAAGAGACTCATGGCATGTTTGGTTCAGCCCATTAGTAAATCCATGCAGGCCCAATTCGGACTATTTCAGTACTCCTCTGATTGGGAGCTCTGTCGAGGCTGGAACTCCAATTCCAAACCCGGTACTATTACGGGTGAAATTTGTTTTGCAATTAAGGGCTTCCTTTTAGCGGCGTTCGGCTCGAGTATTATTAAATTATATTATAAAATTAAATTACAGAAAAAGTTACTATTTTATATGAAAAGTAGCTGGTGTTACATTTGATAAGTGATATAAATTTTTTGTAAAGGAAACAAAATATAATATTTTCAGCATTGTTATTATCATTGTACCCATTTTTGTCCTTTCTCTACCCCTCATTTACCTATTTTACTGCTTTACGTTGAAATGAGAGAGAATGGTGGGTCTTCTTGTAATTAAATTGATAGGTTCCACGGAAAGTAAGAATTCCACTCATTTCAATTGTAAAGTGATTATAATGGAAATGTAATGATCCGATAATATAATTACCGTCCGGGAGCTTGAAAATGATGTGTATTTTACACCCAAATAATGTAATGCATGGGATAAAGTAATTATTTTCCGTGTAAAGTTTTCACTTTATATTGATCCAAACGCTTCCTTAGTTTTATATAAAATAACAGTCATTTCTAACCATTTCCCTAAAATACCCTCCTCCCCATCATTGTCTCCTTCTCCTAAGACTTCGCGTCCGGCGCGTCTTCGATGAAGCCTCCGCAACGGCAATGGCAATGTTCGGTAATAATGAATATAATTAATTATGAATCGTAATTTGTAAGAAAAAGAATTAATAAAAAAATATAATAGAATTTATTGGAAATTAATAATCCGTAGTTTGGTGTTCATGAATAGGATATAGAATTCGTAAGGGATACAACCTAAATTATAAAAACACCCTTGGATGCATATAAGTTAACAACTAGAATTTTGTTAAATTAAAAACTAATAAATAATAAATCTCATTACGATAAAATTTTAAAATATACATGTTTTATAAAAAAACTGAGATGATCCAAAATGAACAAAAATTAATAATTATAAAGTTAATGAATGTAAGAATATTCAACATGTATCAAATGTCATAAATGTGGCCGACATTATTGCCGATACTTTTATTGTCTCCGATGTCCCAATCAAGATAACACTCATGCATAGTCCTTTTTTAGGTACATCTTATAATTTTTAAAATTTTGAGGGACACCAGCGACAATTTAGCTAATAAAATCCATTACAGGCCATAACGAACCGGTCCATAAGGAGAATTACATATGTTAAGATCAGCAAAAGTTATTCCATATGGGCTTGAATTGGGCCCAAGTCCGGATAGCCTATTACGAACACAAATTGCAACCAAACCGTGTATTTGGTATCCCATACGTTAATGGGTGGGAAATGAATAGCCCACTACGGGCTACCAAACATGACATTAGTTATACAAACCAAACGTACCCTTAATCTTTTACGGTGTCCTGTATGGAGTGGGAATTGGGTTCTTTTAGTAACCTTGTAATTTCCCACCATGCTCTTACCATTTTTTGATAACTAATAAGAAGAGTAGTAATAGTGACGATTCAAACCTCGCACTACATAATATTTGGATTTTTGTAATTAATGTGAACATATCAGATGAACTAAATATTACTATCAATATTGGTTCCGTCAACATTACACGTGCAAGGTCCTAATACAGTCCAAGAAGTCACTTTCTACTAAAGCTAAAGATCAAGAGCTTCAATTCCGAAGGATTATGTTAAGTGAATAGAATGTGTGTATAACTTGTGTGAAAATTCACAAGATCAGAGGTTCAAATCTCTCTTGAGTGTACAGCCCTCGGTGAGGTTATTCGCACACGTGTTTTGCACACGGATTAGCCCGATCTACGAGCTTGCGGGGTGTTTATAGACCCGGGAGAATAAACTTGTCGCTATTAAAAAAGAATCAAGAGCTTCTTCTAGAAGTATTACTTAAAGCGAGACCCGAATATAAGATTTCAACGTTACCAAACCGTGTGAAAGTGACTTTTGTACTATTAGATCACCAATCTTGCGGATCCGTTGTGCCCTTATCTGATTAAATATTACACATTCAAAGCCGCATAAAATCTTTCCAATATTTACTTGCTCTTCCCCTTTTGAGATATTATTATTATTATTAGGATACTATTATTTTCACAATAATTATTATTATTATTTTTTATTTTTTTATGTTTTTTTTGTTCATATTTAGTGGTCCTGAAACCTGTAACCAGGACCACTTGGAAGATAACGCGGAACTCAATTCTTTTATTCCATTCAACATCTCCAATCAATGTCCTCGTCGGAGATGGATCCAATTAATTACTGAAATAATTCCCAATTAAGACAACAAAGGGTGGATTAGGTGTGATTCCCTTACTGAGACAGGAACTAATCTCATTCTTTAATGATTTTCTCCTTCTCTTTATAGTGATTTTGCTGGGAAACAGGAATGGCTCAGTCAACGGAAGCATCGTATTTTCCAAAAAGAATCTTAAATCATCTTTCACTATAATCACGTGATGAAAAATAATTAAATAAATTATTTCGATTATAAATAATTAAGATAATTAAATTACCCTAATTATAAATAATCAATAAAAATGTCACGATTACTAGAAAATTTTAATCATTATAAAATTGTTCTCGCTTTATGTGAACGTATTATTTCTAGAAAAATACTTTAATACTGTCACGTGATGTATTATCTATATACAGGACTTTCTTCCTATGTATAGGAGTGAAAGGGGTATGGGTAGTGTTGTTAGCCGGGCCGGTTCGGGCCGGTTCCGGTCCGGGTCGAGCCGGTTCATGAACCGGCTGGGACGGGTCCGACCCGGACCGGGAAGCAAACGGTCCGGTCCGGTCCGGGTCGACGGTTCAGGCCTGAGTGACCCGGCCCGGAACCGTCATATAGACGGGCCGGTTACGGTCCGGTCCGGGTTGAACCGGCTATTTTTATTTTTGAATTTTTAGGGTTTTTTTTTATGGTTTTATGCTTTTAAAATAAAATGAAAGATATTATTGTTAGGATTCGAACCCAAGTCTTCGATTTGAAAGTCAAGAATTTTAATCAATTAGACTAATCAAAGTTTGCTTACATTTTTATATTCAATATTATATAACTAATTTTATGAAGGCACGCTAAATTCTTTAGTATTTTCAAATAAACTTGAATGATTCATTTTTAAATAAAATTAAAAAATAAATATTCAATTAAAAAAATCACTCATTAGTAAATATGTTAAGTATTTTAAATATAATATAAATTAAATAATATTTTAAAAAGGAAGACTTTGGGGGAGTGGGGCCCACTGCCAAGGTGTCATTTGTGTGGGGTGGAGGACGTGGGGCCCACTGCTTTGGGAGTATGGGGACGTGGGGCCCACCCCCATTTGACCGTTGGCCTTCACATTGCAAGCCTTTTTTTTTTTTTTTTTGCGGTTCAAAGCAACGGTTCCGGTCCGGGCCGGGCCGGTCACGGTTCCGGTCCGGTTACGGGCCTATAACGGGCCGGTCCGGTTACGGTTCAACGGGCCTATTTTGTCGACCCAACCCGTAACCGTGCCTCAGCCCGTAGGGGGCGGGCCGGTTACGGTTCATGACCGGTCCGGTCCGGTTCACGGTTTATACCGGCCGGTTCCGGTCCGGTTCCGGGCCGAACCGGCCCATTTAACAACACTAGGTATGGGCAGCGTGGGTTCTTCTTGTAAATAGTCGGGCTCCGACCTTTTCAGACTGGATTTTTCGAGCGTAAAAAAACTATACCGAGAACCGTTTAGGATCATGAAAACCCAACCGCTTCAGGTGCTTTTTTTTTTGGGTGATTTTTTGTGCCTGACTTTTAATATAATTAGCTTGAAATTAGTGTTTTAATTAAATAATTTGAAACTTTTTAAGTTTAATAAAATTTATACATTAAATCCTCGTTATATGGTATTTATATGGACAAGATTGCATTAATTTTTTACTCTAGCATAATAAAAACTAATTATTCTTCTAATATAGAAAATCTAAAATATAAACATGTATACTTAATATATTTAAAGTTCGGGAGGCATGGGCCCTGCTAGTTTTTTGGGTCGAGGTCCGACTTTCCCGAGCCGGTTTTCCCTCCCTTAAAAACCGACCGATTATCATGCATGGCTCAAAAAAATTAGGTTTTTTTCGGGTTAGTCCTGGTCGATTTTTTCGATTATTCGACTTTTTACTTACAGTTCCACTCATGTACGCCCTTATCTCTATTCTAAATTACTATTATTTTTACAGGTATTTTCTTTTTCCTTTTTTCTTTTTTCTTTTTTCCTTCCAGGTGATTCAAAATTACTATCATTATTCATTCAGGTGCAATCCCATTTAACTATTGGAGCGATTTCGCTTCCTTATAGCGTAATCTGTAATTTAAGAATTTATTAAACACGTTATAAAATTCGAACTCGCATAATTTCGTATAAATTTTACGAGACATAAGCTCTTACATCAAAACAAAACCCCGATCCGATGATCATCGGAACCTTACAAACCTAAATTTAAAATTTACGATAAATTCCTGATGTTGAAAGGATCCGAAGAATCCAATTCTCAGAATCATTATCGTACCACTCGAAAAAATGCTCTGTACAATAATGCAAAATTATTTTATCCTAAATCAGTCGGAGTCTCGCGGGCATCTCCTTTCCGATCGATAGCAGCGCGCGCTAGTCAAGTGCGATTCTCCGAGCTTCAGCCGACTTTAAGGAAAACCGAAACGGCAGCTCGGGAATATTGTTCGTGCTTCGGATATTGCGTACACGAGCCGTGAATTGGGTGCTCGTTCGATGCCGTGGCATATTCGTGTAACTTCCGATCTTTATATGCAAGGATCGCTCGGGATCGACGAGCCATGTCGAGCAAGTGCATCATCGAGAGGGATGATCGAGAGACACCGAGGCCGGGATCCTGTGACATTTCTCAAGGGGGTGTTTGGTCGGTTGTCTGAGTTCATATTTTCCCTATGAAAACCGAACTTTACAAGATGAAACATGATGTACGACAATTGCATCAATAAAGTATGTTGTAGCACAGGATTGTGCAAATTTTTCTGCATTTTAAATACGTGAAATTCTTAAATTACGATCGTGGATTCACTTCTTACCTCTGTAAAAAATAATATGATGTTTGTATTTGTCAAATATAAAAAATACATAAATTTTGATCTGCTTTTTACTTTTGAAAACGAGCTCAATGTTACAATATCACTCACTTTCTTATTATATCTAACGTAATCTGTACGTGAAAAAAAGCGTGTTTAATGCAGTGACATCGCTCTCAACATGAAACAGAGAGGTCACGTGCTCGATTCCTATCGGTTGTACTTTGTTTTAGTTCTATTCCTATCGGTTGTATTTTTCATGACCCTTTATTCAATTTTCCTCGTATCATTTTCTAGGTTTATGCCCGTACTTTGTACACCGAAAAAATATACTTAGTAAATGCAATAATATCTTATTCCAACTAATAAATCAATCTTACTATAGTTAAAACTTACATCAAAATTTCGCCAATCAAAACGCCTTCTTAGTCAGAAAATTGAGGGAAACTCCGCAGTAAAAAAACTGTTGCCTTTCTCGATTTTCAAAGCCTTTCATCAAATCACAATTTTCAGTCGGTAAATAAATCAGTATTTTCTTTTTAATTTAGAACTTCTTATTAAAAAAATAAATAAAATTTTCCACACATTTCTTTTTCTACTGAAATCTCTTTTTCTACTGGAAAAAAGCTACCGCATGTCCTATGGGAAAAAATATTTCTTTTTCTACCGAAATTTTTTTTCATAAAATTAACAATGGCTGTGATGCAGTTGGTATCATTTTTAAACTAAAACTAACATATTTGAGAATTAATTTTTTCTACGGACACCTATCTACCTCTATTTCCCATTCAGTCTCTTTCCGTTTCATGAAATTCTTATATGAATTGAGCTCACTGTGAATTATTTTACATGAAGCATATGTACTTTATAAATTCTTGATAAAGTCGATGCACTTTTATGTAACAGTTTATAGTGTCCGAGTTTGTCTTAAAATCTCTCTCCCGTTTCACTTTGATCGAAAATGTTTTTGGGGACTGTGAGTTCTAGGAATTGCCATAGTTATTTTTTTAGTTTCAATTATTGTTATACAGAAGTCCAATAAACTCTCACTAATCCAGTTCGGGTCGAGGAGACCCACTAGGGGTAAGTAAAGCTCCTCCAAGGTGAATTTTCTCCACTCACAAGATTCGAATCCGAGATCTTACTTAAGTGAAAGAGGCGTCCTACCACTTCAATAAATTCACTTTACTTAAGAAAATAGTTTTTTTTCTCAGGAAAAATGTTTGCATAAAATTAAGGAGGAGGTGTGATGCAATCGATATCATTTTTAAACTTAAGCAAATACATCTGAGATTTAATTCTTTTAGTTGACGTCTGTTTTCATGTATTCTCCCATCCTGCATCTTTCTGTTTCAAGAAATTATTATACGAGCCGAGTTCACTGAAGTACACGTGCTTTATAAATTCTCGGTAAAGTATATATGCTTTTATATAATATTTTATGATGACCGGAGTCCACCCAAGAGTCTCTCTTCCGTTTCGCATTGACCGAAAGCGTTCGTCGAAATTGTCAGTTCTAGGAATTTATACAGTTTTATTTCTATGAAAAATTTATCAAACTTATTTTTCAATTTTGCACCGCAGTCTAAAAAGTAGGCTGCTCTTTACTAATAAAAGTTTGAATCAGATCAGTTTATTAATAAATAAATTTTTATACTAAATGGATGGCGGTAGATTATTATGGTATTTTTTTGGTTGACAATTAACAAATTATATAATAGTTACTTGAAAAGAGAAAACCCATTTCATATTCGTTGAAGCCAATAGAAGCTATCTAAGAAAGAGTTAATTGAACTAATTTGATTGATAATTATTAAGGTAATTATTTTATTAATTAATAATAAAATTTATTATTAATCAAAATTTAATTAATTATTTTAGCATTTATATAATAAGGTACGCTCATTTAACAACTTCTCAGTATCAACAAGGATAGCTTCTCTCTCTGTCGAGAAGAAATTTGTAGGTGATCTTATTTTATTATGTGATATAAGAAAATATTAATTAAAATATGATAAATGAATATATTAATATCAATTATTCAAATAAATTAATACAAATAAAATTAATTTGATTGATTCTTTCTCACCATATATATTTACGAGGTATGACCTCGAGAGTGTGCAGCGGAGTCATCCATTAATAAAAATAAGTTAATTTTTTAGAATTTTTTTAATAATGTTTAAAAGAAAAAACTTAAAAATTGCTTTATTTTGTCCGCTGGTATTACGTGCAGAGACTTTCTATCGCTGCCTCTGCGCTCGCTCAAAAATGGAAACTTGACGATAAACATTGACTGCCTCCACTTCCGTGCGAAGATCTTCCCAGCTTTTGCTGCTATCCGAAAGTAGAGTCAGCACTGCAGTGCTCTCCGCGTCCATCTCCCACTTCTCCCCTCCCCTCTCCTCTCGTACTTCGGAATTCTCCGGCCGTTCCTTCCCATCTATCTCCTCCGTCTTATGTTCTCTCGCTGACTCTGCTTTCCATAATCCGGCGTTGCTTCCTCCTCAAGATCTTATCTTGCTCTGCTTGAAAATCAAGCTGATAATTTCTCGAACTGGCCCGAAAAGTGGAATAGGGAAAAGAGGGGGAAATTCCCCAGAATTTCTTCTTCTGGGCCTGCAGGCAAAAAGGCCAGACAGGGTATATGCATTGGTTCTCTAGCATCATTGTCGTCATCGTCACCTCCCTCCTCATTATATTTGCCCCAACTTTCCCCCAGCAGGGAATACAGAACAAGAACATTTTAGTAAACTGCAGTCTGCTGCATGGATAGCCAACAGCAGCTCGGTTGCGGGTTACTGCGTTTCCGCTCCGCCTCTAGCTTCCTTCTGGGAAGTTCTGCGGAGACTGGTCCTGGTAAGTTGACCCCACCACCGGAGGGTTTCGAGGCTCAGAAGCTCGGGTCGAGATTCATGGGGTTTAGCAGCAGCAACATGTTCGACGAAAGGCTGAAGGAATCGCCAGCGGCATCCCCGCATGAGTATACAGGGCTGCCCCCTCAGTACCCGAGGCCGAACTCAGTCTCAAGCTCCTCTGCGATGGAGGGCTCTTATGGGAATGTGGGTTCGATGGGAATTGAACCTCAGAGTCAACCCAAATTGAACAGTTCTGATCTTGCTAGGCAGATCAGCTCTCCTCCTGGCCTTTTCACTCAGCCCTCCAGTCAGAATGGTAAGTTTCTTGCTTTGCATAGTCCTCAAGATGCGGTCGGACTCCAACTTGCGTTTTTCCTTTCATTCCCAGCTCTAGCTAGCTTGGATCTTAGTGCAGCTGCTTGATCATACGAAGTACTTAGTAGTTCACATTTTGCAATATTCATCTATCGGACTATTTTCTTGTATCTGTGTCAAATTGATCAATGAAGTAGCAGGTTTTCTTGTTTATCGATATCCTCGAAGACGACATTTTTATATGCAGGGGAGCTGCTTCTTGTTGACTACATTGGGTATCTTCAGGTTAGAGAAATTGAATGGGGAGTTTGGATTATGAGAGTTGATGGATGTAACCGAACCGAGTTGGAAAGGAAGCAATGAATGTGAAAGGAATGATACGTGGAGTGGAAGAGGAAATGAATCTAAGTTGTGAAATAGAGCAGAGGAGAATGTCTAACTTGCCTTTACATTGCAGAAATATCCATGTAAAAACTACATTTTGTGTTAAACACTTTAGAGTGCACTTACGATCTTTTGAACCAGGATGAAAAGTTCATGGTTTTATACTTTGCTTGGAATTTGGATACTGAAGATTTCTCGGTGAACTGCAGGCTATGCTGCGATAAAAGGACAGGGGATTCATAGAGCAGGAAGTGCATTTAATGGTGAGGTAAGTCCTACAAACAAGTGGAGAAATCAATTCAGCTTCCCATCATCCATAGGAATGCTGTCACAAATTTCTGAGACCAGGAGTGAGAGCTTAAGAGAAGGTGGCCCCGATGATTCAAGTAGGCTCGGTATTGGAATAGGCGAGAGTCGGATTTCTGGACCTGGTTTCTATTTCAACTCCTGGAGTGACAGTTTCACAAGCTTGAAGAGAGATCGAGAAAATGACATTAAGCTTTTCCCTGGCAGTCAGGTGGTAGCAATTGGCTTATCCCATAATTCATCAATTGAAATAGAGTAACCAAAATAGAGTAATGAGTTTACTTTGCATCCCTTTTAAACCTCCTTGCTGTTTCAGAGTCCTGGCTCGGCCCCAAGTGCAATTTACTATGTTTATCTCGTTGGACAAGCTTGCTTGTTTCTTTATAGTCTCTTAACTGAATTCTGCTTCCAAATTGTCTTGTACAGAATGGAGAGCTCGGGAATCTCGGTCCCTTGATATCCCACCATATGAGCTTACCAAGAGCTTCATCAGGGATGCCCACGATGGAGAGATTTCTGCAGTTTCAAGACTCGGTTCCTTTTAAAATCAGAGCAAAACGTGGATGTGCAACTCATCCTCGAAGCATCGCAGAGAGGGTAAAGATCCGAATCCAAGCACCCATTGCCCGTGGTTTTAACTTTTCAAATCGTGAAAGTTGTGCATTTACATCAAGGCTCAAGTGTTTCAGGTGAGGAGGACCCGAATAAGTGAGAGAATGAGGAAATTACAAGAGCTTGTTCCAAACATGGACAAGGTAAAAGATCTCCTAAAAGTGAACAAGTGCTAGAATAACGATCTCCTTATCCCCGAACTCATTAACTGACAATATTCTTCGCCACTAGCAAACGAACACAGCAGATATGCTGGATTTAGCGGTCGAGTACATCAAAGATCTGAAGAAACAGTTCGAGGTAGCTGACAGCCGTCGAAACCACGAATCGTTGATTTATGTTGGATTTCCAAAGATGAGTACTCCTTCTCCCCACTGATCATGGATTTGACTTATTCTCTTTTGCAGACACTTAACGACAATCGCGCAAACTGCAAATGCTCGAACTTGTAGAAGTCAATTACAAACGAACTAAAACAGCAGGTGTCAGCTACTACAGAAGGAGAAGAAAATAAGAAGCAACAGGAGCGACCTTTTCTTGTTTTCGACTTTAGCCTGTGGAACCGCCGGGTCGAGTTTTCTCTGCACTCTGCGGGACTCAGAGTTAAGATAATGATGTCATGTATTGAATCTGCTGGTAGCGATCGGGGCGTATTCTGTATTTATCCTTACCCGTGTAAACAATGTGTTATTAATGGTGCATTGCAGTAGAGCTATACTTGAATTCCATGGTTCGGGTTTTCTGAAATTTTGGCACGGTACTGTTGTGGATATTAGCTGATGTGTTAGCAACATGTCGTGTAAAATTCCTATTGTCGTCCTTAGAAAGAGACCCGATGCATTTCTGCATATGATTCCTGGAAGCGGCTGTCTTCTCATTCACTTGTTATGTGAGAGGTCCCAAGGGGACTTCAGTGGGAGGACATGGATATGAAAGCTCTTGATCACTCTTCCTGCTTACAAAGACTTGGTAATGGAGATGAATAATGTGGCAACCATGAGGGAGGTCTGGATCTCCAAATCGATTCGACAGAATCAAGAACGGGTTTAAGGGGTAATATCTTGTACAAAATTCATTGATTTTATCTATATTTTTGTTAAATTGTGATGTTTTGCTCCCTGAATTTCACATTTTAATTCTTTTTTTAATTTTGTCCCCACTGACGATGAGAGCTTGACACTACTCAGAACTGTAGAAAATTTGGTATTTGTTGTAAATTTTTAAATGGGTATGTTACTTGGCTAGAGTTGTACTGTGATTGATGATTTTTTTTTTTGTTATTGCAGTAGACTTGAAAATCAAAGTATCAATTCCAAGTTATGAACTGCTTTCCCTTTTTAATTCGTGAAAAAAATAATTATTCAAAATTCTTGTATAACTCTATCGTCTATTAAAAGTTGGTGATATAATTTAATTATTTATTTATACTTCAGATTTTCTAGGATTTCATCCTAAAATGAAACGCCACGTGAGCTCCATTAGTGCTACGTCACTTCCATTATCTACTAAATTCGTTATATAATTTAATTATGCGCTGAAAGTGGTATCTTTTTAGTCTAATATATATAAAATTCTGGTACTTACCAGTTTAATTAATGTGTTCCTTTTCTCTAAATAGGAAAAAAAAAAAAAGGGCTCAGACTGTGGGGCCCATCCTGGCCGTTAATGGGACCCGCATGGGCCGTTGATCATATCTCTGTCAATTGCTCTTTGGTTCCTCAAAACAGAGAAGAAAGACGAGCTTCACTTTCCTCGCCATCCCCTTTCCCGATCCACCGATTACCGCCGAATCGTCCGTTCCGATCGCCGTCCACCGGCAAATGCTTTTCGGCCTGCAGAGGCGAACGCAGCTGCTCGGCTCCAATGCTCGCCTTATACGCGATCTGGTCTCGCCTTCGGATTTGGTAACTTCTCATGCCCTAATTTCCTGATTCCGTGGGCGACCCTGAGGGGGATTTGTTATAATGTCCAACCTGTATGGAGACTACAATCAGAAGATCGATTACGTGTTCAAGATAGTTTTAATTGGGGACTCCGCAGTGGGGAAATCCCAGCTCCTCGCTCGGTTCTCAAGGAACGAGTTCAGCGTGGAGTCGAAGGCCACAATTGGGGTCGAGTTCCAGACCAAAACTCTCATCATTGATAACAAGACGGTGAAGGCTCAGATATGGGACACTGCTGGCCAGGAGAGGTCTGTTTCTATACCCCGATTTGCTGTGGCATAGCTCGAATTTTGTTAATTCTCTGAACTATCAAATTTAGGATCTAGCAAAAATAAGGATACACTCTATTTCCTGTTTGTTGGAGCATTCATGGGAGCTGAAAGCGGAATTTTGAGGGCTATTGTGTCATATACAAGACTATGGTAGAGCCTGTAGCTTATTGTGTTGCATTAGCTGATGGGTTCATGGTGCACATTATTATGAAAGGTAAGAAGCTGCGGGTACAAAAGAGATATGCCATTCACTTTTTCTAGGCAAAGGAAGAATGCGCTATAAAGTTGGGCTTTCGAATTGATCCCTTGACATTTGTCACTGTTATAAATGTTGGCTTGATTCAAGAATTGAATGATTCCTACTTGAGCTAGCCATTGGAATTTTCTTTTTGAATATATCAGAGCCAACATCATGAAGGATTCAGATCAATTCATGGGGGAACTCCATGAGAACGTTACTCTGTTGAATTACTAACTCCAAGCAGAATCTGCAATTTCAAGATGTGTTCTTCTCATTTGATTTTGTTGTTTGATTGAAAGAAGGCTGTTCATCTTTCTGTTGCTCCCAAGCAGCTGTTGTTGTTTGTTTCCCATCTAGACGAACACCTTATATTTTGATAGAGTTAAATAAGCTCATTTCTCAGGTCCGAACTGATTTTGAAATTGCTTGCCCTTTAGAGATACACATACTGGACATCCTACTCGAGCATATGTTGTGTATATACATACTAAATGTGCTGTACCCTCCACTGATCTTCAGTTGCAATATTCTTCTTCGCCTTTTGCTTAAAATAAATCTGAAGCAATTCCATGTTCTTCTAACACGTGCTTTTTGTGATGAATTTTATCATGCAGAAAATAACTGTGTAGATCAGATCTTCACTCATTCAAACGTTTAGTTACAGAATATATGCCCATGGTTCTATCCATATCCAAGAAAACTTCCCAATGGCCCTCTAAAAATGAAAAATGGACTTTTTGCATTTTATGAAATGGGGGATGTTTCATAAAGTTAACCTTTGATAAACTTGCATTAGTTTGAAGTTGATGGATAAGCATGTTTCTTCATGTTTTAGAAGATTGTCATTATTTGTGATGAAGGTGCAGTACATTGTTTTTATCGTTCTTATTTGTATGCACGCCCTTTCTTGACCCAGGTACAGAGCGGTGACAAGTGCATACTATAGAGGGGCAGTCGGGGCAATGCTAGTCTATGACATGACCAAACGCCAATCATTTGATCACATGACCCGGTGGCTGGAAGAACTCCGGGGACATGCTGACAAGAACATTGTTATAATGCTTGTTGGCAACAAGTCTGACTTGGGCAGCCTACGGGCTGTACCAACTGAAGATGCCCAAGAGTTCGCCCAAAGGGAGAACCTATTCTTCATGGAGACATCGGCCCTTGAGGCAACGAATGTGGAGACCGCTTTCCTGACTGTGTTAACAGAGATATATCGGATCATAAGCAAGAAGACCCTCAATGCCTCAGATGATTCAGACATGAATGCGAACCTTCTTAAGGGGACCAGAATAATTGTTCCGGGACAGGAGCAGGATCGCGGGGCAAGATCAGGAGGTTGCTGCATGTCTTCGTAATCTCTTCTTCCTCACACTTTAAACACAAATTATTTCTGTGCACGATTATTTACTTTGTTTTAGGCTTTGATTAAATCACGATGTCGGTCTTCTAATCTTGATCAGTTACCTTTTATGAGTTCTGCACTCTCACAGATGCTGTGCTTAATTCTTGTATTACCTGTGCATGGAAGTGAATTTTTGAGGTTCTGTCAAAGTATTTTCAAGCCTCTGAACAATCTTTCATGTTTAGGCACGCAATATAGTTGGCAGCTTATTCAGTTTTCTTGATGATCCATCCTACAATTGTACGAGAATTTTCTCATATGCATTTGGAGTTTGCAGGATCATGTGCAGTCCTGCAGCATGATTAGCAACGTCCATGACTCCGAATTTGGAGTGATTTGAGAAACCGAGCCTGAGTAGAAAGGAAATTGAAAATTTCATGATGTGGATTGGCAATGAGCATTCTTCATGGCGTGTAGTGCAGTGATCTTAAAACCAGAAAAGAAGGGGATGAAAATTAGTAATATAAAAGCTACTGGGAGGGGGTACTGCATAAAAAATTCGTTGCATAAATCTTAGCATTTGTAAAGTTGATTATCGAAAATAGTGAAAACTTAACTCGTGTCAAGATATGAAAGAGATTTACACAATGAACTCGTTCTATATTATATATTGACTATTTATTCCAGTGTAGTGGCGGAGACAAGAATGAGAGTTGCTATGATCCAGTCACTTAACTAATTCAATGATTTATTTACAATTAATGACTCAAACTAAAGAAAAAGAATCCAATGGTTTACAATCATTCTCTCTATCTACTGAATGATCTAGCAACTCAACCATAAAATTTTCTAGAAAAGAACTCTGGCGTGCAAAAAAATATGGGGCGGTGAATATCTATGGTATTGGGTTTGAGTATCATTAGATTATAGGAAAATTTTGAAGAATGGTAAAGCTTTTTTGAAAATGAGTTAAAATGTAAAATTGTAGTATTTGAAAAAATGTAAAATTACTTATAAAATTTGGTAAATATAAATAAAGTAGTTGTAAAATTAGTTATAAAACTAACAAAATATGGGATTAAAATGCACTTTTCGCACTTTACATTAAAACATATGTTCCTAAATATTGAGTTAGGCTAATCAGAATCGATTTACGTTTGGATATACGGTATTACGGTCCAACCTTAAATTACTTTTGATTAAATACAAGTAAGCTTGGGGTCTTCTTGGCCCAAACTGCTGAACCGCTAAAGGTGAAATTTTTCAAAAAATTGGGTCAAAATTTTGATTTGACCGCTTATACCTGCCGAGGCTCCTGTGTGTAATGCCGCCCAGATTTTGATTTGAAAATACTCTACAGAGTCCAATCACGGAGCCTTTTCAGATGCACCCAAGAAACTCTGCTCAGCCCTGACCAGTTGAGCTGAATCGCTCCATTTCTTCATCAAATCCTCGGTTCTTCCTTCGGGTATGCCCCAGAAATGGCAACCCATTCCGTTTCCTCGCTTGAATTTCTTCGTGTGCTCTTGAGCAAAGCCTGATGCCACTTCGTTGATTCAGACTTCTAATTCGGTGCTCTTCTGTTGGCGTGTCAGTGGATTTTCGAGAATGCCCGAGTCCAGGGACAGGCTGGTGCGACCTGTAGACGTAGCTGCCGCATTTGCCCGTAGACGTTCGGCTATTCTTGGAGTTCTTTCAGATGAAGGGGACGGGAACTCTATCGTCTTCGAACCTCCGAGCCAACAGAGGACTCCTGGGATTGCACGGGGACGGGGTGCTGCTCGTGGAAGAGGTGGGCTCGGGAGGGGCGTTTTCGGAACTCCAAGAATGGCAGGTGCTCGTGGCCAAAACCTTTATAGGTCTCCATTGACTGGGAGAGAGAACACGCCGGTGACTGGCGGTGCAGGGAGAGGACGGAGAAGGGTACGGCCCACAAACAGCGTGCTACCATCCTGGTACCCAAGAACCCCGTTTCGCGACATCACTCCTGTTGTGAGGGTAAACCATAAAAGAACAGACCCCTTTTAGATCTTTTAGCTCTTTGCGTGATGGAGTTGTTGCTGTTCTTTTTCCCCTTAAAACCATTACATCTTTTGATCCCTCTTGTTGGAGATATGATTCTGTTTCAGGGTATCTGTGAAATGTGTTGGGTTTGGCCATTCCCTGATCTGCGCTTGGCTAGATGTTTGATATCTTTGGATTGTCTTTCTTTTCCAGATAGGTGGCTGATAATCATTTAGGAGCTGGTCATTTACTTGACTTGCTTTCTAGTGCGTTGATCAAGACTGAGAATGGAAGATCGGAAGTTCCTCTTTTATGGGACACGGTTAAAGTAATGGATATTAATTCACCATTACTGCGGTCGTCCATTTTTGTCGTTATGCTTTTGCAGCATTGCAGTAATCCATAAGCAACATGGTTTGATTTTCTTCCTTTCTTTTTTTGAACTGGTGCCGACTTTTAATATCACCTGAAACTTCACTATGTTGAAGTCAGTCTGAAATTTTGAAGTCTGCTCCTGCTGGTTTGGGCTTCGATGGTTTGATCTTTTGCTGCTTTCGCTGTGAAACTTCCATGATTTTGTTGATCATTATCCAGTTTTGATGATTCCAATGCTCGACCACTGTTATTGCTTATTAGCATGGCAGCTCATATTAAAGTTAAGCATAGCTTGTTTTTAAGTACTACATAGCTCCTATTAGAATGAATTCCTGCAGTCTATCGGATTAAGGGTATCAAGATAATTCTTATAGATGAACTTTTCCTTTGATAGATTGAGAACGTGCAGTCATTTTATTGAAACACAGTTTTAATAGTCAATTTTATCCTGTCAAACAGGATTTTCTGAACGTATCCGGAGTCTTGCGTAGGTTGCTTCTGGTTCAAGTTGTAAAATAAAAAATTTTCCATACAATTTTTTTTTTCTAGCTGCTACATACGTATTTAAGAACTGTGTTGATATCGTTTCAGGCATTGGAAAGGAGAAGAGCTCGTCTTGGAGCGGCTGAAGGCTATGAAACTGATAGCCCATTACCACTCCGACCACGGCCTCTCAATCCCTCTCTGCAGCTACCAGGTGCTCCCCTCGAGCACGAGGTTTCTTTAGTCACTCCCAGCCCATCTGCCCGGAAAAAACTGTGCCCTCCTTCTGTTGGTAAAGTCCCGAAGATACTGATTGACATCACCAACAAGCCCATTGCAGATGGCAGCTCTGAGTTCCTGACTCCCCAGAAGAAGCTTCTCAAACAAATAGACACGGTTGAGAAGGAAGTAATGGATGAGCTGAGGAAACTGAAGAGGACACCCAGTGCAAAGAAGGCCGAGCAGCAAAAGAGAGTCCGCACTTTGCTGTCGATGCGGTAATAAATGCCCAGCAGACATCAGTTGACAGCTGCACGTAGATTGCTGTTTTCTTTTTCTCTTCTCTGATCACTTGCCTTTTAACAACTTGCTGAAGGTCTTGGCATAGATCGAGTAGGCACTTGTTTCAACCATTATAACCCAAACTTGCTGAAGGTCTTTGGCGTAGGATCTGTAGGCACCCCCCACATCTTCACTGTTTGTACATGTGATATAGTAGTAGATGAATCAATGACAATTTTTCTCGTTTGGGGAACTTTTTGTGCCACAGTAAAGAGTGCAAATTGAGTGTGTCAGTTCTCATAGAGTTGAGTGTGGGAAATGACATAAGAAGTAGCCATTACTGCATTTTCCCCCTTCAATTTTCCTTGTTGATTCAGTGGTTTTCTGCTTGATGAGTTTGTATTGACTTGAGTATCAGAGAGTGAACTGAGAACATCCCCATATCCCCTTCTCTGTCCTCAGAGATCAACAAGGAAGAAGACTACTTAGGAACTCAGCGACAGTGCCTGTGCGAAGGCCAGATTCTCAGGTATTACCAGCCATCTAAGTTGAAAAAATAATAGATGACAAGCCTTGGCGGTGAAGTTGTTAAGCATATTAGTCCTGCAAAGCATCAATAGGTAACTTTGCACATTCGATCTGCATCATCTTTTATTGCATCGACAAAGAATCCTGTGATCATTTATTCACAGCTTAAGTCCAACGATAAGTCCCACGCTCACTTCTATGGGATCATAGTGTAAAAAAGGCCTAGCTAAAGAAACTTCCATTTCTGATATCATCTTCGTTCGCATCGCCGAGTGCAGCTTCCTTCAGGTACTTCTCAGCCAACTGAACCCTCTTCACATTCTCCTGCTCTTGGACAAGCATGTACCCGTACTCGAGGAGCGTCTCAAGGGTTATCCTTGGCTGCTTGAAGCTCGGGGTCCCCTCTTTGGAGTTCACGAGCCTCTTGCCAACATTCTCAACTCCGATCTCTGAGACCCACCTCCTAACTTCATTGTCGTACACCCTTGCTCTCAGTGCACCAAAGAAATCTAAGCAAGGAATGCAATTCTGTTAGCTAACTGCTGTCAGATTTTGGGATTCAGTTCTCAGCAGGCTCCATTATGTTTGGTTTAGCCCATCCAGCACTCTAAACATGAAGAAAGGCTGCTAAACCAAGGCTTATCTATGCGGAAAAGAAGCTTACCAATGGATTGTCCGGGGAAGGTGTTGACGAGCTTAACTACGTCCTCCCTCGAAACAGCATCGGTGCGGAAGATTCCCTTGCAGACGCCGACCCTGTCTTCCCACGTCGGAGCCCAGTAGAACTTCTCCATCCTTCCATCACGAATCAGCGGTGCATACAGCGTCGAGAAATCGTTGCCAGTGACTACGATTGGGACACGGGGATTCTCCTGCTTGCTGTACATGCCCGGGAGCTGTACGTTTGTAGGGCTGTCTGCTATGTTCATGAGCGTGGCATTAACCATCTGATTATTGACCGTGTACTGTGTTGTCCCACCGAGCCTCCCAGCCCCGGCATCGAGATCGTTTATGAAGAGGCAGCACATCTTGCCTTTCTTGATGATGTCGGCCGCCTCACGGTACCTCTGCCTGATCAACTTTGCCGGCTCGCCGGCGTTCCCGCTCTCCAATTCTCCGGCACTCATCACAACAGGACTGAACATTTATCACATTTCAAGTACAGCACATGTCAAAAAATTTTTTAAGGATGTTCATGTTCCCATCTAAAAGCTCAATTCTGTCCGATGAAGACTTGACAGCATTCTTGGATTCTTAACTTACCATATTCCCATTTTGGCGAAGACGAGTTCGCATTGGAATGATTTCCCCTGGCCCTTGCCGCCCCAAACACCCAAGATGAGAGGGACCTGCAGAAGGTTGGCACGACCTTCGAACTATAATCTACGCAATGGAATCAAAAGTAAAAACCAAGTTCGGCCGACTGACCTTGATGTTCGGGAGATTCAAGAAGTTCTTCGTTATGTGGATGACAACTTTGTCCATGAATGCTGGAGCGATGTACAGGCCATCCACATTGTTGTCAAATGCATATCTGAACAGGAAAGTGATTCCTTCCTCAGTCAGTAAAAAAAACAGAAAAACTCAACCATTCCTCTCTATTCCATCCCCATCAATTCAGTCTTTTCCATGGAGCAAGACATGACATTAACATCGAAAAGCCGACAAGGAAAAAGGTTGAATTAAGGATTCACCCAGCTAAGTCCATGTTCGGTCCAGAGGGATAAGCAAGGGTATGAATCGACCTGGCTGATTTACTCACCGGCGGAGACCGGCGCTTATGTAGTCGAAAGAGCTCATGACGGCGTAGTGGGTCCCGCCCCCGGAACCCGCCGCTGCTTGGAACAGCGTGTCCACCATCCCCTTCCCTCTGGTGATGTCCTGCTGGTCGTCGGAGGTGTCGAACGCGAGCCCTCTCCACCTGTCCTTCGCTGTCTGCTTCTGCTCGTCGTACTCGGCGACCGCCTTCGGTTTCCGGCATACAGTACTCCTCGGACCGACCGAAATCCGGGCTCCGGAGCGGCCCGGCTTCGTCTGCAAGGAAGGACATGTGATCCTATTTGCGCCCAGAAGGCTAGAGACCTCCATTATCGACATGAAGAGCTCTTGCAATAACCAGAACAGGGTCGTGCGATAGAAAAGGTGAATAAGTATGATTGCCCGATTCAGGTGGAGTGGGGAGGATTTCAAGGGACGATGGGGGCGAGAAAACTACAGACGCCGTTGTGGGGGAGTTCGGACAGCAGATTATGTGTCGGTGAAAACGAGGTGAGGAGCTGAGAATGAGCGAGAAGCGATGGGCTGGCGAGGAAAAAACAGAGTACATGCATGATCAGACAGAGTGCTGTTGATGCCGAGGGAGAAGGGGACCGTCGATTTGATTAGTGGGATTGAAGCAGCAGGATTAGCCTACCCCGGTTTAGGAAAAATTCTATAATTAAACGGGTTTTAAGGATCGTTTAGGGAAAAAATATTGTTAATGATAAAAAAAAGTCTCATAGGTAAGATCGAACTTAAGATCTTTATGTCATAGAATACGAGCAATATTAATTATACTAAATTCTTTTTCTCAATATAAATTTTTTTACGGGTGACGCGATGAATTTGACTATTTGACTATGGAAATTCCCGTCCATTCGGTATGCACCCCGGAGTCTTTGAGGGAGTCATCCTTTTTCTTTGATACCACGAGTATTCGGATTTATCCCGACTAATTTACAGGCTATATATGCGCGTCTAGAAGTGTGCATGACTGGGTGAACCGGTGCTTTGAATATTAGATGGGTTTAAGGGTGCCACCTTCTGTTACAACAAAAATTCTTCTTTATAAAGGACATATCGTATAAGATATATCACATGTTAATAAGTATTTTAACATGTAATTTATACTATTAAATTACACATATGACACTGATATATTCAATAGTGATTTTTTCTATGAATAAGAGGAAGAGTAGCAGTAGCGACGATCGAGACCACCCTTAGCGATATAATATTCGTGCTTTCATATTCAATCGCGAACATATTAAACGGGCTAAACAACCTGCACTAATACAGCCTCTCGTCAACATAATATCACTTGAAAACTTCGTATAGTTCTTGAAACCGGTATCCGCTAAGAGATCCATTCTCAAAGGAGCTGCCTTTGGCAAATATTACATAGAGGGGATTAAACCGGGACCTCGATCTTACTGAATCACATTGAAGCGAGTTCGAGACGAGCAGACCGGTGACATATGCAGTAATTATTAACTTGCTTGGAGGAGGAATTTGGGTATTTGGAGATCTGCGTCAGCATTACGTTAGACGGAGGGCTGAGACCGCGGATTTATCCGAAACGCAGTTCTCGAGACACATGGTATGAGCCAAAAAAATATTAATTTTTATTTTTAATTTGTCACCCAATATTCTGCATCAATCAAAGCACATTTCGAGACTAATCTGTGATCGGGTAGAGATTTTTAAAAAAATTCTTGTCGATCCTCCCACCCAACCTAGGGATCGATCGTAAGATTATCCATTTGGGAGTTCAGTGAGAGAATTTCGAAGTCAGCGTGACGTTGGTTAAAGAAATTAATTTGAATTGCATGCGCTGGACCGCTGGTAGCACGTTGGGTACATTGCAGTGGGTCAAGTCTGGCAAAGGATGTTAGGCAGAACACGGAAGCAGGAAGGGATTTAGAAAATCGGTTTCGATTGATGAAATTTAAGGATTACAAAGATGATGAATCTTGAAAGGGCGGGACAAGATAATTTAATAAAATATAGATAGTATTATTGAATTTTTTTTCATAAAATTTTAGATATTTTTATTAAAAAAAAATTAAAAAGCCTTTCGAGGCATGGTCCCAAGGGATTGATGGAACCACGTAACACATGCTAGGACGTGACATGGAAAATTGCAGCCATGGTTATGGAGCTGCACAGATGGGTATGGCTCTGACGAGACCGGAATGGACACTCTCCTCTCTTTCCTATTACTTTATTTTATTAATTTATTAATTTTGATATAACCATCATCGTCATCCTCCTTATTTTATAATATAAAAAAGATTACAGGTCTCGAGAGTAATATCATTACACTGACGACCTGTTTTATTTAAGTTGACTCGACGGAACGTCGAAGGAGAAACAAAGGTCAATTTAAAGATTATCAAGTGATTTTGGGTCCCTTTTTTTAGGAAAAAAATATTTCTATAGTTCTATTTATTTTTGAATTTCACGTGAAATAATGCGTTCGTTAAATTAATTTTGTAATGGATCTACTAAAAAAATTGTGTGAACAATGGGCTTAAGGCCCATAAAGCCCAACACCGTTTTCTTTTCTCTTTCACTGCCTTACAATTAATCCCACCCATATCCAATTTCCTTTTTTTTTTTTTCCCTTTTTTCCTAGTTTTTCCAGTAAATTGCCGCAATTTCATTCATATCCATATCATATTTAAGCCCGAGGAGTTTTTTTTTTTTGGTTTCCCACCCAGTGTCCGGTATTCGAAGGCTGGCCGACTAATTCGAATTAGGGGTATGGTCGGGCGGTTTCCCGGGGACCCCTCCTAAGAAGGTCTGTTGCGTTCACAGAGACTCGAACCTGGTACTTCTATTTAAGCGACACAAGCCCCTTTCACTTTCGCTAACTTTCGTTAGTAGCATGAGGAGTTTGCTAAGTGTTGTTTGTAGAATGTCTACAACAGGTTGGCAAATTTATTGATGACGTATACCGGCGGCGTGACGAAGTTGTGTAATTACTTTTTTACCTCTAACTATTCATTAAAATTTTAAAATCATGCTATTTACTCTCTTTTCTCCCACGAGCCCCACCCTCCATTTCCGACACCTCTCCTGCGCTCCATAGCCACAATCATCAGTTATCTTCATCATATATAAAATCACCATGTATTACGGGTTCATTTAGCCACCGGTACACGTCATCAATAAATTTACCAACCTTTTTACAACTAATTTCATCGATTAAATTGACTTATCTTCATCATGATGTCACCGATACACGTCATCAATAAATTTTCCATGTGAGCCTTAAATTGTCACGTGTGCCATAGTTAACACTATTAGTTGCCATGTCAGCATCAATGTAACTATGGTTTAACGTTTCGGACTCAAATATATAATGGAGTATATGTTGTAGAACTCATTTAGCCACTTTTAAACTTACAGGACTCAGTTGTAAAAAATAACAAAGTTAGAGGACCCCTGCTGTCATTTTTTCCCTAAACAAAGTGTTGTTTGCTAGGATGTTTACAGCAGGTTTTCATTTGACATGCATGACACGCTACTATAAAAATAGGAGACATTGTCGGGCTCTCGGATCGTGACAGATAAATCTCATATTCACCCAAACTTCTAAATAGCTGTCTTAAATTTCAATGACACGAAAGTCTAATTTTGTGGGCTGAACGTGGCCTGTCTACTGCCTGAGCTGGCTCTTCGTACTACTGCATGAAGGTCAATTCCGGGTGAGGATCGACGCTGTAATGTCTAAATTGGTATGAAGCATGAGAAAAGTAAGCAAACTGAGGGTGAATGTGAGTTAGGGAACGATGCAAAGGTATTTATAGGATTTTACCTGCATGAGAGTTGACGTGACATGGAAAATTGACGATCTTATCATGATGTGAAGCGGGTTGGGGAAATCAGACAGCTATAAAAGTCCGGTCTTTTAGGTGATTGTAGAGGCTCGGACGTGTGCCCGGCAAATGGCGGTTGAAGTCGTTATTGCCGGTGTCCACATCAAGGATAATTGTGCAGAGTCTTGGTGTTTTCTACAAAAAGAACTCATGTTAGTGACAACTCGTGCTGCCAATGAGTCTTGTCCTTGCAACTTAGGATTCACGAAGTTTCTTGTGATGGAGTACCGGTCGATCCTCCTTCTTTCAACCTGGTGCATTATTCAATATCAAGCTCTAAGAATGCATAAGCTTCGAGATAAGCGGAGAGCAGCAATAGTTGTTGTCCTTAGAGTTTCCTCATTCTACTGTATCCTTTGTGATTTGATCCCTCAAGCCTCGTACCAAATGGTGTTTGTGAGGTCTCCTGCTGTTGATAGGTCGAACTCCTTCCCTGAGAAGGATTTTGCAATGCTGATGCTTTCATGAATGGAGCCCCTTTTTAGTAACCTCTGATCAACTGATATGGGCAACTCCCTTTCTCCCACTTAGTCTTTTTCTAACCCATTAAATGATGGAGAAAGTCTCCTATGTCACGGGATACCGTATCAACAACACTTGATTCTTAACAGTGAGGATTTTCTGCGCTCCTCATGCAGCGTCTTCTTCGGATGGTGCAGTGAGAAACTATTTTGTGTCACAGTGTCACTACGTAACTGTGTTTACATGGTGTTACCACCCATCAACAAGATTCAATTATTTTAAAGATTTTCTTATGAAATCTAAAAAAAAAAATGAATCTTATTCATTAGTGTCATCATATAAATATTACCACGTATCTTTTTCAATTATACATGAAGCTGAATAAATGGACTGAAGTTACACTTTAATATCTACGCATGATAGATATGATTAAGCCAAATGAGTCAAATTCATGTATCTAAATTTAAAATGGATGCAAAACATCTATTTCACATGTAAGAGAAATTAACATAAAAGTCTGAATTTATAGATGATGGTATCAAATTCTTCTTTCATATATATGTGTGTGTGTATCTAACAAGATCAAAATTTGTTTTTTGATTCTCAACGATGTAAGTTACTACCGATAAAACGGGTTTGGAATAATGACGACATCTTCTTCGCCCTTAATCAAGAAAATTTTTGAGCATGTGTAAGATTTTTATAATTTTTAAAAGTTAATTTTATATTATTAAAATATGAATGATAATTTTTTTTTTTTTTTTTTTGGTCGCCAGCCACGGTATCCAAGCAGGCCCCACCAGCGGTGAGATGGCATCTTTCAGCCAACCATACTTGACTAATCCGTTGGTCGCCCCGGGTCGCACGCCTGGCAATGGCGGGTGAGGCTCCCAAGAGGGGTGTCTGCGTACGTGAGGTCTCGAACCTGAGACCTCCTTAAGCGGCACCGAGCTGCTTACCACTCGGCCCAACCCCTCTTGGTAATATGAATGATAATTTATACAATATATTTATTGTGTAATTTAATTGAGATTCTAAATCGGAGTCATCGATAGAACACTCCATGTCACGTTCATCTTTGCCTCGAATGTGGGAAGTCTCACCCCCTTTTGAGAATGCCTATGCATATGCCTCTCTGTCCCTGTCCCTGTCTCTTGCTGTGGGCTCCGAGGACAAGGTTCAGATGGTTCCCCTCGACCAACCAAACGCCTTCCTTTTCCATGACGATGTCTTGGGTCTGGAAAACGAGCTTTTGCCTTGCCCTTTTTGTTGTTGTTCTTCTTCTTTTTAACCTTCAAAGATTGGTTGATGTCGAATTCTAAATCTCATCGAATTTGAACTTCGAGAGAGCATGCAATCTGTTGCAATATTCACAGTCACGTTATGGGTGTAATTCATCTCGATGACAAGTGTGAGAGACTTTATCGAATAGGGATTGCAATTTGACCCGACTACAGCCTGCCTTGTACATAGCTTGGGACATGTTCGGGTGCTATAAACGTGGCCCGTGCACGGACATTGGGCACGTCTTAGTCTTGCTTATAACCCGCTTTGCTTCATACCGTGACGAGCTCAATTGGTCGCCTAAAAAGTTCTCATTAGAAAGTATCTACGTTACACTCTATTCAGATTTAGTTTTCATCGATGGAACTTCCATTTTGGCTCGTTTATTCCCCTCTCGATTAAATTCATGGACCGACCTTGTAGTTTAGATATAGAAAAGATGCCAACATTCAACTATAGATCTCACCGAGAATGTTAAAAGAGAATTGGACTTACTATTTGATATTATTATGGGTCCGGGCATCTCTATCGTAACACTATTCATCAACTGTGCTTACAATGCTAAGGCTTATTTTATTTGTGCTTGGGAGGTTTGCTAAATTTTCTCCTTTATACGAGGGACAGAAAGTTTGATACAGTGATATCATTATCAGCTTTAAATGAAGAAATCTTGAGTCCAATTATCTTACAAGTGGAGCCCTCCGTGCCTTTTTATATGAAACTTTCTCACTAGGAGAGGAGTACTGTGTGTAATAGATACATAACGAGACAGTATTGACGTGATATTATAAACCGATAAAGTTCAGCCATTTTAAAATTTTTTTAATAAAGTCCTGAAAACAAAAAAAGACAACCCAAAAATAATTAAATCCTAATTGGCTTGTGGCATCGCATCATCTGTGCACCCGTTACATGTAAAACTTCGTGTTTTATGTGACCTAGAAGTTAGCTTCTTCATTTTCTTGTTTTCCTAGTGGTCGGATGCCTTCTTCGACAGCAACTGATTTTTATTCCAATGTTTCTGACATCGCAAGTGTTGAATTTGTTTCTGCCGGCCGAATCGAATGGATAGAATTGAAGCCTCCCACGCTGTCTCTTCCCACCACTTCTAAATATTATGTCAAATAATTGGAGATGTCGAAGCAATTGGTCCCATTCGGGAAAAAAAAAGAAGGAAAAAACAAAGAAGCAATTCGTCCCGATATGATCCTGTGGGTTCGCATCATTATTTCATGTTTTAATATATATTCTAATTATTATTCCAAGTATTACTCTTCTATACTCAGAGTGAAGGGGAACACATGATCATGAGACGAGCTTTTTCTTTTCTATTTTTAGGCTAACAACTGCTACGAGTAGGACTTTCTTCCATTCCAGATAAACTGGTCACGGGCCAGGCATTTTTCTTCCGATCTCGAGCCTGGCGCGATGTGAGCCCACATGATAACCTGCCCTCACACCATGTAAAATTTTAACTGAACTTATAAGATGTTGGGCCCAAGTTCAATCTACAAGTTTAAGATATAACATGGTGACACCCAATTCTCTTATATGACATGTTTCAACTTACTAACTCTCTGATGCGAGATCTAACTCTCAACAGAAATGCATGGCGTCACTTTTGATTTGAAGTCGAGGTTGGATTCTTGCCTACTCATGTCTATTTTGTCTCTTTTTTTTCTAATCTAATGTTATACACTTGACGATCTTATCTGTAATTAAAAAAATAATTATGCAGGAAAAAAAATCGGAAAAAAATAATTATCTTCTTGTTTTATGGGGATATATATGTGTGTGGGTGTCATAAAAGGGAGAGGATCAGCAGAGGCAAAAAGCACTCGACAATGGCAGGTCCAGAGAACTGCTTCAAAGACCAGAGGTGGTCACTTAAAGGCAAGACTGCCCTGGTCACCGGTGGGACTCGTGGTATCGGGTCAGTTCAGTTCTCCACTTCCCTTTTCCCCAATACTCTTCTAGGCCTCCTATGGCTGAGAAAAGCCGATCACATAAACGACTGTTATATCGAATTTTACAGTTTTCGGAGAGACCTTAATTCATTCGATTGAACAACCGCTGACCTTCCGTGCTCCTCGTAATGGAATATCTCTCTTGTACGTTAAATCTGTTCTTTGTCGGCCGGGTGTACAGGTTTGCAATCGTGGAGGAACTTGCGGCACTCGGAGCGGCGGTTCATACTTGTTCTAGGAACCAGACGGAGCTCGACAGGCGAGTCGTGGAGTGGCGAGAAAAAGGGTTCCGAGTCACCGGGTCCGTGTGCGACCTCTCGTCGAGGCCACAACGAGAGGAGCTCGTAAGGACCGTATCGGAGGTTTTTGATGGCAAACTCAACATCCTCGTGAGTATGCAGTCCTTACCATCACTCTCTAGTCCCCCTCGCACACTCTACACCACGAGAAAGCCCTGCATAATTATAATAATATTATTACGTGATAATTTTTATATTATGATAAAAGTCAATAAAATTCAGAGACATTTAAGAATTTTTTTTTAAATTTTCAGGATATTATAAAAATTTTAAAATCTGTTAATTTTATCGATTAGTGTAATCACGCGAGCATTGTTAGTTGGTGATACCATTACAGAAAAAACACGCTCCCTGTACCGCACAAACAATCTATCTATCTATTATTACTTTAAGCAAATTCACAATAATTTCAATCTCATTTTCATATTCCAAAATTGCCCACCACTGTAATTTACATTATGTCACTTTAACATGCCCTTCTATTGTCATTTCGGTATTTTGGAGAAGTTACTTCTCTCCCCCACTCCACCCACCCGTTCCTGCCTTTTCCTCGGGCGGTTTGATTTCCCTCCCTGCCCCCGCATCTTCCATCTACAAAATTAAACCTCACGCTAATCAATTATATGTTAATAATCCAGTACGGAGTAGGGGTCGTGAATCTAGTACATTATAGGCCAATAGGTGTTTAATATATCACCAAAAATACTATATTGATATATTAAAGTATACATCGGCTTACGGCGTATACAAATATATAAGATGATAATATATTATACATAATGGCATGCCACTTATCACATATTATAAGTTAGTATGTCTTTAACGTATTGGTATAAATAGTTATATATGAAAAATTACAAATATTATACACATATTAAATATTGATTGAATTATAATATATATAGTCCTGTAAATAGGAAAAATGAGAAATTCTAAGGTGATCAAGTTCACCGTGAGCCTATATATCAGAGAAAGGTAGCAATACTTTCTGATCTCTTGTAAAAGTACAAGTACTTTTCTCTGATGAGTTACGGTGGATTAAATCTACTTAAGAGTTTCTCGAGAAAAAACTCTCTTCTTCCATGGAAGCAGCCGGGCTTCCAAGTGAATGCCGGGACCCATGGATCAGCTGTTTCACTTGCAATCTTAAACTGGTCCTACGCAAATGTCATGTGGTAATATTATTTTTGTGGTTTCACATATCTATAAAATTTAACTATTTTTAATTTTTTAGGATTTTATATAAAAAAATAAAATAATTTAATCGTATTAGCTTACGATACTATACAAAATACTGTGAACAGGTGAACAATGCAGCCACGGTGGTGCTAAAAGATGCACTGAGCCACACAGTGGAAGACTACTCGAGCATCCTGGCCACAAACCTGGAGTCCCCTTACCACCTGTGCCAACTTGCACACCCACTCCTAAAAGCCTCGGGCGATGGAAGCATCGTCTTCGTCTCCTCGGTCGCCGGCGTCATGGCGCTCCCGACGATCTCCATCTACGCCGCATCCAAAGGTACATACATACATATATGCATAACATTGTCGCCCTGAGGACGAACCTGGCCGGCTAAAATTTCCTGGAAATCCCTCCAAAGCTCAAATGAACTGTCCCGGGCTGACTTATAGGTTTATTGGTCCCTCATTTGAATACATGACCACCAAGGGTGTCGATCCACCGGTCAACTCATTCTCATCTGACCTGACGAGTATCTTTGTTTAACAAGATTATAGTAGCCTACTAAATCTAATTTATTCAATTTATCGATGTCTGAAAGTTATTTTTCTAATAAGAATAAAATCAAATTTCTGATAATTACTATTAATTCATTGTTGTTAATTTAGGGGCAATTAATCAAGTCACGAAGAACTTGGCGTGCGAGTGGGCAAAGGACAGCATCCGCACCAACACAGTCGCACCCTGGGCTGTCAGGACCACCATTGTCGACCCTGTAATGTCCCTTCAACCTCTCTCATCTCATCTCGTATCCATCACCACTTGAATTGATCGATCAGTTGTCGTGAAACTCTATGGAGTCGATTCATCGACAGCGACCCTTACCATTTCTCGATCTCGTCTCAGAAGGATGTCCCGGACCCCGACGCATACCTGAAGCTCCTGTCCCGGACGCCGCTAGGCGGGGTCGCCGAGCCGAACGAGGTCTCGTCCGTGGTGGCATTCCTCTGCCTGCCGGCAGCGTCGTACGTCACCGGACAGGTGATCCGCGTCGATGGGGGATACACCGTGAGCGGTTGCTAGCGCATGCATGTCATGCACAAGGCCGATTCACTTTTTTTTTTTTTTATATTATAAAATAAAGAAGAACAGTAACAGTGGCGGTTTTGTCACTGTTAGTTTTCACTACTCTATATATATATATATGGGAATATCAAAAAATCTGACCAAGGAACAGTGCCATGTACTGTGGTTAACGTGCTTTGTACCTTTTTTAAAAAATATGTGTTATCGAATATTTAAAAATTCAATATTCTCAAATCGTAAAAATCAAAGACGGGTTATCTTAATTGTCAAATTAGAGCAGCTCGTCCGTGCACCGAAGGCGAGATGGTGCTCTGGGACAAATTCATTTTGTCAAATGCCTGTCGGCGGCATTATAAATTAATGTTGACATCACAGGGTCGTCAAAGAGAGAGTATTTAGCGAAGCGATTTTACCGAGTCAATATTATTTATATGATATATTCGTTTAATAAAAATTCACTGCTTATATATTATTTTCAATTAGATTTCACTATTTATTAAGTTTTTTAATATTTTTTTATCATTTATATGTTATTTCTAATTAGAGTTTACCATTTATTTAAGATTTTTTTATATATTTTAAAAATTTTTTAGGATTTAATTATCATAATTATATAATCATTGATTACATGTCAAGTGGTGATTGGACAGATATATTATGTAAGCGATGTTGATGCGGTATGACTATTTTACCGAAAACTCACCCCATCAGATGAAGGCCTAAGTCCAAGCAGTGAAAATAGTCGATCTAGAAAATGCAAGGACGGGATGTAGAAATTCCCGACCAAATTGTCACGTAGCAATAAATCATGCTGACTTGCGAAAGGCTCCTCACTTACTTTAGATATGTACACGTCAATTAAAATTAATTTAAGTTAGAGATTTATACCCTTCTATCCTTCCTCGAGCAAGTGCCAAGTATCGGTCGGAAATTGCTGGCCACTATTTATAGCATGATGTGCCTTTAAAAATGACTCGATCTGATTGGATTATGACAGCACTTCAGCACTGTTATGTGTTGTACTCGTTACATATGAGACTTTCTCGTAATCAATATGGGAAGTCAAAGAAAAGAGTACAATAACCAAAAACAAGGGAGCGACGCAAGGAAAATTTGTTAAATATATGAATAAAATTAGTTGAATATACATAATTATTTTACATAAAAGACCTTCCCTTATTTATTATACGAGTAAAAAGATAAAGACAAAAGCGTGTTGCTCTTTTGTACTGTCAAACTAAAATCTTCGTAAGTCGATGATTGGACTGTTTCGATTCGGAATGTGGAGGATAGATTTGGTATCTTCTTGTTGCGTTATATGGATGAAAAATTTTACAGTTCAACTACTGGACTGTGAAGTATAAAGTAAAAAAATAATTATAAAATACTTAGATTCTTTTTTAAATTTGAATAATTAACAATAAATTATTGTACTAAAATATCGAATAAACCGTTGACTAGACTGCAAAGCTTACTCACGAGGATGGCTACTTTGGGAATTTCCTGAGGAAATTTGAGGAAGTTTTCGTGGCCAAGTGATCAACAGTTTAATTTAATTAATTTATAAATAATAAAATTAATGTTTTTAAAAAACTGCCAAAGTCGTAATTATTTTTTTCACTAAGTTAACCATCCCACGAGTGAACAGTAAATTTCCCATGAACTCGAGCGGGGAAGGGGGCAGCCTTAATTTCCCGTTGGAGAAAATTTCAGGGTGCATCCCGCACGTGTCACACCATCAGCCGTCCACTCAAATCGTGCTGAAACGGACGGACAGTATTGCGCCACGAGCTCATAGGCGTAACGTCACGGAGATTCTTCGTACAACCGACCATCGGGGAAAAGTGATCGGTGGCTCATCAACGTACCAAACTCACTGCAGTAGAGCCGGTACATAAACATAGAAAGAGATAGTGAAAAATAAAAAATGTGTATAAATTTATTTTTAATAAAAATTGAATTAAAATTTTTGAAATTAAATTAAGAGATTGTATTAAAATTATTTTTTCAACTAGGACTAAATAATTCAGTGGGGCACAGGTTAAAGTACCGTCCAGTGGGGGACCACCACGTGGAGCTCAAACCAGAAGGCGTACAGCCCCAGCAAAGGTGAGGCTTCCAGAAACATCCAGCAGCTTCAGCGGCCCAAAAGAATAATCCGCACGCCCGGCCGAGATCCCGCCACGTGTCCATCCATCCACGCGGCATCCGACGTGGCACGCCCTGCGTCTCTGCAATTGATACGGGGCCCCCCTAAATTCACCAAAAACAAATCTCCAGAAAACGAAGTTTTCTTCGATTTCTTCTTTTTCCTCCTCCTCCGCTTCTTCTTCTTCTTCTTCTTCTTCGCTCAGGTCTTCGATTCTTTTCCGAGCTGAGTGCCGCTTTACTTCAGATTCGACGTCGGAGGAGCAGCTGGAGGATTGTTAGTCTGTATTTGATGGCCGCGAATGGCGATGGAGGTACAGTGAGGAAGTCGGATGCAGCGGCGAGTGGGCGGAATCTGGTCTATGTGTGGGGCTACCTACCTGGAGCTTCGGTTGAGAAGTCGCCTATAGCAAATCCGATGTCAATTCGTCTTGGTGGCGGCGATTCGTGGAAGGACGTCTGTGGCGGTGGCTGTGGATTCGCGATGGCAATATCTGGTCAGTTTCTAACGGTCTCACTCTAATCTTTTGCTGATGTAGTGACGATATCTCTCTCTGGAGTGACAATCTGGTCATCATCCCTTACATTCTCGTGGATGTGTGGATTATTTGATTAACGAGCATGAGACCTGAGTAGATTCAATTTTTTTCTTACTGGGAATTGGTCCTAGTTGGATCAAGTCAAACATTGTACATGCATTAGTTGAGCAGAATGTAATCGAATTTCTGCCTTTTGATCTGTCAGATTGTTTATTTACCAACCAATCCGGTTATCAGATTGTGGTAATTTTCTGTCATAACCTTCTGAATTTTTTTCCCTGATAAGTAAAGTACCTTCCTTCTGAATTGAAAGTTATGATCTTGGAGTTCTTCAGCTGTTCCATTTTGAATTCTACTTGTTTTTTTACCTAAGCTTGGCTTGAAAGTGCTATGAAGAATTTAGGAACTCCTACTCATTATGAGTTAATACTTGATTGAACATGTAAAAGAATGATAATCCAACTACTCGTTCGATGTAAGGGTAACATTTGAAGTCAGTCGTCAGATGTGATCTAAAAGAAGCTAGGCAGCCTGTTTCATTATTTTCCTGATTACTGATTGAAGTTCATATTGACTATATCATTTCTTTTATTTACTGATAATTTGTTTATTTTAACTTAACCAATTGCGTGTATCAGATGCTGGGAAGTTGATAACCTGGGGTTCGGCAGATGATGAAGGTCAAAGCTATGTGGCTTCAGGGAAGCATGGGGTAATGCAGTTATCTTCGGGCTCTTTTGACTTACAATCCTGCTCTCTTTGAATTGAATATGCACTCTGTTTATTGCATTATTCAAGGAAACTCCAGAGCCCTTTCCCCTTCCTACCGAAGCATCGATCGTGAGGGCTGCTGCTGGCTGGGCCCATTGTGTTTCTGTTACAGGTGATTTTCTGCCTGTTGATTGATCGTCTCAATTTCCATAGGTGCTTGGTTTATAGGAATTTTTTTGGTTTTTAATGGAAAACTATAATTTACAGTTTTCTTGATTAAGTCAACCCTACCCTCAATCTATGAACCTTGATTTGATATCGGGAATGTAAACAATTTGACTTTTTAGTTGTCTCAGCAACATTTCCCCTCAAGGATATGCAATTTGGGATTGTTTTTATGTTGGTGTTGCCCAGGTCGTTTTCATACATTTTAAATTTTAAAAACTGCAGAGGCAGGTGAAATATATACATGGGGTTGGAAAGAGTGCGTTCCTTCTAGCAAAATTGTCCCAGATATGGCTTTTGGAGGATTCACCCAGAAGGACACTAGTGGAAAACAGAGCTCTATCGTGAGTGAACAAGGTATGTTAAGAATTGATGATGAGTTACATTTACTATAATTATCATCGGCAAATATTTCACCCTGATACTTTGCAGTGAGTCCCAAGTCTCAGAGCTCAAATTCAACGCAGACTAGTGACAGAAAGTCTGGGGAGGAAATCTCCAAACGGAGGAAAACATCATCCGCTAAACAAGAAATTGAGAGTACAGCTTCCGCAGATGAGACATTTACCTTGCCACCTTGTTTAGTGAACCTGGGTCCTGGTGTGAGAATTAGTGCAGTTGCTGCCGGAGGACGCCACACCCTAGCATTGTCAGGTAAACTGCTGTTTTGTGTGCCACCTTCAATTTCTTGGTGTTGTGGCCTTCTCTTTGTGGTTACAGAATATAGTTTTGTAGGTCTATGAAGTTCGAAGGTTTGGAAGATTTTTGATGTAAAGTGGGACTCCTGATGCTAAATATTTTTACACAAATTCAGATATGGGACAGGTTTGGGGTTGGGGCTATGGTGGTGAAGGACAGCTAGGTTTGGGTTCACGGATAAAAATGGTATCCACTCCGCATCTAATACCTTGCATCCAGCCCCCTAACCTTGGAAAAGATGGAGCATTAATAGGTAACAATGGAGGCATAAGCTCAGCCGCACATATGTCGAAAGTTCCTGGAAGCTGTATAAAGCAAATTGCTTGTGGAGGGCGGCATAGTGTAGTACTAACAGGTTAGTGCTTTTTTATCTTATGATATGTTATGCCAACTTTAACACTTGGTTACCTGGGTACTATCGTAACACTTGTTCAAGAAAGATGAAATATGAACAAGTGTTGGCGGTTGTTCTCCTTCCAAGTCGCCTGCCCCTTATGTATATGAATTTACCATTTTGGTTCTTATCCTGGATTATATATCTACACGTGTACACGAGCACAAAACTTGTTAATTGACATAAATATACATATATGTTTCTGTTTCTATATGATTTGGCTCACAACTTTATTTTGACTATGGCACCTCAGAGTTGAAAACTTAATGACTCTGCTGCATTATTGGATAGTTCTATATCTATGCAATAGGCTGGCGATTCTTCACTTCAATATCTTTGCATATAAAAAAAAAAGAGGACTGCTGCATTGTTGACTGTTTCTAATCTATATCTATAATGGTGGGTGCTTCTTCACTTCAATGTCTTGCGTATTTTCCTTCTTACTTTAGTATCTGAACTTTTGCTTGTAGATGCTAGAGCATTGCTCACATTTGGATGGGGACTCTATGGACAGGTGAGCTCTGCTATTAATATTTATTTTTAAGGATCCTTACTGAAAATGTATGTAAGAGTAAGCGTCTACAGCCTCTGGGTTGTTCACCAGAGTTAGATGTAGCTATCCATCAATATACTTTCACTAAATTTCTTTCTTGCCTTTCTGGTTAAAGTGTGGACAAGGAAGTACAAACGATCAACTAAGACCGACATATGTTTCTTCCTTGGCGGGAAGTGTAATTGAAGGTATTGCTGCTGGTCTGTGGCATACTTTGTGTGTCACTGCTGATGGTCGTGTATATTCCTTTGGTGGGAATCAGTTTGGTCAATTGGGAACTGGGACTGAACATGTAGAGGTATGATGTATCTGTAAACCATAATACTTTGAGTTCAAGATTTTTTTCAATTTTCATGAAAATTTGAGGGACTGTCTCTACGTTTCATGCTCATCTATGGCTTAGAATCTACCGAGGCTTCTGGAGTGTCCTGGTCTGAAGGACAAGCATGTGAAGATGGTGTCTTCTGGAGCGCGTCATAATGCAGTGCTAACAGGTAAACATCTCCTGGCTCTTCTGCCTGTTATGATCATGCTGCAGCCTTTGGTTCATGAATTCTTACAGTTTCTGCTTTGCGGATAGATGACGGGCAAGTCTTTTGCTGGGGATGGAACAAATATGGGCAGGTACACAATCTCAACTCTAATATGAAATATCGGCCTAATAGTCCGTGAAGATTCTTTCAGCTCTGCTGCTCACCTTCTCCTTCTTTGTACGTGCAGTTGGGTTTGGGTGACACGATCGACAGGAATATCCCTTCGCGAGTCTCCATCGATGGCTGTTTCCCAAAAAATATTGCATGTGGTTGGTGGCACACTCTGCTGATGGCTGAGGAACCTTCAGGCAGAGGCTAGGGAGCTCGCACATTGGTGTTGCAGGGAATGATTCAAACAGTTTTGGTAGGATAGCGGACTGTCTCGCTGTTCGACTCGGTGGGACGGTTCCTTGATGTGCATTGTGTAACTTTGCCAAGCATAATGTACAGAAGCATGTTTGCATTCCTCTGGGGCCATTTCGGCGAATGACTTTGAATGAACTGTCCTAGGGTTTCCCTGTAAATAGAGTTTTTAGAGTGCCGCTGCAAAGGCTATTTCAATCTGTTTGCAGGAAGGATTGGACAGTGCTTGCTTGTTTAGATGTAATTTTTATTCTTCTAGGTGCCATGCGGTGAACTTATTCCGACCGAAGTTGGGTGGTTCAAGACAATTCCCTGGCATGATAGCTCTGTGATTGGATTGTTACAAGCCGGTTGGTACTGATCTGAGTCCAAGATAGGCGGATGGTTCCATCTTAAATGATGCCCGACGAGCACTATGCTTGATTCGAGATTTGATTCAACGAAGAAGGTGTCTGAGACGTTGAGATTGATCGTATGCAGCAGACAAAAAATAGAGCAAGGCAGGTGAGTCAAAAGCTGACTCTTGAAACCTTTGTATTGAAAAAGGAGAAACGGTAGCGTCGCATGGAAAAGACGGCCGAGCAACCAGCAGATGCGGTACAGTTGGCAATTCTTGAACTTTACCTGCAGTTCAGCTCAGCGCAGCAGCTCCAAACTGGCAGAATCACCTGTAAATGTTTAATATATAACACATAACGAGTTCGTTGTATAAAATTTTCTTAGACCTTGACACTTGTAAAATTGTCAGTTTTTGAGAGATAATTTGACACATATCAAGATTTGAACGGTGATTTATAACAGAACGAATACATTATGTATCACACACTACCTAGAATCACTTAGTGAACAAGCAAGCCGGTGCCCGACCAAGCTGTGGCAGCCAGAGAAGACCTGCTGTCTACCCTATAACTTTCCAACATGCCTTCTTTTTTAAGGAAATTGTTGGGGTGATTGGTTGGTTAATAGTCTCACTCTTGGCATTCATAAGCTTTACTCAAATCCTAATAACGTGGGTCCTTTACTGTTAGGTGATATTACAGGAATTATCATAGCGTCTTCTTTAGATTTAATTTTTGCATCATTTGTGCCTGTTTATTTATTTTTTTTTTAAAAAAAAAGCAATAAGAGAACGTAGTGACGTCTGGAAAAATAAATTGTAAATAGAAGATGAAACGAGCTCGTAGAAATTAAAAAGGAGGGCGGCAATGGAAGTTCAAGCAGAAAGAGAAAGAGAGTCCAATGAGATTGAGATGCGTTGCAAGCTCATCAAACTAACGCTGCAGAGGAACATTTGAAAATCACAGGAGTTATCTTATGTTGGAGAAATTCTTCAATGGAGTGGTCCTGCCACGTAGTCGTTGTTGAGGTGGTATATCCGTTAAATTATGATTCGCTATTTATATATTTATTTAATTAAGACTCATTGTTTATTATTTTTTTTAAAAAAATTTTACCATTTATATATTTTTTTATTTATGATTCACCATTTATTTAAGGTTTTTTTTTATATTTCTTAAAGATTTTTTTGGATTTAATAATCATGACTGTATAATTATTGATTTACATGTCAAGTTCTGATTGAATAGATATATTACGTCGGCATCGCTTACATTACATGGAATGACCGCTCCACTAGAGACTTTCTTCTCAAGTTGATTTGGTGGGAAGGAAAAATACTGGTATACTTCTCATTTAAGATTCAAGTCTCTTTTGATGTATGTTATACCGACCAATAAGATTGAGAAAAATTTTTAGAAATTTTTTATAAAATTGAAAAGGAAACAAAAATCCTAAAGGACTTGACTTTATTAGTCGGTGTCGTCACGCAGACACTGTCACATCGTGACATCGCTGCATATAAGACTTTCTCCCAGTTAACAACCCTAGATTTACTCCTAGATTAGTAGGACGAAATTTGAATATTCCACGAAATTAAAAAAAAAAAAAAAGAAGAAAAGAAAAGAAAAATCATATGAGTTGAACCATCCTTGTAAGCCTGCGGCCCACCTTTATAATTGAAAAAAGAAATGAAATTCTTAAAAATTTCAATGATTAAATCAGCTGAAGGCAGGTTGAGCTGTGCTAGAAGAAGAAGACGCTTTGTGGTTTGGAAAGCGCCTCCCCATTCCTTTCAAGGCCTTCGTGCGGGTTTGCCCCTAAGTTCTACGGGGACTTCTCCTCCCTCCCTCCTCTGCATTTCATTTCATGGATACAAGAAATCGGAGATCGGACGGTGGCACTCGAACAAGCCATCCCTCTCTCTCGCCGCCATAATGGGCCAATCAAGACATCGCCCTCATCATAATAATCAAATTCAGTTCATCTTGACCGATTCCCTGTGCATCGATCGAGGGATGCGTTTGGATAAGATCGAAACCTAAGAATAAGATGGTGCTTTTTTGCCACATCATCAATCCCTTTTCCTCTCTTTTAAAACCAAAAAACCCTCTTACTAGATAACTTCATTTCATCTCTTTTCCTTACTCTTCCTTTGAGCTGCAAAAATGGAGGGCCTCATACCACTCGTGTACAGATCAATAGTCGGGAACAAGAACGGAAGACGAGGTCCACCGAGTTCACAGACCAAGGAACCATCCTCGACCCCGTGCACCTGCACCGGACTCCCCATCGACCCCGGTCGGTGTCAGAACACCGGTCCTCTCCAAGTAGACATCCCGGCGGCCTCACTCCTGCCATCTCGAGAAGTCACACGGCCAGCTTCAATTGACCGAGTAGCCGTGTCTACGGGCGTGGACTCGCCCGTGTCCCGACTGACACCGCGCCGTGTTGCTGGTAGTCGTGGGTATGGGATTGCTAGCTAGAGCAAGGGAGCACGAGCTGAGCATCGAGGTGTATATCTTTTGTCACTTGTCCAGCATAGAGTATGGTCGGGTAATAGTTAAGCAAGCTCTTCATATGTACTTCTAGTTCTTTCTATATAATAGCAATAGTTAAGTGCTTGGAGACCAAGTTAAGGAAAACCATGACAAGGTGATTGAAGATTAGGAAATGGTGTGAGTTAGATGCTTGTGGTGTTTTGTATACAGAATTGAATGATAGCTGGTAAGGCCAAACTTCCTTTTCTTATGTTGGTTATCATCGGGAGACGACCTATGATGTCCACTGATAAGACGCGAACACGAGAGGACTGAGATTGCATACATCAGACACAGGGGATGGATGGTGCGGTCGTTGGTTGGTCTCGGAACCGTGAGATGAATGCCAGTACTTAGCTATTGCTGAGCAGTGACAGCGTCGATATCAACTGCGATTTTAAGAAGTGAACCGCTGTATTCCGGCTTATGTTGTCGAGCTGGAATGCAAAAATTGCGTGTTATGGGCCTAAACCCGTATCTGGAAAGATCTTGCCTAAAGGACAGGGAGACCTGTGCTAACTTAACTGAACTGGAGAAACCAAGTAGAAAAGATCAATCCCCTCATCCTAATCTGGTTTACATTTTAAGGTCACAGCCTCTCAGAAGTTCGGTGATTCAATCTTGGTTCAATTACAGTTCGGGGCTTAAACCGCCACAATCGACCCAGTTAGGTAGAGAAGTTGGGAAATATGGTTATCGGAGAAGGAGAAATTTAAAGATTCATCGGGGGCGACGATGGAACTCGAACGGAGTCCTGGACGCCACCAAGTTGTCCGCAACATAAAAGAAGTTCATTAAGAAAGTCGTCCATGGACTTGATCCCTTGTCCTGTTTTATCTATGGATCGACCGAGCCACGCATAAGCCATTGGCTTCCAGTCATGCCACAGGCCCATCCTGCGATTGTACGTTTCAGTGTAGCAGCTAATGGGGCGATCGTCTTCGTCAATGGAGCGAGCTTGAATGAATTCGTAGACTGAGTTAAGATCAGATGTTACCAGGAGATATTCAAGTTCCAGAGTAAATCAATGCAAAAGAAGCAAGCAAATGTGCCGGAACAAATGAGAGAACAGGACAATAGTGTTAAGGATGTTTCACTGTGGTTGATTGGTTGGGTTAGTTTGATGCCCTAAAGCAATTAAACTCTCGAATTCCACCTTTACCACCCCCTTGCCGGGCCATTTCATCTCGATTCCTCTGCGCTGGCAGCACTCTTTCTTTATCAAGAGCTCACAGAACTGGCTTTGGTACTAGTATGTCGGGCGATATTCAGTTCTTCGAGTTGAACACAGGAGCTAAGATACCCTCCATCGGGCTCGGCACCTGGCGGGCCGACCCTGGCCTTCTTGGGGATACCCTCAATAAAGCCATAGAGGTACCCGCCCATGGATTCACTCGTTAATGAGCGTTTCATGGTACACTACTTGTCATCATACTTTGCATTTCTGGTCAATTCTCGTTTAGTGTAGCCTTCTGGCCTGAAACGTAGTTGGGCATACAGCATCTATTGGATTTCATGCTGACGCTTCCTTTCGAATTCCCCATTTTCATGTCAAATGTGCCATCCGATTGTTTTTCATGTAGTTCTGTTATGATCCACTCAACTGATTGTTAGATTTTTCCAGCACAGAGCATGCTGTGATAGCAAACAGATTGACCGTGGTCTAGTCATCAAGAGCACGTGCATTTGGTGCGGTCAAGGTCTCTGTCCGTATGCACTTGTTAAAATATCCATTGTGCTATTCGTGTTTGAGCCATTGCTGATTCTTGAACTATACTACCTTTTGTTGTGTTGCATTGATGTGTCAGTCTTGAGCGTTGATTGCTGATTGCCCAGCCTGTCTGTTATATTTGTGATTGATCACGAAAGCTCGAACATGATGTAGAGGTGCCGTGGTCTCCATTATCACCAGAAAAAGAAAAAAAGAGTGGTTCAATGATGGGCAAAATGGAAAGCAATTTTTGTGATAAATTGTACTACGAGTGTTATGATATTTAGTTCCTGCTCAAGGCTGTAGGTAGCCAGAATATGTATTTATCTCAGACTTGCCTGTTTAAGTCTCTGGGTGAGCAGCATAAGTCTTTTACCTTTTTACTATTCGACAGTGTGTAAGTGTGCGTCCGATGCTTTGCGAAGAATCAAGTCAATGACTCATTTCAGATTCCTCAACAAGTTTCATTAAGTGTGATAGATGGAATCGGCAGATAGCTTGCAACAATCACTATGTCTACTCATTCTTTCACCTTTTCATCTGTCTTGTGTAATGCGGGGTCAATGCTGAAGAGTGTTTGCTATCTTTCATCACTCACACCTTCCTTCTAGCTCTATTTTCTTTTTCAGTAGTACATATGTGACTGTGTTTATGTGATTGTAGGTTGGGTATTGACATATTGATTGTGCTCAAATGTATGGTCACGAGAGGGAGGGAGGTACCGCTTCGGTCTAGCTCCCCATGTAAATTTATTGCCTCGGGAATCAGATGTTTGTAGCGACCTGAAGCCCTTCATAAGCCTTTGCCGGAGAAGAAAATGCTGTTTAAGAGAATACTCCTTCCAAATCATTGCCACCGATCAGTCTTTCAGGCTAAATCCTGACATTTTGTATTGTTCCATCTGTTTTTTATCCGCTCATACTCCCTTTCCCTCTTTTAGAAAGATTCAGGCTGCATATTTCTGGTCCTCATCTTTTGAGTTGACCAAAAGTATCTGGTATTCAACTGTTTCTTCATCGCTGATATGCCTTGATTTTTTCGTCAACAGATTGGCTCTGCCCTGAAGAAATTGGTTGATGATGGTGTAGTGAAGTGTGGAGATTTATGGATCACATCTAAACTATGGTTTGCTTTACCTTTATATCAACATACCTCCAAGTATTGTTCCTTTTTTTTTGTTTTTATTAATCATTCTATGACCTCGAACTTCAAACACCTTGTAGGAATACCGGCCATGCACCTGAAGATGTCCCCAAGGCATTAGATCAAACTTTGAGTGACTTGCAGCTCGACTACGTGGATCTTTATCTGGTATGCATATTCGATTGCTGTCTTTGATAGCTAAGTTGCATCTGCATGCTATTGAATGGAATGGATCATAATTTATTATCTATATCCGGTGTTTGATCTCAGTGACTGGGGCCAGTTGGATAATTCTGTTCTTGGTGTATAAGATCCCCTGGCCAGTGAGCATGAAGGACTCAGCTGGGATCAGCGCCAAGAACCTCGCCAAGCCCAATATACCAAGCACATGGAAGGCTATGAAGGCTCTGTACTATTCGGGAAAGGCTTGGGCTATCGGACTTAGCAACTTCTCCATAGAGAAGCTCGGGGACCTGTTGAAGATTGCAAGGGTCCCGCCAGCAGCGAACCAAGTGGAGTGCCATCCTACATGGCAACAACCGAAGCTCCATGAGTTCTGCAAGTCTAATGGGATTCACCTATCTGTAAGGAAGTGAAATCTCTTCCGTGTTCGGCCTTGTCGAGATAAAGGTTACAATTCTTCTTTTCTTTTTTGCAGGGATTTGCTCCACTGGGGAAGGACCCAGGTGCTCCAGGACCCGCTCTTAATGTGATTGCGCAGAAACTAGGTAAGAGTCTGGCCCAGATAGCCCTTCGGTAGGTTCTGCAAAGAGGCCACAGTGTGCTGCCAAAGAGCAGCAGTGAGGTGAGGCTCAAGGAGAATTTCGACATTCTCAATTGGTCTTAATTCCAGATGACCTTCTCGCCACGTTCTCTGAAATCCCTCAAGCAAGTTGCCCAGTTTCTCAATACATCATTGGCTCTCGGGTCCAAGAAAGAAGTAACTGACAGCTCTCAGGATCCGTGTTCGTTATGCAGGAGAGCCTAATGAGAGGCACGGGGTTCGTGCATGAGACGCTGGGCTATTACAAGTCTATACATGAGCTCTGGGATGATGGTGATCTGTGAAAATGAGACTCGACCACTGAGGACTAGTATGCGATCCAATGTACCTAACGTCATCGATTCATGTGCTAACTGCGGTTGCAGGTTCCTTCTACAGCCAATATCTCGAAAACTGATTACTGAGAACCTGCTAACGGTTAGTTCGGGTCCTGAAAAAATGTTGAATTTCACAGACTTAATGGGTCAAGAAGATCCAGTGCCGCATCCTATTAGCGTATTTTAAGAAGTGAACCTGGTATGTATTTCCTTTCCGATTCAACAATGAACACTTTCTTATTGAGAAGATGTTCGGGTCGACCAGCCCCTCTGCTCCGCAACCGGCTCCAAACCCGATGAAGTACTGTCAAACTTGCGCTACTACTTCAATAATTTTATCTTGAGATTTATGAAAGCTATATGACTGTGACCACACTGACAACGTTCATCCCTTCAACTGCAGTATTATTTTCTACTAAAAGAGAAGGGTCAGGCAGATCGACAACTATGGCGCCCCTGCCAGCCATTTCTCGAACCGGCGAGGTTGTTGGAGGCCTGGCATGCCTTGCCGAGTATACAACGGTGTCACTACATAAGATTGTTATACAAAAGACTTGCTCAAGGGGATGGGATGACAAGACTACCTCAGACAAGCAACACACGCATGCATGGGAAGCTTTGTAAACATAAACAACCAGACATCATTTGAAAGTACTCCATGTTCAGTTCGGAATCCGAGAAGGGATTAGTTTCAGCTGACAGGTTGATCAAGTATACCATAATATTTTCGTCGAGATAACTAAATTTTATGTGTATGACAAGAAGATCTTACACTAAGTGGACCAGAAAGAACTAACGAATGAAGTGTATTCAACCCTGAAGTGAATAATGTTTCAAGGGCAAACATGTATGTATCTCCCAGCAATATCTCTTCTCATGACAAACATTCAGCACGCACCAGCACCGCCGCCTCCGCCTCCAGTTCCGCCTCCGCCTCCCCCACCGCAGCCACCACCAGTCATCCCGCCTCCGCCGCCTATGTCTCCACCTCCAAACATGGTAGCGTCGCCACCATGGTGAAAATGCCCCCCGCCATGGTGAAAATGTCCCCCGCCACCGCCGCCCGTTCTAACACGGTAACGGCCTCCACAGAGAAGGCCGAGAACAGCGCATACGGCAAACATGACCACTGCAACTATGATAAAAATCTTCCAGGGTTCCATGTTTCCGCTTTCTCTGTTCGAACCTTAAGAAAATGCTCTCCGAGGATCAAAAAGTAGTCTCTCTAGTTTCTGCTATCAGCTGCTAATTAATTGCTAATGTCATATCATAATATGTTTCTACCCATACACATGTATATATATGTATGTATGTATGCGCGCGCGCGCGCTTTGGTTGAATATTCTTCGGATTGACCATTTCATCGTTGATATTCGTCGGAGAAGTTGCATCTCCGGCAAGCAACTCAAGATTGTTCGCATGGAATTTTCAGGGTTGGCGGCGGTTGAGTTTGACACGACAAATTCTTTTGTGTTTTTTCTGTCCGGTAATCTCTCGCACGACAAATTAGGGCTTACGTGGAGATTCAACTCCCCTGACTCTCATAAATGGACAAGAAGCTCCGTACATGGCCAGGTCGTATTTTTGTATGTTTCAGATTGGTACGTGTGCGCGCGCGTGGAATGTTCTTCGGATTGACCATTCCACCATTGATATTTTACCAAGTAGACGCTGCATAATCCACTGATGGGGTTTCCTGGAATTTTCAGGTGATCCAAATGTTAATTAGTCGGGATTTACCGGACTTTCGTGCCGTAGATTGTGCACGATTTAAAAAAATCTAATTCAAATGGTTTTTTTTAAATTAATTCAATAGACGTTTAAATTCGTATAATCTGCTAATTTTAAACAAAAATTCAAAGGATTATCATTTCCGTTACCATGTTTAACTGCAATCTTGCCATCATTTTCAAATAAGTGGGTAACTAACTTTCCCGCGGGGTGCACCTGAAAACCTCGCATTTCCCATATCACAGTTGGCCGAAGTTTATAACTCCCCACCGGTTTTTATAAATTTGCCCTCAATTTCATTTCACTTACATTTAGGAAAGGAGGGTAATATTGTAAATGTATATTTTTTTCCTATCATATCAAATATTATCTATCTGTACTTACTATTATATGCAAACGTTTATAAAGTCTGGTATCTTTTTTATTTTTCATATTTACGTTTAATCTAATTTACATATTAAAATTTACGACATGCATATAATTTCTAGATTAAGAGTAAAATAATAATTTCAGTTATTTTCCTCCCACTCTATATTTACGATCTTTTTTTCAAGGACGCTCTATATTCGAGAATCTTTCGTTAAGTGATCAAATTCTCTCATTTCACTTCATATTTACAATTTAACAACAAAATTTTTTTACATTTTTTGAACTAATAACTTGAAATTATAAAATTAAAATATAAAATTGACGTAATATACCAATGATAACTGTAAATGTTTTACTTACTATCGTAAATTAATAAATTAAATAAATTAAATTATAATAAATTATAAATCAATAACTTGTACATATTCATTGCTATATTTTATATTTATTTATTTTTATTTTTCTTTCTGCGTATAGTAAGAGTTCATGTCTAGCAATATTATTTTTTAATAACTTTCCCAACAATCTAAAATCAAACAATTACCGAAAAATACTCATCAAACACAATAATTTCATATTGCAACTTATTTTCCATGTAAAGTTACAACTTTTTCCGTGTCCTTTATTCCCCTTCTACCGTGTCTCCTTTATTTATAAAAAAGGAAGTCAATTAAAAAAAGAAAAAGAAAGGAAATGGAAGGAGCGAGAATTGAATCCGGCATCTTTTGATCCAGAATATTTATTAATCATCACTTTGCAGAGCAAGGCTTCTTATGTATTCGCAATCCATCACAATCAATCGAGCATCACAATTTGTAAACATACTGAAAGAGGTGAGAAACCACAAGCCCTCAGTCACCGCCGCAGCCACCACCACAGCCGCTACCGCCGCAGCCCCCGCCGCCCCAGCCACGACGCCAGCCTCGTCCTTTGCTGGTTTTCACAGGTAGAGCTATTGCGTTCTGGTAAGAAGGCCAAGATGCACCGCTCGTTGCGCTGTAGTAGTACTCGCTTTTGATGTTATCCTGGACGGTTCCTTTGCTGCACCAACAGCCCATAACTTCTAGCTACGCTCTCTTATGCTAAAGAGATGGATATGGACACAGCTTCCCGTGGTCCCCGGTCTCGCGTATATGTAACTTCCGAGGAGTCAGATATTGCGTTTGGTACGGAAAATCGAAAGGAATCCGATGTGATGAGTCATTTGACCTTGCATTAAATGTTTTTTTTTTTTTTTACTTGATTGCACTTTTTAGGTGATTTCTTGAAAAAGAGATAGAGGGGTCCACGGGGCAGAGCCCCACTGGTTGGGCGCTAGGATGTCTTCCAAGACGTCATAGGTTCGAATTTCAGGAGGGGCGTTCCTTCGTGGGTGGGCGCTTTCAGCCTTCTTGAATCCGTCAGATTCGTCTGATTTACCCGACAAACGTAGTTTGTGGGCTATTGTATGTACTCTGAGGAGGAAGTGTCGCAACCACCGCTAGCTATGACCGAAAAGCGTTCGGATACCCCGGTCATCAAAGATAAAAAAAGAAAAGAGATAGAGGGAATATTTATTTTATTACCTCTCGTAATTACTATTTTTCATACCTTCAAAACGCACTCGATAGTTACTAATTCTTTTCACCTGTTACAACAATTTATTCTATTAAGAAATGAAAACACAGGGAAATCAGCCGAAAAAGCAAAAGATACTTTCCGATGATAGAAGGGAAAACGAATAGAAAGTCTTCAGTGAAACGGTCATAACACGTAAGTGATATTAATGTAATAACTATACATTTATGGTCATTAAATCTTAAAAACCTTTAAAAATAAAAAAAATCTTTCATAAGTGATGAATACTAAAGAGAAAAATATATAAATGGTAACAAAATATTTAAAAACCTAATAAATTATAAACTATAATTGGACAAATGTATAAATGTTAAATTTTAATTGGACGAATATAACACGCCAGCATCGCTTGCGTGGTGCACAGGTGAAGTCGTTAGAAATCGAAACTAAATAATTTCCCTGGACTTTGGAAAGAGATAATTGAATCAGAAGGGTACCTGAACATATGTCAATAGGCACGCGATTGGGTCTTGCAGTCGGATTCTTCCTGACGTCTCACTCGATCAATCTCCAGCACGCACACACCGACCTAGTCCTGAAATAGATCCAGTAAAACTGAAGGAATCTTTCAGCTCCTTAACTTTTCAGATGGAACACTGAGATAAGTGACGCGAACCCTTTAAATAGGGCAGAGATAGGGACTTTCCACACAAAAAAAAAAAACATTACTTATGACCACAATAAATATAGAATATCTCATTCAAATACTAAATTAAATATTATGACAAGAGGCCACCTAATAAAGAAATATTTTATTCCTTATTTGGATATTATTCTTAAAAAAAAAACAAATATGAATATGAACATAACTATAAATAGAAAAGCTTGTAAGTTAATTACGTTTCACATTTGTTGATAATGGAAGAATTGGTATTTTCCTAATGTAAGATTCCGTCACTGAATCTACATTTATTGTATACAAATGTTCACGTTTTTCTTTCTTCTTCTTTTTTTTTTTTCTTTCAATTTCCCATACTTACCCATCAATGTATAAAATTTCATTGTTATCAACTTGAGGTTGGCCCAATAGTTCCATCGCTAAACCTCCAAATGGGTGATCCCAGGATTGAATCCCAAGTTGGGAGGGTCGACGGGAATTTTCCGGGGGATTCCGACCCGATCGCAAATTAGTCTCGAGGTGCGCTTCGGTTGGCCCGGAGATACTGCGTAGTGCAAACCAAAAAAAAATTCATTGTTAATATCCATTAGATGAGGACTCAATACGGACGTGATAGTAAATTTACTAACATTTAACTACCAAATCATTCTCTACCATCGCTTTCTCCCTCCCATCCCGTTCGATATATGATCAATAAAAGTATCGATCTTTCAAATCTCATTTCTTAAAATACGTCATTTACGATTTCTTTTTGTTAGTTTTGTTTTCGTTTCGTACGGAGCAGGGGGGGTGCTGTTCTAGATTTAATTATCTGATATTTCAGGGGATGATTTCAGTTCGTTACTTATTTTTTTAATGAATAATTTCAGTTCATTGCTAAATACACCTTATTTGCTTTGAAAACATCGTTCAGATTGCAGATGGGTGTCCAAAACGGGAAATCCATTAAATGAATGTTAAAACACATTTTTGCAGAGTGATTTGGATGGTGATGCATTTATGTCAGCGTATATAACACTTTTAATTCTCAACTTTTCACGTTTTTACTATTTTAATCCTAAAAGTTTCTTTTTTATCATTCACGTTCTCAACTTTTTCAGTTTTTACCACTTTGATCCTACTGCTAATTTTTAAAAAAAATAAAGAAAAAAGGAAAAAAAAAAGCAAATGAAAGTTAAAAATATATGTAAAATTTTACAGGTAAGCACATTCCCTTTAAAACTGAGACCCATTCCTCATTGAAGTGATAAAAACTCAAAAGGTTAAAAACTAAAATGATAAAAAAAATAAAGGTTTAAGGTTAAAATGACAAAAACACAAAAGTTTAAAGACCAAAAATGTCTTTTTCCTTTATATTATTATCATCAGATGCAATTATAAAATTAATTTTAAGGATATAAATACCATATTAGATAATCCAAAAAAATTAATAATCAATTGTAAAATCATATCAGATGTTATTTTAAAATAAAAATAATACTATTTTATATTTGATTATATATAATTAATAATTACGTACGTAATGCGGATCATTGATCTCGCAGATATTGACGAAGAAATTTAGAATAAAATGAGCGACGAAGAATAGAGACAGAGAAACGCGGTGAGTTGTAGTCTATAATCACGAACTTTAATACAAATTATATACATAAATAATCTATTTATAATGAAAGAGACCGAATAATTTAGAAAATAAATAATTGAAAAAAATCAAATAAACATTTAATTAAAACTTCCGTAATAATGTAAAAAATCTTCAGTAAAGTAATCATACTCCGTGAACGATGATAATATGATATATTCACTTAATTAAAACTTAACATACAATCAATAATTATACAATTATAATTATTAAATTGTAAAAAATCTTTAAAAATATAAAAAATCCTAATAAATGATAAATCCTAATTGAAAAAATATAAATGATAAAAAGACTAAAATATCCTAATAAATAATGAATACTGATTATATAAAAATATATATAGTGAATTCCAACTGTTTTATTGAAACTTTTCTTATTATAGACATGACATGGGAAAAAGCCTAAGCCTGAGCCGGAGCCCGAGCCTGAGCCCTGCCACGGCAGCCGCAGCCCCGCCGCAGCCTCCACCATCGCACCCAGAGCACGTGTCCCCCTAGTCTCCACCATTGCATCCAGAGCTCGTGTCGCCGCCGCCCCCACTGCAATCACTAGCGCTAACGGTGGCGGCGGCCACGAGGATCAGCCCTCCATCTCTGTAGCCATTTCCACCGCTTTCGGTTCTCGCAGTTGATGTTTGGTATTGGTACGTCACGGGATCGACCGTCGGGCGATAGTTCTTCTTGGTTTTGGTCCTCCGCGCGCCGTGCTTGCTACAGAAACAACCCATAGCTTATATTGCACGACAAATTTCGATTCCGCCGATCAATCGGTCGAATGTTATATCAAATGAATGGAAGCAAACGACGATCTCGTGTATTTATAACAACCGATGACATCAACGACCTGCAAAAAAGAAAAAAACAGAGACATTCTGTAATCTGAATGATTTGGTAAGACGAAATCGGATTCCAGTTATTTCTAAAATTTAAGACATAATCAACGGATACAAAATTTAAATTTAATTTTACTGGCGAAACTTCTCGTATCATTCCCTTCCCATATCTCTTAGGTTCGTAGACATCCCTTAAAACTCGCTTTTGGATTCTCTTGTTCAAAGTCTGAGTCGATCTTTGTGTCGGAAATCCTTCTGACTTGGTCGTGTGCCACAATGTCTACGCGAACTGGAACGTACTTCACATTATGAAACTCTCGGGATCAATCCTCCGTTTAGACGCACGCAATATACCTTTCACGATGCTTTATATCGGACGATATTCTAATAGGATATTATTAATTCAATTTAAATTTTATTATTGAAAAATATATGTCAATCAAATTTCTATAAATCCAATTAAATATTTAATTTTGTAATATTTTTATCTAATACAATGTGCGATCATTATATGTTTATTTCGCATCTGCGAAAATTCAATAGTCCGATATGAAATTTCACCTGTTAAAATTTTTTATGAGACAATTACTTGCGTGGCTCACCGAACTCCACACTAAACCAAAAGTGGATCCTTATAAGCAATTAACTATAACCATTCAAATTAATTAATTAGTCTCCTTTAAACAGTTATCCAGTTAATAATTAAATAGACGAACCTACAAGTCAGTATTGATATCTATAACACGTGCAGACAAATTGGAAAGAGGACAAATAAGCTAGAGTATAAATAAAATGTCAAATTTCAATACTTATTCATATGCGTGTTACAATTTTAAAATATATGACTCAATTATAAAATATCGGAAATTCTTTTATGATTTCTCATTATACACCGGGTAGAGGTTTTTTTGAGTGAGTACTTAATGGAACACAAGGGACATTGTCTTCTTTCTATAAAGAACAATTGGAATATATTAGAACATGAGAGCAGTTTCATGATAATCGGTATAAAATGCGAAATTTAATAAGAGAGATAATAAATTTTAAATGTGATAAAATAAGATAATTTAATTAAATTATAAATAAAATTATTAAAATTTCCATAAAAATTTAAATGATTTTCTGAATTTAAGGGGTGGTGGCTCGCCCATTAAATCAATCGCCTGATGATAGACTTACATGTTTACATACGCATGCTAATTAAATTCTCCAGTGCTTGACAAAATACATAGAAAAAATGTTCGTTCAGCAGACATGATGGAATTAACATAAAGAATGATCGTGCAACAATATTTGCAGCCCTCTGATCAGCAACCAGAGCCTCCGCCGCCGCCGCCGCCACCTCCAACTCCTCCTCCTCCGAAGTCACTGAACCCACCACCAAAACCGCCTCCGCTGCAATCGCTACTTCCTCCCACCATCGCACTGCCACCGCCGGCACCTCCCCACACACCATCAACAACCGTCACACCAACAGCCTCCCCGGCAAGCCCGGCATCCCCAGTGAATCCTCCATCGTGGCCGAGCACGTTTCCCTGGCCGGAATTGTGGGGTGGTGGGAGCGGCACTCCGATGGCCACGCCAGCTCCATACCCGCTGGACCTCATGATATGGATGTGGAGGACCCACGTCAAGATGGTAAACACTAACATCAAAACGAAGAAACGCAGAAGATCGAGATCCAAATTACGAGTAATGTCGGCATGTCTTTATGAAATCAATCTCGAGCAATTGAATCGATATTTGGATCCAATTCAATATATATATATATATATGTATGTATGTGCGTGTAGCCGAGGGACCGAGCACAATGTGTGGCAGACGAATGATATAATCCTGTGAATTAATCCGAGGAGCTGGTCAAATCTGAGAGGGAGTCGTAGGTTTCTGAAGAATTGGTAAGCAAAAGCGTGTTTTCTGAGTGAAAATGGTTTATTCTGAGTCCAATTGACCTACAGATAAGACTGATTCAGGAATCAATCCCATATCACGCAGACATAAGATTGAAATCCGATTTATTAGAGAACAACTACCATTAACCTATTAGTTTAAATTTTTAGGTTGGATATGAACTCAACCTCTATAATGCCTAGGTGAGTATTTTACAAGATTGACCATCAGCTTGGGCACATTGACCATGTCCATGTGTGTTGGCTATGCTTAGTATCCATATGTCTAGGACATACTGCGTCCAGGTGGTCCGGCTAGTGGCTCCATGAAGAGGCTCATATACTTGGAGCCGCACCATGGCGAGGCCCGATTCTGAACCAAGCCAGGGCTAATCAGTCCAGTGATCAAGCTTGAATTTTGGGTAGAGGATCTCGTGAGATTACTGAAAAAATTAGATCACATTCAATCGAAAAGCTTAAATGAAAAGGCGGTGGTAGTAATTTTCTTACATTTTTAGGATTTTTTATTTACCAATTGTACCAGCTTACTTTCTCCAAATTAACTAAAATTTATTAAAACCTATTTAAATGACTATAGCAAAACGATAAAAAAAATTAAATCAATTGATATGATAATCTACTATAAGCTTAATTATTTCATAAAAATTTAACATATGAAAGATGGGATAGAGTCATCTATCTACCATAAAAATAGAAAAATCTTAGATGATCCTACGTTCTGAGGAAAAATCAGTTAAATTACTTTGATTAGTATTAATTATGGTAATTGCTTATGTGATTAACACTAAATTATTCGTTTATTAGATTTTAATTGATACTTCCTTACATCATATGAAAAGGTAGAATCACCTGAGAATTTCTCATTAAAATGAGGGAAATTACATTCGTTGAACCCTAATTCTCAACATAAAAATTAAAGGATTATGAGTCTTCAAAAACAAAAGTAAAAAAAAATACTGTATTTGAGAAATTCTTAGTTGATCCTGCTTTATCACGTCGCATGAGAAAATATAAATTGAAACTGTAATGAATAAGCCGATTAGTTTTAATCACTAAAGTAGCCGTTAAAGTTATTGTCGGTTAAAAGAATGTAATTAGCATTTTTATTATATTATTATAAGATAAGATTTTTTAATCAGCGTGAATTGGTCGAGGTTGTAAGCCATCTCTCTCCAGTAAATAAGATATCAAGTTTGAGTCTTGTAAAGGGAGAGAATTCACATTGTGATAACTTTATCCGTTAATTAGCCCTCATAACTCGAACTGGATTAGTCAAAACTTGTTGGGTTTCTTGGTACTATTATTTCAGATCTCAAAAAGATAAACTTTTTTAAAAGATTTTCTCGTTTAAGTGATAAATTGAACAAAAAAAATATTGAGAAAGATACGGTATCACCTAACTAACAAGTCTTAAAGTAAAATATCTATAATATCATTGTCGAAAATGAATTTGTGGGATGCATACATATATTTCGCTTAATTTTATTTTTATTTATTTTTATTAAATTATTTTATTTTATCTTTGTAAATTTGTCAATTTTTTATACAATTTTTCGTCCTCTATTAAATTTTCTGTATCCGCTCATGACTATAATTATTCTTATTTCTTATCTTAGCAAGGAATTAAGTATTAACTCTGTCGGACGGAAAACAGCGCATGATGGGCATTAAACCTACCGCTTTGGATTGGACGTGCAGGAAAGATATTTTAATTGAAGTTACCACGTGGCATCAGAAAAAGGACAATCTCGTAGTCACGTCATAATCAGAAATAAAGTTCCATTTTCACGGTCCAAATTTGCTGCTGAGGGAAAGAGATACGAGTCCGTTAGGTCGCTATAGTTTTTATATTCAATTATGAATCTGAACAATCAATTCTATCATTGATTTCGTCAACATAATATTATTAAAGATCTGATATAGTGCACCAAGGAGGTTGGGTCGAGTGGTAAGTAGTTCGGTGTCGCTTAAGGAGGTCTCGAGTTCGAGATCTTACGTACGCAGACACCCCATTGGGAGCCTCACCCACCATTGTCAGGCGTGCGACCCGGAGCGACCAACAGATTAGTCAAGTATGGTTGGCTGAAATATGTCATCTCACCACTGGTGGGGCCTTCTTGGATACCGTGGCTGGCGACAAAAAAAAAAGATCTGATATAGCACAAGAAATTCATATCTGTCAGAATTTTAAATTAAATGACTCAAATTTAAAAATCTAACCTCACCGAACCCCTGTTCTTCGATTTCTCATTCCTCCTCCTTTCCCTTTCGAGATGAATCGACCTCTCTGTACCCGAATCTATGGATGGAACGAGTGGAAAACGTGATGAAACTCATTAGATAGTCAGTCCGATGAGGGTCCCATTTTGAGATGACTTGTGTGAGAGTTGATACATAAAATTTTATATGATTTTATCTCACAATAATATGATACGTAAATATCAATTAAATTAGTCTAATTAATTATAATTATAATAATTATTTAAATAATTAATATTAATTTACTAATTTATTATAATGAATATTAATTTTTCGCCCAAGAATTTCTTCGAAAAATCGGATATAACTATTTACGCTGACGGTGGTGAATAATATGACAACGCCATAACTGGGTCAGCCGAGGGCAGGCAAGCAAGCGATTACTAGACACATTTATATCCATAAAGAAACTAGACATATATATATATATATATACACACACACACACAACGAGTTACACGTGATGCCAGATGGGTGGCGTGTCTTTTACCCCTTGGATTGACATTAATGGGGAAGAAAAAAAAATCTTAAATACGTTTATCCCACAGTAACGTGACGAAAAATAATTAATTAAATTACTATAATTATTAATAATTATAGTAATTACTTAAATGATTAGTACTAATATACTGATTTTACATATTTTAATTAAAATTTTTTTATGTCACATGACGAGATAGAATTACGTAAAAGTATCTCGGGTTGGTTGGGAGGGAGACGACGAGAAATCTTAACAATGTTTAGATGTACTTAATAAAAGAAACAGAAGGTAGTGGAATGCAAATATTTTTAGTTGTGCAAGTGTTTTTTTTTAAAAGAAAAAAGAACGGTCATTTAGTCATTTAAATTTTATTTACTTCTATTCAACCCTGATTTTAACTCCATTTCTTTTCCTATCATTTCCTAATAAGATAAGAAATTCATCTCCTCACAATTTCCTCTCCTTCCGCACAATAACAAGAGTGCTTGAACTAAATTGGATTTTTAATGATATTACGTTGACAGAACAAGTGTTACTACTGATTGTTCAATCCGTTCGATGTGTTCGCTGGTGAATACAAAATCCCGAATACTACGTAGCAGGATAACTCGATCGTCACTATTGCGTCCGATCTATGGGTGAGCGTGGCATACAATGACATCAGTATATAAATTTTTCTTCAAAACTTTGACACGTGCAAGGGTAACATTTGAAAAACGTGGAAATTTTAAACATGTCAAGATCTCAGAAAAATTTATGCAACGAAATCGTTATATATTACACAATGAATATTTATTCTCGATTGATTGTCAAGTCCAAGAGATAATCTAGATTGTCCCGTCATATTCAGATTCGATTCTTACTAATAAATTTTCCGGTGCCCTTTTCTTAACCTTACATTTGCCAACTCTTATTTTTAGGAGTTTACGATGGGATTGGAATTGAATTTAATTCCCATGATCATATATGTTAAATCGTCAACGTCGCGTGTACATAAGCGGAAGGGTACTTAAATTTATCATGGTAGTTGAGAAATCTATTACGGACTTGGTTCTCTAGATTTACATAATACTGCTCGAGAGAATATGAAATCTCTCGATTTATCAACGTGACTAGACATCGGAGAAATGAATTATCAGAACTCAATGGGTCACGCTCAATTGCATATAAATATTTTCAGATCTTACTAATTTTTAACTTCGCCCATCGTAAAATCATATTTTACTCTTACTATTTGCGATGGTATTGTCGTTAAATTCAATTATTAGACTTAATTAGCACCACTCAGTCGGACCGACTAATTGAATATCGTAAACACTAAAATCAATTGATATATTAATAATATGACCAAGACCAGTATCTTATTTTTCTCAAACCTTTAAACATCCATTGAGGGCGACTTTACGGATTATAATTTCACAAATTGATATAACACATTCTATCGACTTGAACTAGGGGTGCACGGGTATCCGATAGGTTAGGTTCCGGGTAAATTTTAATGTGAATATGGTAGGTTCCGAGGAAAAAATGAGAAATTTATTAAAATATGTTCTGATTTCATTTTCATTAAATGCGTACGTTGCACACACCGCTAACTTAAACTGTCTCACGTCGATAGAAGTGACTGACTGTGCATTCCCAAAAAAACACATATTACATTACCTTTTTCACTGTCCGATAATTTCACATTATTTCGGTCATATTTTTTCGTTATGTTCCATCGGATAATTCTCGTGTGTCCGGACCAGCCGCTAGTCCTAAGTGCAACTTGCAAGAAACTCGAGCTAAACATTTAATCGTCGTGATACTAAAATTGAAAGTTGTGAAGTCAAAGCATCAGATCAAAACAACAAAGGGAGAGAGCCCTCAATTATTTCTCCCCCCACAATTGCAGCAAACCCTAACACACAAATTCCACTTGCAGAGATAATCCCTAATTGAAAAATCTGATTAATCACTATCTTAATCAACACCTGACTTGATACCTCCCACGAAACCTCAATTTAATAGCTTCCTCCTCGTCCGCATCGTCGTCTGTCTCCTCCTCCTCCTCCTCCTCGTCCTCGTCCTCTGCCTTCTCTTCTCCATCCGTTCATTCGCCGGGCTTCTTCGTCGACTTGCCTCCCGTCCCTTGAGGCTCGAGGTCTTCTTCCAGAGCTTCTTCGGCTCCAAGCTCGAATTTCGGTGCCGGTGCTGAGCTAGGGTTCGGATTATATTTTTTTTCTCCTGGCGATGGCGCAATCGGCGGGGAGGGGCAGGGTTGTCGGCGACTACCTGGTCGGCCGGCAAATCGGGTCGGGCTCGTTCTCGGTGGTGTGGCACGCGAGGCACCGGGTCCACGGCACCGAGGTGGCCATCAAGGAGATCGCCACCGGGCGGCTCAGCAAGAAGCTTCAGGAGAGCCTCATGTCTGAGATTTTCATACTCGAGAAGATCAAACATCCCAATATAATTCGGTTGCATGAGATTATTAAGGTCAGCTGCTTTATATATATATATATATATAAATATAATTTGGGAGGAATATCAGGGCTGGGGACGGTGAGATCCTTCTGCACTGGTGAATTTTTGGTTGTCGAGCAGTTGAACATTAGATTTAATGGCCGTTCACTTTTACTTTGTTTGCTGAAAAAATTCACTTTTGTTGTTCTTCCTCCCATTTGAAACGGTGGCGGCGAGATATTATTATAGATTACATGCGAATACTCTATCTGTAGAGTTGTAAGGTATACAATGGATAATGAGAACTCTGTCGTAGTTGAATCTTGGCACTTGGCAGTGCGTAGAAAAAGAGTGTGAAGTGGAGACTATCTGTTCATGGGGTTAGCAGAGAAAAATGTGTAACGGAGTTGGAGAGACATAATGGTTTAAAGCGCGGACAGTTGCTCAAAGCCGAGATATGGAACAAAAATCAGGTTCAGTTTTCAAGTTTTTGTTTTGGGAAAGTTGGGATTTCCTTATCCGGGGATTTCAAGTATTTGATGGAATAAAGCGCAAACTCTGCTGGTCTTTAGCGGTCTATTTGCTTCTGCCGCTAAATGAGAAGTACAATTGAAACGTGCATTTCTTCTTCTTCTTCTTCTTCTTCTTCTTCTTCTAAGGTCTAAATAGCTAGTTATCGTTAATGATTTCATGTATTATAGTGTTGGGAAAAATCATGTGCTGCTACTAGATTATTGTGCTGGATCTATGTCTGAATGTTTAAATCATTATTGGTAGACTCTGCATATTGGTCTTCCCCGTCCTCGTTTTTGGTTCAGTTCTTTCCTTATATGGGTTTTCTCTAGTAATTAAGTTTCATTTTGTGGTGATGGAACAGAGCAGCCTTTGGAAAATTCCAATTTGTGTATGCTAAATGATGTTTAAGGCTGATAGAATCATGACATGCTCTTTTGTTGGAATAACTGTGTTTGAAGTTGTTCTGACATCTGTTAAATCCAGGGGCCTGGAAAAATACATCTTGTTCTGGAATACTGCAGAGGTGGTGATCTGTCTATGTATATTCAACGCCATGGAAGAGTTCCAGAAGCGACTGCCAAACATTTCATGCAGCAGCTAGGTGGTGGAACTTCCCTGATTATGTTCCACTTATGCATGTTTTTTGCTATGTAGAACAGTGCCTATTTCATTCTTGTCTGTTTCTTGCAGCAACGGGCCTTCAAATTCTTCGTGACAATAATCTTATTCACCGTGATCTAAAGCCACAGGTGTAGTTTCTACTCTCAGTTGAGTATCACAGATATTTGAAGTGATAGGCTGTCATATCTCTTTAATGTTTTGCCCCAACTGCCATACGTGTAGAAATGCATCAGATATTTGGTTGTTAAATTAGGCAAGATTGTAAATGCAACATTGTTGGAGAGAACTGAATATTGATGCACAAATCGCTACATGTCAATATATATTTTACAACTTGGATTACCTTTTTAAACAGAATCTCCTGCTATCTACTAGTGATGATCAGTCAGTCTTAAAGATTGCGGATTTTGGATTTGCCAGGTAATTGATCTCTTTCCTCCCTCCTGTATGTGTGAGACTTGAGAGAAAGAGAAAAGAGAAGTGAAATAGCAAGCCAATACTCTAATTTGTAACTTTGTGCTATACGCTGGTCCAATTGTCATCTACATTTATGATTATATCATGTATCCTGTACTGGTAGTTGTTCCATGTTTTCTTATTATCTGCTAGCTGAGGAGCTGTTGTTAGAAAATTCTTCAAAAATGCATACTGTTCTCATTAATTAGGAGATTTGAATGACTTTGTCATAATAATGGCTGGTGTGAGTAAAGGTTTATAGTTATTACAAAAAAGTCTGCAGTATAACTGTCTTCACCTCGTTTAATTCATTTGCAACAATGGATTGCACAGCAGTTCCTGCTTTCTGTCAATTTGTGCCTGTCTAGTCCATCTTGTTTTGGCGATTTTTTCATAACCTTTAAGGTGCCGGATGCTGATCTTCACTTTAGCAAGAAATTAAAAAAAAAAAAAACTGTTTTAGGCATAGTTAATGTCATTGCCATAAGCATGGATAGTTATGAGGGTTGGGAGGTGTTCACAGAGGTCAGTGGGTTTAATAGATAAAACTCAAAATCATCCAAGAGAAGACACGGCAATTTAATCAAGAGCTGTATTACTTAAATTTCATAAATGAGATGGGCAGGATTAGAGAAATTATCACCTGTTTCTTGACTATTGGGAAATATCAGCTGATGAATGTATAGAGTAGTGGTTCACATCCCAATTTCCAATTGCAGTATCTTTCTGCTTCACCAGGGAAGATGTATCTGTATGATATCTGTTAGGAAACATCAAAAAATTTTGCCACACTTGTCGATGCTCACAGTGAGGTCGTAATTCAATTCTCATGGCTCCTCTTGGACACTAACCACTTCTGAGGTGGCTGAACTGTGTTCACTCCATATTATCCTTTAATACTGACTACTCGGATCAGTATTAGCAGTCTGTACTCGTGATGATAATTGGCTTATAGATTTTTCCCCACTTCCTTTGTGACAATGAAAGCTAAACCTCATTTGACCGCTTGCTATTAAGTAGCTGATTGACACCGGTCCATTCATTGGTCAAATGTTTTTCTTCTTGTTGACAGTCAAATGTTTGTTTGCGCAAATTGATTTGTTTATAGTTTGTGGGTCTCACATCATTTTTTCCTTTTGAAAAATCATCTATTGAACTCTTTTTTCAACGGTTGTGTATGTTGTAACTCAATCTTCTCTCGAATATGTTTTGTGATCTATAGGCCCTCGAGGGGCAGCCTTGTTGGTAGGGCATCGGGGGGTCCCAGATGTCCTAAGTTCAACCCCTAGTAGGTGCATTCCCTCGAGGGTGGGGGCTTTATAGTTGTCAAGCTCGTCAGGTTCGCCTGACTTACTCACTAGTCGGGCCCCGAAGGTGCCTAGATACCTCAGTTATCATAAAAAAAGTTTCATGATCTGCAGAATATTTATTTCAAAGGTGGATCTTGTCATAGAAGCGGTAGTGCGAACCTTCATCAATGTGCTCGGCCGATATACTTTTAATCCTCTTCCATGGAAAAATTAGAATCATCCCTATATAGATGCGTCGATTTCCTCTTCCTGCATGATTTGAAGGTTCTGTTTGCAGATCATTGCAACCAAGGGGTCTTGCAGAAACCTTGTGTGGTTCACCTCTTTACATGGCACCAGAGATAATGCAACTTCAGAAATATGATGCCAAGGTGACCTTGTTGACTATGACTGTATTCATTTTCGGGATATTTCTGAGATCCATATATTGCTAAATATGAACCACATATGCAGGCAGATCTCTGGAGTGTGGGTGCAATTTTATTTCAGCTAGTGACTGGAAAAACTCCATTTACTGGAAACAATCAAATACAGGTATGGTTTCCTTTTGCCTTCCCCCTTTCATGTAGAGCTTCAGCAGTTTCATCTTGTGCTTAAGAATGTGATGTGTAGTATAGGAGCTTTTATATAGTTATCATTGTTTTCAATGTGCCGAGTGAACTCAGGATTTACCTTCTTAACTGTTGTTTGCTATTTGTTGTGCAGTTGCTTCAGAACATTGTGAAATCAAATGAATTGCTTTTTCCTCCTGAAAGTAAAGATCTGAGTTATGATTGCAAAGATTTGTGCCAGAAGTTGCTTCGGCGTAATCCAGGTATTGGAAATCCCGTAGCTTTACGTTAATGTCGTCAGTTTGGCTCAAATTGCAAACCTCTCTAATCCACTTTTTTAATTGTTTGAGTCTACAGTTGAACGGTTGACATTTGAGGAGCTTTTTAACCATTCATTTCTGTCCCAGAAAGTGCCAGATGGACCCTTTAGGTAAAGGAGACACGATAATCTGATATTTGCTTGATGCATCAATCATCCCACTGTTTTTATTGATAGGCACCAACTTTTAATTCGCAGAAGTAGGAAGTCATCCAAGAGTATCGATTTCTATCCTCTATCTGAGCCTGATCATGTGAAGACAGAAGCATCATCTCCTGATGAGTGCTTTCCCTTCTTCTTGGAAGATGAATCTAGTGGTTCTGGTGGGAGCCCATCCTTTCGAAAGAGTTCATCTGTGGAGCCTTCCAAAGGACTTATATGTGAGAGAAATGTTGATAAGCAAGAAGTAGCAGCTATTGCTTATAGTAAGATGGATCGTCCTTCCCCTTCCAGATATAGCAGCACTACTCCTTTGAATAAGGATATTAGTAGGCTTGACATTCATAAACCCGATGCAAATCGAGATGACCCTTTATGTTCTGTTGGTCAACCACCAGTGCATCCACATTCAAGAGGTATGCAGAATGCTCAGTATCTTTCTTCTTAGTTATAACTTAATGTGCAATCTCTTGCTTCTTAGTTAAGGTCAAACAGTTTGTGCTGAAGTTGCATCTCGATGTGCAGTTGAAGACTCATTGGAGTTGATTCAGGATTATGTTATTGTCTCTGGACCTCCTATGGATGTCTCTTCTCATTCAACCGGTGCCTCCAAAACAAGCCATGACAAGTATCATAATCTACTGCAGACATCAGCAAATATCATGCCTCCATTAAGTCCTCCAGTGCCAATTATTGGTACCACGAATATTAATTCGCTTCGCATTGGAAGCCTTGATAGTTGTGGTTCTGCTCCTGGGACTTCCCTTGAATCCATGGATATAGGAGATGTATTGGAAAAGCCATCATCCCATTGTATGACACGGATCAAATCTTTGCAGCAGTCTGCTTCTGCCATCAAAGAATTAGTGAACGAAAAGGCAAGTCGCTACAGGAGCTGATTACTCCCTGTAATCACTCCCTAGCTTAAGTGAAACAGTTTACAAGCTCCTCCTTGTGGTTCTCTGTAGTAGTAGTAGAGAGTTCTAGCAGCCCAACTTCTTGTCAAGTGGTTCCACATATGATATTGATCCCCTTGTATTATGCTATCTAGAATTGTAGTTCTAGTATTAGAGTATATCATTGTCAAAAACTTGGGACGTTTTAACATGAAATCTTGTGCTCATTGATATTATTTATTTCTTATTTTAATTGGTGAGATTATTTGCATTGAGCCATTTTTATGGAGTACGAGGTTTTCGGTAGGAAGATACATCTTATATTCCTTCAAGTTTGTTCAGACAACTATAATAACTCAACTCTGCTTTGCTTTTCTGTTTAGATTGGGGCTGGCAGGCACTTGGAGGCATTCTCCATTCAGCTTGTGATTCTTGCTATCTGGAAGCAAGCATTACACATATGCCACGCACAGGCTGCATCTGGCATGGAAGGAAGTCCGAGCCATGGGACCTCAAGATTAAAGAGGAGCTCCAATAAGAGTAACAAGGATCCCGATTCTGGAGGATGTTCAGATGCGATACGTAATATGATGTCTGAGGATGTTTCCCCTCAAATTGAAGGGGAATTTCTGCGGGAAGTTGAGAATGCTGAGCAACTCGCAAAGTTTATTGAGCATGGTATGTCTAGAAATCTATGTGTGACTACTCCGTTATTAGCTCCATATTTGGTTTGTGAGGACGATTGATTTGTGTCAGTGCTTTCCCATGAACTTCGAGTCTAGCGATGGGTGTTTATCTTGCAGGAAGTATAGAGATGCCTGATGCAATGGAGATAATATTCCAATCAGCTCTTGCTCTGGGAAGACGTGGAGGGGTGAGAACCCTTTTCCCCTTCCATTTCCATTTCGTCCCCTTAACATTTGATGTTTCCATTGCAAGAGGAGACATTGGAATGTCTGACCACACTTGGCACCGAGTAAATATTCAATGTGTAATACATAACAAGCTCATTGTGTAAATCACCGTTCAGATTTTGACATGTGTAAAGTTAATCCTGAACTGTGATTTACACAACGAACTTGTTAGGTATCATCATACACTGAATATTTCCTCCTTGGCACCAAATAAAAGCTGGTCGACAGTCATTCAAAAGTCCGAAACCAATCTGAGAAAATTTTCTCCATGTATCCCAATACGTTTGAGAACTTTCTGGTATATAAATTGCAGGTCGATGAGCTGATGAGTGATGCAGAAACTGCAGCATCACTGTACGCGAAGGCAGTGCACCTGCTAGTCTTTCTTCTGGTGGAAGCTCCTTCCTTAATCCTCAACCCCCCGTTCTCTCTGACTAACTCGGACAGGTATAGGCTTCGGAATTACATTGAGATTCTTAACACCAGGAAAGGCCATTTGCAGTCGATGGGGGTGGGTCGTCTCAAGTGCGATGACCAGCAATGCCCCACTTAGTCGATGGGAAAAATAAAAATGGGAGATAAGTGTTTCCCTTTCCCTCCCTCTCCTCTGATAGAGACTTGTTCCAGTTGCTGCGTAAAATTGCTATTCGATTTGTACAGCCAATTCTTTGCATCGATGAACGGGTTTTAATTAATCAGTGGTGGTGTAAGTGGGGAGAAGAATGTAAAGTTTGGATTTCTTCCGTGGTTGAAAAGGAAAGAACAAAATGTTGTGCATTCTTTTTCTGACTTTGATCGATGATCGAGTTGCTGTGAGAGTGCTGGAGGAACATTGTTCGTCTGTCTTCTGTGGAAAATATAAAGAGGGTGGATGGTTTGATTTGATCTTACGAATCCTCTGTTAATGTTTTCAATGGGTAAGGTTTCTGTCAAACTTTGGTAGGCATTGGCAGTTGATTTACGTCTGGTCTGCTCAAGGATGCATTATTCTTTTAGATGAAGTGGGACGACTTGTGCAATGGAGTGGTCAAATTCCTCGAACACACGAACAGACAAAAGGGTTCTGTTCGATTTTGATCAATCGAGTCACCATACGTTAAGCGGGCCTGACGCAGTCGTATCAACTTGGCAAGTTGCTGTGGAATCTCTCCCTCTGTGACAAGCCGCCAAACACGTTCCATATATTTTGTCAGTATGCCGATTCAACCAAGAGGACCCAAAGGATATGAATAGCTCTGCCCTGCCCACGCTAACAAAGTGTCACACTGGCAAAAGTTAGTGGTGATCAACTCAGCGTTGAAGAACATCAATTGAAAGAACATTAGGGGACAGCAAGGTGGGGGGTTCTGCATCGTGTCATTGGCCTCGACCCAGGATAAAAGGGTCATGCAACCTTGCTTCTTAACAGTGGGACTCTCATTTTCCACCTCTCTTCGTCGAGAAATTTGATGCGTAACGGATGTTCCACATTATGATATGTCCTAGATGTCAATAAGAGTTTTTTGACATATCAGCATGGTATGCAATGTGTCGAATATTTGCAACCGTGTTTTGCTAACTTTCTAAATACCCATTAATTTTTGACGTATTTTACGTGGTACACCCTTCACATAAAAGATCTTTCCTCTTCCTCCACCTCTTCCGGGCTCATGTCCTCACTTATAATGTGAAAAACAACTTCAGAAATGAGAGAAAGATATCGGGAGTCCTATACGTTTATCGGTTCTTATAATTGAGTCCTAAATGTTTCAAATTGATAAATTAAGTCATATATATTGCTCGCACTATAACATCGAGCCCTTTCCGTTACACATCATTACTTTAAGTTGACGTGACGTCGATATGATATTGACACACTTGAACTTAAAGTAACTGTAGGTGACGAAAATGACACACGATATTGTAAAGTGAATAATATATATGACTTAATATATCACTTTAAAATATTTAAAATTTACTTTAAAATATTTAAAACTCACTTGTAAAAATCGAAAACACATAGAAATTCTTCTTTCTCAGGAACCAGAGGCGTCATCTTGGACTTGGAAACTCAGAAGCTTACAATGATCCTTCTTTCTTTTCTTATATATATATATATATATATATATATATATAATGAAGAAGAGGGCAAAAAAAGAAAACAAACCTTGGGACAGGTCGTGTCCTGGTTTGGGGGGTCGTTGTTTTGTTTAATTTCGACAACTTGACGTTAACAAACCGGTCGTCTTTTCCAGACGAACTTATCACTGTAAATGCCCTCTAATACTAGGTCGATTTCGTTCAGTATTTTCTCAATGAAAGTCGTGATGTTTGAATACACATGCATCGATACGGTAATCCGTTTTACAAGTTCTAGACCATGCTTACGCTGTATCTTGCATTCAATTAGAGTTCATTGCACAAGTCCTGGTCTTACTAAATATACACGTTGATGCATGTTATACCCTATGTGAATGCATTCACAACTGTTGAATCTATTTTCTAGGCAATGCGTTCGAGAAAAGAGATATGACACACCGCGATATTTCTCTCGATCTGTAATAAAAAAAGTCGTGGATTTAATTATTAATATTTTCACGTACCCTTTATTATTTCTCCTTTTCCATGGCTGATATGGTAAATCTGTCCAATTAAAACTTGGTAGATAATCAATAATTATATATTTACAGTTATTAAATCCTAAAAAATCTTTAAAAAATATAAAGAAATATTAATAAATGATGAACACTAATTGGAAAAATGTATAAATGACAAAAAATTATTAAAAACCCAATAAATGATGAACTCTAATTGAATAAATATATAAATGATGAATTTCGATAGGACGAATATATCACATCAACATCGGTTACGTGATATGACCGCTTCATTGAAGATTTTTTTCCTCATATCTAATCCTTCATTATCAATTTTAGGGAAATTCTATTCCAATTACGGAGGAATTAAATGAGTTTAGAGAGATTAGGAGAAAGAGAGAATAAGATCACTATGAGAAGGTTCACTAACTAATAAGATTCGAATTTAGGGTCTTTAAATTGCTGTAAAATGTGTTGTATCTTAGGTGTTAAATTACAGAATTACCACATTTAGCTGTAAATTTTATCACAATATGAGATTACCTTAATTTAAACTTTACAATGCTGTTAGTAAAGTATATACATCCAAAAAACTTAGTGCTCTTAGATTAGATCATATTAACCATACACTCACACAATCATCTTATCTACACTTGTCGAACTTTATAGCTAATTTTTCATTTTTTTAAATACTAAAATCTTACATTTCAACTTATTTTACAAAAAAATTTCACCATATTTTAAACTTTCACCTAATCTTAACATTTTCTGTAAATTAACACTATTTCAAGAGCTATGCAATCCACTCGGCCATCCACCGACACTCTGGTGCAGTGTTGTCTATCTCACGGTGAAGTCGGTCTTTAATGTTAGGACCAACCATAACAAAATTGATTATCACTTCGCTAGAGAACTATTTATGCGAGTGCAATCATTAATTTAACTGTCAGTTCTGAGGATTTTACCGAGTGCTTTGTTGACGCGAACTTCACGTTGTTTACAGTTCTGTTAACAGTACATTGATAATTAGAATTGAAAGTATAATATAGTTGATTTTATAGGACTGAATTAGTCATTTTTAAACTTATAGAATCCAATTGCGAGAAATGATAAATATATCGGACTTCTAGTGTCATTTTCCTCTTTTTTTTTTATATGGATATGTCTTTAATCTCTCATGGACCGAGTGAAAGTTTTACATGGTATTAGTGTCAGTCATCATGTGGGCTCATACAGTGCCAGATCGAAATCGGAAGAAATATAATTTTATTGAGATTAGTTAAATAGCCTTAGGATAGAAGATAAAATCTATCCCATGGTCAGTCGTCTCCACTTGCCCGAATAGCAAAGAAAAATATCCAACTCGAGATTAGTCATTGATGGCAGGTATTCAAGACATACGTCAAGTGTAAACACGATGTTACGTGATAACGGATGTTGAAAAATAAATAACATAATCATATAAGGGACTAAAACACGAAATATATATATATATATATATAAATTAAAATGCCAACAAGTTTAGATTTTAAAGTGCGTATGAACCCAACTTCCAATCAACCAAGTGGAAATTTTACAAGCTGAAAGCTCAGTCATGTAGGGCAAGGCAGAGCTGTTCATTGAAAAGGCTCGGGAGAATTGCAACGATAGTCTTAAAAATTTGTCATTTCTCTTAAATCAACACTATAAGTTTTAAAGTGGTCTTTTCAATCCTAAACGTTTTCTCCGTTACACACGTTAAATCTATTATGTCATATGTTGCTGATGTGTCACTGACGACGTTAAATCATCATTTTTTCCGTTAATTTGACTGACGTGACGGTAATATATTTAATTTGAAGATTTTCAACCCGTTTTATTTTAACAAGCTCTTCTTGCCTAGTTTAACCGGCAGTGAACAAAGATTTTTCAAGTTGGGATCGCGATATCCATTTTATTTTTAAATCAATTATATTGATTTTGATCTAGTTGGGTAGCCCATTAGACTCGAATTTCTCGTGTTAATTTTTCTAAATCTTGAAAATAACTCTAAATCCTATAAACTATCTTTTTACATATGCCACACCATATATTTAATATAAAAAATGCCAACTCGTGAGCAAACTAACGGTAAAATTAGAAGAATTAACAGCATTAATGACACATCAACGACATTCTAATGGTAATTAACAAAATGAACTTCACATGTCTAACGGAGCAAATATTTAAGACTGAAAAGACCATTTAAAATTTAGAGGACTGATTTAAGAGAAATGATAATTTTTTAGAACTGCCAATATAATTCTCCCGAAAAGGCTCTGTCAAAGGTTCCCACTCGACTAGGGGATCTCAAGCACACCACGTAACAGAAGCAATGCATCTTCCTCCAAGATGTGAATAAATTACAATAAAGCTTCCGATAACCTATGATTTCGATCGATCGAGACCCCGGAAGTCAAGCGGACTGACAAATCTTTACCAGCTCGTACGCCCTTACCGCGGAACCTTCCCCTCCATGCCAAGCCGCCCCTATTGACACGTTCCGAACCCTTTTGTCCCTGGTCTGGTTCTGCACACAGAAACAGACTCCTCTGGCGGCAGAAAAAGCCGACTTGTGTTGAACAACGCCAATTAGATGAGCAACACTACAAGACAGAAATGACAGTTTTATACAGTGTCATCTGCCTCGACTTTGGACAATAAGATCACGGACACGATTCTGAACAATACATTACCCCTTTATTATCATCCTCTTCTCTCTTCTTTCGCCCGATCATTCTAGGTTCATGGGTCTCGCTTGTAGTGTGGAAAAGAACATTTTAGGAAGCAAGCAGTCCATTCTTCCTTTCTTGAGGACCACACGCCAACTTGGAATTTTCACAAGCTTCTGATGATTCTTTTTTCTATATGTGTGTGGGGGTTTGTAGATATATGCTATACACATTAATTAAACGAAGAGGAGGAAAAAAAGGAAAGGAAACCGTGGGACTTGTCGTGTCCTGATTTGTCTAATTTGGACAACTTATAATAGTGTCTTGCATTCAATTATGAGTTCATTGCACAAGTCTTGGTCTTATTAAATATACAAGTAGATGCATGTATACCCTATGTGAATGCATTCACAATTCTCGAGTCTATTTTCAAGGTGTTGTGCTCGAAAAAAGACATATGGCACAATAATATTTTTCTTGATCTATAATAAAAAAAGTCGTAAATTTGATTTTTAATATTTTCATGTAACCTTTTCGTTATTTTTCCTTTTCCTTATATGCTCATATGGCTCCTTTATAATGGAAAAATGCTATTGACTCTGATGTTAAATACGGAAGGTGAAATTAGCCAAAATATGATTCCGATGACAAGTTTTAATAGGACCCTCAAATGGGAGAAAGTTTTCAGTAGAGCAGTCTACCACGTAGGCAATACTGACGTGGTATATCCGTTCAATCAAAACTTGATATATAATTAATAATTATACAGTTATAATTATTAAATTCTAATTTTTTTAAAAAAAATATAAAAAATCTTAAATAGACAATGAATCATTAATTGGAAATAATATATAAATAGTAAAAAATTAAAAAACTTAATTAATGGTGAATCCTAATTAGACAAATATATAAATAGTGAATTCTGATTGGATAGATATATCACAGCAATATCACCTACGTAACATAACCGTTTCAATGAAGATATTCTTCTCAAATGGACAAAGCCTCACTTCCACATTGCTATATTAAATATTAGGATGTTGCATTCTCACTTCTAAATCTTCTTTGTCAATTGTAAAGCAATCCTATTCCAATTACAGAGGAAGTTAAATGAGTCTAGAGGAGAAAACTTTCAACAGAGCAGTTACATCATGTAAGTGATGCTCATGTGATATATCCGTTCACTCAGAATTCACCATTTATATGTTTATCTGATTGTGGTTCACTATATATTAGAATTTTTCAATAATTTTTACTATTTATATTTTTTTTTAATTAAAGTTCACTATTTATTAGAGTTTTTTTTATATATTTTAAATTTTAAAATTTAATAACTATAACTGTATAATTATTAATTACATGTTAAGTTCTGATTGGATGAATATATTATATCAACTTTACATGGTAGGATTACTCAACTGAAAACTTTCTCAGTTTGGAGAGATTTAGGTGAAAGAGAGAATAATAGCAATATAAGAAGATTCACTAACTAATGAAATTCGAATTTAGGGGTATTTGGATCATTGCCAAGTGCATTGTATTTTAAATGTGCACTATAAATTACATAATTGTCGCGTTTATTCATAAATTTCATCATAATATGATATTACCTGAGTTAAATTTTACAGTGTGATTGCTGAAATACGTCCAATAAACTTAGTGTTCTTAGATTAGATTAGAGTAACTTTACACTCAACTTCGCAACCATTTTACCTACACTTACAAAACTTTATTGCTAACTTAGTACTTTTTTCAAATACTAAAATCTTATATTTGGACTCATTTTACCGGAAAATTTTACCATAATTTATACTTTTCATGTAATCTTAACAATTTTTATAACTCTATCTCAAGAGCTACCATCCACCAACACTCCGATGCAATGATGTTTATCTCACTGTGAAGTCGGCATTTCATGTTAGGACCAGGCATACATACAGATTGATTATGCGGAGGCAATTATTAATTTGATTATCAGTTCCGAGGAATTTACTAGCTGTCTTACCGAGGGTCTGTCAACTTCTCGCTCCTCATTTCTGTGGTGCAAGCTCATCGTTCTCTGCCATGGTCCACTTGCCAGGGCTAATAGACAATAACTTGCAGTCAAGTTGCACAAATCACTCTTGATTCCTTTCCTATGTTTTTCAATGAGAGAAACACACTAGAAATTCTATATATTTATCGATTCTTATAAATGAGTCTTAAATATTTTAAAGTAATAAATCAAGTCCTATATGTTGCCTGCGTTATAACACCTAATTCTTTCCGTCACTTACCGTTACTTTAAGCTGACGTATATCAATATCACGTCGATATCACATCAGTTTAAAATAATAGTAAGTGATGGAAATAACTCCATGTTATAATGCGGGTAACATATAGGACTTAATTTATCATTTAAAAATATTTAATACTCACTTGTAAGGATTGACAAACATATATGACTCCTGGTGTCTTTCTTTCATTTTTCAATAATATATATTAGACATATACATATCGCACTGCTCCCTTTACGGACATGTATATGATACTAATTAATTTAATAAATCGAGTTGTTCCCTATTTAGTTGACATCCGATTTCAGCTATGTTGAGGAATAAATCCCATATCGAACAGTTAATATTTTAAAATTTGAATTTAAGAGAACTAAGGTACTACCAATTATAAGTTTAGGCTTTTTTAGGTGGATATATGCTCAATCTCTCACGGATCTGGTGGAAAAATTTTACATGACATGAGAACCAGTTATTAGATGGGCTCACACCGTGTTAGACCGAAACCGGAAGGAAAGCACTCTGCTGATGATCAATTATATAGCTTGCGGATGGAAGGTAAAGCCGCCTGTGGTTTTCAGTTGTCACATCTTGTCGAGTAGCGAAGAAAAATACCTGCTTGAGGACAAAAGATAAAGCAGCCTCGGGTCTTCAGTAGCGACAAAAAATACCCGAATGGAAATCATCGGTTGTTGAGGATAAACATTCAAGATACATGTCAAATATAAACACCTTAGCACGTAAGAGCGGGTGTTAAGGATTAAATTCCATAATCGGATGGTGGACTAAAACATGGAATATAATAAAATTGCGATACCGCTACCTATAAGTTTAGATCTATATGTGGATATGGACCTAACTTTTATCCACCCAAGTGGGAATTTTACAAACTGAAAGCTCAATCATGTGGGGGAAGACGAAGCTGTTCCTCGAAAATGCACTGTCAAATGATTCCCCTTGACTAGGGGATCTCGCGCACACCACATAATAGAAGCAATGCATCTTCCTCGAAGAAGTGAACAATTTACAATAAAGCGTCCGGTAACATTTGATTTTGATCGATTGAGTCCCCGTAAGTTAAGTGGACTGACGAGTGGTCGGTCTCAGATATATTGATATGTCCTGATGCCAAGCCGCCTAATTAACAGTGCGTTCCGAACCATTCTGTCCACTCTTTGTTTCTGCACTCAGAAACATACTCTTCCAGCCGGCAGAAAAATCATCGACTTGTATTGAACAATCCCAATTAGAAGAACACTACGGGACAGAAATGAGATTTTGGTACAGTGTCATCTACCTCGACTTTGGATAATTAGGTCATGGCACAATTCTGAACAGTACGTACGTTGCCCTTAATTATCCTCTTCTCTCTTCTTCCTCCCGATCCCAGGTTCGCAGGTCTCACTTGTAACATCAAAAGTCCATTCTTCCTTTCTTGAGGAGCAGACGTCATCTTACACTTGGAAATTCAGAAGCTTCTGATGATCCTTTTTCTATGCAAGTATTTACGCTTTATAGATTAATTAAACGAAGAGGAGGACAAAAAAAGGGGGAAGAAAACCTTGGGACAGGTCGTGTGCTGGTTTGTTTAATTTGGACAGCTTACAATAGTTAACTCTTCTATTTCACACGAATGCATCTCAATACATGCCCTCTAATACTCGCTCGATTTAAGGATTTTGTTTGGTCTTTCTTTGATGGTAGTCATGAAGTTTGAATACGCAGGCGAAGAAATAGGAATCCATTACGAATCCTAGACCATGCTTACGCAGCATCTTGCATTCAAATTAGACTTCAATAGGGAAGTGTTGGTCTTACTGAACATACGCATAGATGCACATATGGCCCTATTTGAAAGCAATATTTTAGGGTTGTCAATCTATTTGCTAGGTAATGCGTTTGAGAGAAACAAATGGATTTGTGACATCAATCTCAATTGATAACTGAAAGGTTACAAATTCAATTATCGCTAGTGGTGTATATGTACCTTTCATTTTTCGTTCTTTCTTCCCCTTACATGTTTGTAGACCTCCTCTCTAGCAAAATATATGATGCTACAAGGAAAAATATAGAAAAGTGAAATTAGCAAAAATATGAGTCCGATAACAAAGTTTCAAACTTATCTCTTTCACACAAATGCATGACTGTACATGCCCTCTAACACTCGCTTGATCTCGGGATTTCGTTTGGCCTTTCTTCGATGGTAGTCATGAAGTTTGACTATGCAAGCGACTATATGGGAATCCAGTACGAATTCTAGACCATGCTTGTGCTGCATCTTAACTTCAATTATAATTCAATGCAGAGATCACAACATCTTAAGTTCAACTAGATTTCAGTGCAGAAAGTCTTGATCTCTTACTGAATTTACCAAGTGCTGACTTCCCGAGAAAATACGGTGTTGTCACATCACTCTTGATCTTTGTAACCAAAAGATTAGGAATTAGATTATTGCCAGTGTTACCTTATGTATCCTCTGCTCCTCATTTTTTTTCTTTCTTTTATATGTCCACAGCTCTCCTTTAGAATAGAGAAAATAGTACTACGAGGATAAATATAGAAGGTGAAATTAGCAAAAATATGATTCCGATGACAAAAAGTTTCGACCGGACCCTCGATGAAAAAGAACCAATTCATTCACTTTAACTAGTAATAATTAAAGCAACTGTTCAGGTAATTACCACTAATTTACTTGTTTATCACAATTTAATTAATATTCACTCATGTTATAAAATGAAGTATGATCATTTAAGAATTTTTTCTCAGTGGACAAAGCCTCCTCGCCTTAGTTTACACTCCGACATTGCTATATTAAATATTAGGATGTTGCTCATAATTCTTCTTTGTAAATTGGAAGGAAATTCTATTCCAATTACAAAGGAAGTCCGTAAATTTAAAAAGGATGGAAAAGAAAAGAATAAAAAAATTATGAGAAGGTCGACTGATAATAATTTAAACTTAGAGTATCTCTGCATAGGAAGGAGACATCCTTTTACGACAAAAGTGAAAAACTGATTTTGTTTGTACTGAAGAAAGGTAGCCATGCCGGCCAGGAGATGCCCGACAACTCCTGGATAGCGGATAAGACCAGTAAAATTAGACCTTAAATTGACTTGAACAACTCTCTGTATTCCATCCGCATTTCTTCCAATCGGATCTTTTCCGTTTCAAACACGTTAAGATTAGACAACTTCCCTTTCCCGTCTTCCACATCGCTTGCAATTTCATATTCCAACATTAAACATGGGCCACACTCTATCAATGTCTTCCACCAGAAACCACCGGCACAGACCCCAAGGGTCTTCGCAGCGGTCTCAGCGACATTGCTAAGATGGCTCGGAATGACGCAGAAAGCTTAACGTTAATCGTTTGTTGGTAATTGCCTTTGACCTATTGATGCTAGCTCGTAAAGAATTTCGAGCAGCCTGGTTTCGCTTCTTTAATCGCCGGAGGGACTCGAGAATCTTAAAACATGAGGCTGCCGGTCGTTTTAAACTCTGCAAACATAATCAAATGCATCATTGATGGACCCAAATGTTACGTCATAGCACTCTTTATTAATTGTCTGCCCAAGAAAGATACTTTGTTCAGACAAGTAACTCACTTATTATTCCCCGTATCAACAACCGATACTAAGAAATCTAATACATTCTAAGAAATCTAGATTTGAATAAAGTAGTCCACTGGGGTAAAACTATCTCATTATTAGAAAAATGACATTGAGAGTCCAGTACATTTATTATTTTCGATATTTGAGTTATATAAATTTGAACATAACTAATTCAATCCTATAAAATTAATTCCGTTATACTTTCAGTTTGGATAGCTCCATTAAACGGGACTCTTAACAACATAAAATCCACATAAAAAAATGGCGACAATTTACGCTAGAAGTGTAGCGGAATTAACATTATAGTAGTATTAAATTAAACATTTTAAAATTTATAAGTTTTGAATCCGAAACCTTGTACAAGGAGAATAGCTGCCAAGCTATCTCAATATCACATCGTTCGTTTGCGCTTGTCTGACTGTTATGTAGAGTTTCCACTTTTCACAGTGACCTCCGTAGACATGAATTACTCAACAATGTCAGGTTCCATAGCTCTGCTCTCCTTCCTGTTCATCTTCGCAAGCTCCTCTCGTGCAGCTTCTCCGAGGAACTCCCTAACCAGAGGCTCTTCCGTATCCATCGAAGACGAGCAAGAGATCCTGGTCTCCCCCAAAAAGACCTTCACGTGCGGATTCTACGGGACCGGAGGCAATGCCTACTACCTCGCGATTTGGTTCACCGGTTCAGCGGACCGTGCCGTGGTCTGGATGGGCAATCGGGACAAGCCCGTGAACGGGAAGGGCTCGAGGCTCAGTTTCCGCGGCGACGGCGCCATGGCCTTGACAGATGTCGATGGGACAGTCGCCTGGGAGACGAACACCACCTCGACCGGCGCCCACAGGGCCGAACTCTTGGAGACCGGAAACCTTGTCCTGAGGAGCCTATCTGGTCGGATCCTGTGGCAGAGCTTCGATAGCCCGACCGACACGCTCCTTCCAAAGCAGCCCTTGACTAAGAGCAAGAAGCTTGTCTCTTCCATTGGCCGAGGCTCGTACTATTCCGGGTACTTCAGTTTGTACTTCGACAACGACAATGTGCTGAGGTTGATGTACAATGGACCTGACATATCGAGCCTCTACTGGCCGAACCCCGACTTCGATGTGTTCCAAAACGGGAGGACGAATTACAACAGCACCAGGTTTGCCATTCTCGATGATTCCGGGAGCTTCCTGTCTAGCGACCGGTTTCAATTCACTGCTTCTGATAGTGGCCGTGGGATCAAGAGGCGGCTTACGATTGACCATGATGGGAATCTACGACTCTATAGCTTGAACGAGTATGATGGCACTTGGGCAGTATCTTGGGAGGCCATGACCGGCATGTGTAAGGTTCATGGAGTCTGTGGCAGGAACGGGATCTGTGCCTACACGCCGGAGCCCAAGTGCTCGTGTCCTCCCGGGTACGAGGCAAGCGATCTGAACAATTGGAACCGGGGTTGTAAGCCGAGGTTTAACATCACCTGCTCAAACTTAGGTTCCAGCAAGGTGAGGTTCGTGGAGCTCCCGCAAACGGATTATTACGGGTTCGACAGCATCTACAACGGCAGCACCTCGTTTGAGTGGTGCCGGAACGCTTGTCTTGCAGACTGTAGTTGTCTTGGATTCGCCTACAGGATGAACGGCCAGAGGTTGTGCTTCACTAAGAGCTCCCTCTTCAATGGATACAAGACTCCGGACTTCCCCGGAAGCTTGTACCTGAAACTCCCAGCATCGTTCCAAGTTCCCTCCGCGATCCGGGAATTGAACGGATCCAACCCCATTTGTCTGCAGGGGGAAACCGCGGTTCCAGAAGGCTCGTCCACCATGTACGGTACCATAGGGAGGAGGATCAGATGGGCCTATCTCTACTGGTTCGCTGCTGTCATCGGGGCGGTGGAAATTCTCCTCTTCCTTTTCGGCTGGTGGTTCTTCTTCCGGAAGCACGAGGGACCCGAACCCTTGGAGGATGGATACCGAGCTCTGTCGAGCCAGTTCACGAAGTTCAGCTACAGAGAGCTCAAGGTGGCGACGGGAAAATTCCGGGAGGAGATCGGCAGAGGTGGCTCAGGGATAGTCTATAAGGGCCACTTGGGAGATGGAAGAGAAGTGGCTGTGAAGAGACTTGGAGACATTTACCATGGAGAAGAGTTCTTCTGGGCAGAAGTTAGCACAATTGGAAAAATCAACCACATGAACCTTGTAAGGATGCTAGGGTTCTGCGCCGAGGGAAGGGACCGGCTTCTGGTCTACGAGTTCGTCGAGAATCAATCCCTGGACAAGCACTTGTTCGGACGGAACAATCACATAGGATGGAATGATCGGTTCAGGATCGCCCTCGGGACCGCAAAGGGCCTGGCTTACTTGCACCACGAGTGCCTGGAATGGGTCATCCACTGCGATGTGAAACCCGAGAACATTCTCCTGGATTCAGAGTTCGAGCCCAAGATAGCGGACTTCGGGCTCGCCAAGCTCCTGCAGAGGGGCAAGGCAAGCTCAGACTCGGACTTCTCTAGGATCCGGGGCACCAAGGGCTACATGGCGCCGGAGTGGGCCCTGAACCTCCCTGTCACGGCTAAGGTCGACGTGTTCAGCTACGGGGTGATGGTCCTAGAGATCGTTAGAGGGCTCAGGCTCTCGAACTGGGCAATCTATGGCGGTCGAGGAGGGGAGGAGGAGGAGGTGGTGGAGGAGACCGAGCTGACAAAGTTCGTCAGGATTGTCAGGAGGAAGGTCCAAGCAGATTCTGGGGACGACGACGAGTGGATCGAGGAGTTCTTGGATCCGAGGCTGAAGGGAAAGTACAGCAGGAGACAGGCGAGAGCCCTGGTGGAGGTCGGGATAGCCTGTGTGGAGGAAGACAGGAACAGGAGACCGACCATGGACGCTGTTGTAGATGTCCTGCTGGAATGTGACGATGAAACTAAGGTCACTGCCCAGCAGAAGAAGAATAATGCTGCTGCAGTTAACCTGTCGATCCAGAGTGACCAGTGATCTGATCGACCAGTGCTACGACGAGGTTACTGGTACTAGAAACCGGAGCCACGGATTAAAGTTCAGCATAAAGACGGATAATTTTTTTTTCCGAACGGCTGGTAGTCGATGATTCCCTTTCTGGGATAATAAGGGTCCCCGCGAAAAATGAAAAAAAAAAAAATCAATTGAAATCTATTCGTAAAATTCAAACATTGACCCGAAAAATCTCCAATGCTACGGAGTAACAGAAGTGATTCTAAGATAAACTTAACTTATCATAAATTATTAAATAAGATACATGTACTTTTTCCTAGAATTACTAAAGAAAATTTCTCACAAAAGAGGTCTTCCCTCAAACAACAATAAATGCTTTTAACATGTTCATAAAATAAACATAAACTAGTCATAAACATTTTAAAAAAGAATATAATAAATATATGAAAATAGATTTACAATATTAATTCAGAAGGCCGTGAAATAAATTAAATGGGGCTCAGTACGTGCACGGTAACTTATCTGCGTTCTGATACCATAATAGAATTAGAAGTCATCATAACTTTTTACTCTAAAAGATTAACACGTTAGATAACGATATTGTTTATTATTAATAACTTAATAATGAGCATATAGATTTTGATTGTTATTTTAACCGTATATGTAGCTTTTGATTGTTAAAATTAATGGACATATTATTCTTAAAATATTTACAGAAAATTTCAAAATTTTTAAAATTCCTGATTTATCAAGGACTATAAAAAACAAAATAATAAAATATTATAGATTTTTGTATGATAATAATTATAAAACTATGAAACCGCTATCTAAATCAGATGGATCACAGGTTGCAATTGCAAAGTCATACCCTGTCTGTGACGTGTAGTTTCCAAAAGAAAAAAAGAGTTAAGATTAAAGATCTAAGTCATATCTCATAAAGAAAATATTTGTTTTAAAAATTAAAGTCGCAAATGTAGAAATTAAAACTAAACCAATCCCATGGAAGATTATTTAATAACAAAATAATATAATATTCAAAAGTCAGAACTATATCTAATGGTTAAAATTCGGAGCATTATCAGTCATAATGACCTTTTAGTTCTTAATAGGCAGCAACCTTCTATCTCAATTTGCGCTTTTTTTTTTTTACTCGTATTCAGAAGTCGTATTGGACCTCTAACTAATTCAGCTCAAATCGAGTGGGTCCAGCTCACTAATAGGTAAAATTTTCCCGACATGAGTTTTTACTGTTCTTAATGACTTGAACCTGATACTTTTATTTAAAGAGATTAAGTGTCGAATCATTTGAACCAATTCATATTATTGTTACTTTACCTTCTCTATATCTTTTTTTTTTTTCCAGTACCACTAGTATCTAAGAAGTCCAACGAACTCTAATTAATACAGTTCGAGTCCGGTGGGTCTACTAAGGGATAAAATTCTCGCAATGTAAATTCTCTCAATTTATAATACTCGAACCCGGACTTTTCTCAAAGAAAACTAGTTAAGGCCCAACTTGGCCCATGTATGAAGGCTGGGCTTATTCCCGTTAGGCACAAGTCACGCAAGTCTGGGGATAAAGCCCTCCGACTTTGAAATGACAATATCACCCCCACTCAGAATTAAAATAAATGAGAATTCTGATTTATCCTATCACTATTATGGGTGATCAGGTCCGGGTATCATGTATTTTTCTACAGTACCTAGATCCTATCATGTAGGTCATGAAAATGACTTGATATTGCAATGTGAATAATATATAGGACTTGATATATCACTTTAAAATATTTAAAACTCACTTATAAGAATCAATAAACATATTGAAATTCTTCTTTCTCAACAACCACAGGCGTCATCTAGGACTTGGAAACTCAGAAGCTTCTGATGATCCCTTTTTTCTTTTGTATTATATATATGTATATATATGAATGATATGTCTATGTATCTGTGTGCATGTATTTATGTCTACAGGTTAATCAAATGAAGAGGACAAAGAAGAAAGGAAACATTGGGACAGGTCGTGTCCTGACTTGGGGTTCTTCGTTTAATTTGTTTAATTTCGACAACTTGACGTTAGAAAGCCTGTCATCTTTTCCAAACGAACCTATCAATGTACATGCCCTCAAATACTAGCTCGATTTCAAGATTTCGATCAGTATTTTCTCAATGAAAGTCGTGACATTTGAATACACATGCATCGATACGGTAATCCGTCTTACGAGTTGTAGACCGTGCTTACGCTGCGTCTTGCATTCAATTAGAGTTCATTGCACAAGTCCCGGTCTTACTAAATATACACGTTGATGCATATTATACCCTATGTGAATGCATTCACAACTGTTGAATCTATTTTCTAGGCAATGCATTCGAGAAAAGAGATATGACACACTATGATATTTTTCTCATTTTGTAACAAAAAAAAGTCTTGGATTTGATTATTAATATTTTCACATACTCTTTTGTTATTTCTCCTTTTCCGTGGCTGACGTGGTAAAACTGTCCAATCAAAACTTGACATATAATCAATAATTACACAGTTACAGTTATTAAATCCTAAAAAATCTTTAAAAAATATAAAAATATATTAATAAACGGTGAACACTGATTGAAAAAATATGTAAATAACAAAAAATTATTAAAAAATTCAATAAATGATGAACCCTAATTGAGTAAATATATAAATGGTGAATTTTGATAGGAGGGATATACCACATCAACATCGGTTACGTGATATGACCGCTCTATTGAAGACTTCTTCCTCATATCTAATTCGTCTTTATCAATTGTAAGAAAATTCTATTCCAATGACAGAGGAAGGTAAATGAGTTTAGAGAGATTAGGAGAAAGAGAGAATCAGAGCACTATGAGAAGACTCACTAACTAATGAGATTCGAATTTAGGGTCTTTGGGTTGCTGTAAAATGTGTTGTATCTTAAATGTGCACTATACATTACAGAATGCCACATTTATTTGTAAACTTTATCATAATATGAGATTACCCTAATTTAAACTTTACAGTGTTGTTAGTAAAGTATATACGTCCAAAAATCTTAGTGTTCTTAGATTAGATTATATTAATGTTACACTCGTTACAATTATTTTATCTACACTTATCAAACCTTTATAGCTAATTTTACATGAAAATCTTATATTTCAACTTATTTTACAAGTAAAATTTACCATGATTTAAACTTTCACGTAATTTACATTTCGTATAAGTTAACACTATCTCAAGAGCTACGCAATCCACTCGGCTATCCACCAACACTCTAGTGCAATGATGTTTATCTCACTGTGAAGTCGGTATTTAATGGTAGGACCAAGCATACAAAAATTGATTATCAATTCATTAGAGAACTGTTTATGTGAATGCAATCATTAATTTGACTATGAGGATTTTATTGGGCGCTTTGTTGACGTAAACTTCACGTCGTTTATAGTTCCATTAATGGTACATTGATAATTTAAATTGAAAGTATAACAGAATTAATTTTATAGAATTGAATTAGCGATTTTTAAACTTATAGAATCCAACTGCAAAAAACGATAAATATATCGGACTTGTAATGTCATTTTCCTTTTTTCATATGGATATGGCTTTAATCTCTCATGGACCGGTGAAAATTTATATGGTATTAGTGTCCGTTATCATGTGGGCTCATACAATGTCAGATCGAAATCAGAAGAAATATAATTAGCTTGATATTAGTTGTATAGCCTTAGGATAGAAGATAAAATCCATCCCATAGTCAGTTGTCTCCTCTTGCTTGAACAGCAAAGAAAAATATCGAACTCAAGATTAATTATTGATGGCAGGTATTCAAGGCATACGTGATAGCGGATGTTGAAAAGTAAATCACACAATCACACAAGGGATTAAAACATGAAATATATATAAAAAAAAAAAAATTGAAATGCCAACAAGTTTAGATTTTTAAGTGCATGCCAACCCAACTTCCAATCAACGAATTGGAAATTTTGCAAGTTGAAAGCTTAGTCATGTAGGGGAAGGCGGAGCTGTTCATTGAAAAGGCTCTGTCAAAGGTTCCCTCTCGACTAGGGGATCTCATGCACACCGCGTAACAGAAGCAATGCATCTTCCTCCAAGATGTGATTAAATTACGATAAAGCTTCTGGTAACCTATGATTTCAATCGATCGAGACACCGTAAGTTAAGCAGTCTGATGACTCTTTATCAGCTCGTGCCCCAAGCCGCCCCATTATTTAAATCATTCCGAACCCTTTTGTCCCTCGTCTGGTTCTGCACACAGAAACAGACTCTTCTGCCGGCAGAAAAGCCATCAACTTTTGTTGAACAAACGCCAATTAGAAGAACAACACTACGAGACAGTCTGCAGTGTCATCTGCCTCGACTTTGGATAATTAGTTCACGGCCACGATTCTGAACAGTACATTACCTTTTATTATCATCCTTTTCTCTCTTCTTCCTCCCGATCCTCGGTTTGCGGGTCTCACTTGTAACATCAAAAGTCCATTCTTCCTTTCTTGAGGAGCAGACGTCATCTTAGACTTGGAAATTCAGAAGCTTCTGATTATCCTTTTTCCTATGCAAGTATTTACGCTTTACAAATTAATTAAACGAAGAGGAGGACAAAAAAAAGGGGAAGGAAACCTTGGGACAGGTCGTGTGCTGGTTTGTTTAATTTGGACAGCTTACAATAGTTAACTCATCTATTTCACACGCATCCATCTCAATACATGCCGTCTAATACTCGCTCGATTTAAGGATTTTGTTCGGTCTTTCTTCGACGGTAGTCATGAAGTTTGAATACGCATGCGATGAAATAGGAATCCATTATGAATTCTAGACCATGCTTATGCAGCAACTTGCATTCAAATTAGATTTCAATACGGAAGTGTGGGTCTTACTGAACATACACATAGATGCACATATGCCCCTATTTGAATGCAATATTTTAGGGCTGTCGAATCTATTTACTAGGTAATGCATTTGAGGGAAACAAATGGGTTTGTGACATCAATCTCAATCTATAACTAAAAGGTTACAGATTCGATTGTCACTAGTGGTGCTAGATGTATCTTTCGTTTTTTGTTCTTTCTTTCCCTTATATGTTTGTAGACCTACACTGTAACAGAAAATATAATGCTACGAGGGCAAATATGGAAAGGTGAAATTAGCAAAAATATGAGTCTGATGACAAAGTTTAAACTTTATCTCTTTCACACGAATGCACCATTGTACATCCCTCTAACAATCGCTCAGGGATTTTGTTCGGTCTTTCTTCAATGGTAGTCATAAAGTTTGAATTCGCATGTGACCATATGGGAATCCATTACGAATTCTAGACCATGCTTGTGCTGCATCTTAACTTCAATATAGTTCAATGCAGAGATCATAACATCTAATTAACTTTAATTAGAATTCAGTGCAGAAAGTCTTGATCTCTTACTGAATTTACCAAGTACTGCCTTCCCGAGAAAATACGATGTTGTCACATCACTCTTGATTTTTGTAACCAAAAGATTAGGAATTCGATTATTACTAGTGGCACCTTATGTATCCTCTGTTCCCTTTGGAACAGGAAAAAAATAATAGTACGGGGACAAATATAGAAGGTGAAATTAGCAAAAATGTGATTCCGATGACAAAAAGTTTCAACCGGACCCTCGATGAAAACGAACCAATTCAATCACTTTAACTAGTAATAATTAAGGTAACTGTTTAAGTAATTAAAACTAATTTACTCATTTATCACGATTTAATTGATGTTTATTCATATTATGTAATGAGTTATGACCACTTAATAATTTGGACGAAGCCTCCTTGCCATAGTTTACACTCCAACATTGCTATGTTAAATAGTAGGATGTTGCTCTCTCACTTCTAATTATTTCTAAATCGGAAGGAAATTCTATTCCAATTATAAAGGAAGCCGGTATATTTAAAAGGGGTGAAAGGAGAAAAGAATAAAAAAAATGAGAAATTCAGCTGATAATAATTTGAACTTAGAATATCTTTGCATAAGAGGGAGACTTATCCTTTTACACAAAAAGGAAAAATCGATTTTTTAAGTTCTGATCAAAGGTAGCCATGGCGGTCAGGAGACGTCCGACAACTCCTGGATAGTGGATAAGACCAGTACAATTAGACATTAAATTGGCTTTGAACGACTCGCTGTATTCCATACGCATTTCTTCCAATCGGATCGTTTCCATTTCACGCACGTTAAGAAAAGACTTCTTCCATTTCCAGTCTTCCATTTCGCATGCAATTTCAAATTCCAACAATGAACATGGACCCCACTCTATCAGTGCCTTCCACCAGAAACCACCGGCACAGATCCAGAGTGTCTTCGCAGCGGTTTCCACGACATTGCTAAGACGGCTCGGAATGATAACGTTAATCGGTTTGTCAGTAATTGCCTTGGACCTATCGATGCTAGCTCGGAAAGAATTTCGAGCAGTCTGGATTTGTTTCTTCAGTCGCCCGAGGGACTCGCGAATCTTAAAACATGAGGTTGCCGGTCGTTTTAAACTCTGCAAACATAATTAAATGCGTCATGGATGGACCCAAATGCTACGTCATAACATTCTTTATTAATTGTCTGCCCAAGAAAGATACTTTGTTCAGACAAGTAACTGACTTATTATTCCACATATCAACTATTGAAACCAAGAAATCTAATAGATTCCAAGAAATCCATATTTGAGTAAGGCGGTCCACTAAGGTAAAACTACCTCATTATTAGAAAAATCACATTGAGTATTGTACATTTGTCATTTTTGGTATTTAAGTCCTATAAGTTTGAATATAACTAATTCAATCTTATAAGGTCGATTCCATTATACTTTCAATCTAGATAGCTCCATTAAATGGGACTCTTAACGGCGTAAAATCCACATTAGTAAAATAGTGGCAATTTACACTAAAAGTATAGCAGAACTAATTTTATAGTACTAAATTAAACATTTTAAAATTTATAGGATTCAACTGTCAAAAACAACAAACATATATGATTTTTGCTGTAATTATATATCCCATCATTATAAGTTTTGAACCCGAAATCTTATATAAGGAGAATAGATGTCGAGTTATCTCAATAGCACATCGTTGGTCCGGGCTTGTCTGAGTGTATATATATAGAGCTTCCAATTTTCACAATGATCTCTGTAGACATGAATTACTCAACAATGTCAGGTTCCATAGCTCTGCTCGTCTTCCTCTTCATCTTCGCAGGCTCCTCTCGTGCAGCTTCTCCCAGGAACTCTCTAACCAGAGGCTCTTCCGTATTCATCGAAGACAAAAAAGAGATCCTATTCTCCCCCGAAAAGACCTTTACGTGCGGATTCTACGGGACCGGTGGCAACGCCTACTACTTTGCGATCTGGTTCGCCAGTTCAGCGGACCGTGCCATGATCTGGATGGCAAACCGGGACAAGCCCGTGAATGGGAAGGGCTCCAGGCTCAGTTTCCATGGCAACGGCGCCATGGCCTTGACAGATGTTGACGGGACAGTCGCCTGGGAGACAAACACCACCTCCACCGGCGCCCACAGGGCCGAGCTCTTGGAGACTGGAAACCTCGTCCTGAGGAGCCTGTCTGGTCAGATCCTGTGGCAGAGCTTCGATAGCCCAACCGACACGCTCCTCCCAAACCAACCCTTGACTAAGAGCAAGAAGCTCGTCTCTTCCATAGGCCGAGGCTCGTATTATTCTGGGTACTTCAGTTTGTACTTTGACAACGACAATGTGCTCAGGTTGATGTACGATGGACCCGACATATCGAGCCTCTACTGGCCGAACCCAGACTTTGATGTGTTCCAAAATGGGAGGACGAATTACAACGGCACTAGGTTTGCGATTCTCGATGATTCCGGGAGGTTCCTGTCCAGCGACCAGTTCCAATTCAATGCTTCTGATCGTGGGGGTGGGATCAAGAGGCGGCTAACGATCGGCCATGATGGGAATCTTCGACTCTACAGCTTGAACGACTACGATGGCACCTGGGCAGTCTCTTGGGAGGCCATGACGGCATGTGTAAGGTTCATGGAGTCTGTGGCAGGAATGGGATCTGTGTCTACACGCCGGAGCCCAAGTGCTCGTGTCCTCCAGGATACGAGGTGAGCGATCCAAACAATTGGAACAGGGGTTGCAAGCCGAGGTTCAACATCACGTGCTCGAACATCAGCTCCAGCAACGGTGAGGTTCACAGAGCTCCCACAAACGGATTATTATGGGTTCGACCTCGTCTACAACAGCAGCACCTCGTTCGAGTGGTGTCGGAACGCCTGTCTTTTGGACTGTAGCTGCCTTGGATTCGCCTACCGGATGAACGGCCAGAGGCTGTGCTTCGCTAAGAGCTCCCTCTTCAATGGATACAAGACTCCGGACTTCCCTGGAAGCATGTACCTGAAACTCCCGGAGTCGTTCCAAGTTCCCTCCGTGATCCCGGAATTGAACGGATCCAACCCCAGTTGCCCGCCGAGGGAAACCACGTTTCTGGCGGGCTCGTCCACCATGTACGGTACTGTAGGGAGGAGGATCAGATGGGCCTATCTCTACTGGTTCGCTGCTGTCATCGGGGCAGTGGAAATTCTCCTCTTCCTTTTCGGCTGGTGGTTCCTCTTCCGGAAGCACGGTGGACCCGAACCTTTGGAGGATGGATACCGAGCTCTGTCAAGCCAGTTCAGGAAGTTCAGCTACGGAGAGCTCAAGATGGCGACTGGAAAATTCCGGGAGGAGATCGGCAGAGGTGGCTCAGGGATAGTTTATAAAGGCCACTTGGGAGATGGAAGAGAAGTGGCTGTGAAGAGACTTGGAGACATTTACCATGGAGAAGAGTTCTTCTGGGCAGAAGTCAGCACAATTGGAAAAATCAACCACATGAACCTTGTAAGGATGTTAGGGTTCTGCGCCGAGGGAAGGAACCGGCTTCTGGTCTATGAGTTCGTCGAGAATCAATCCCTGGACAAGCAATTGTTCGGACCGAACAATCGCATAGGATGGAAAGATCGGTTCGGGATCGCGCTCGGGACTGCAAAGGGCCTGGCTTACTTGCACCACGAGTGCCTTGAATGGGTCATCCACTGCGATGTGAAACCCGAGAACATTCTCCTGGACTCAGAGTTCGAGCCCAAGATAGCGGACTTCGGGCTCGCCAAGCTCCTGCAGAGGGCAAGGCAAGCTCGGACTCGGACTTCTCTAGGATCCGGGGCACCAAGGGCTACATGGCGCCAGAGTGGGCCCTGAACCTCCCCATCACGGCTAAGGTGGACGTGTTCAGCTACGGGGTGATGGTCCTAGAGATCGTTAGAGGGCTCAGGCTCTCGAACTGGGCAATCTATGGCAGTGGAGGAGAGGAGGAGGAGGAGGTGGTGGAGGAGGCTGAGCTGACAAAGTTCGTCAGGATCGTCAGGAGGAAGTTCCAAGACAATTCCGGGGATGACGACGAGTGGATGGAGTTGTTCTTGGATCCGAGGCTGAAGGGGAAGTACAGCAGGAGACAGGCGAGAGCCCTGGTGGAGGTCGGGATAGCCTGTGTGGAGGAAGACAGGAACAGGAGACCGACCATGGACGCTGTTGTGGATGTCCTGCTGGAATGTGACGATGAAACTAAGGTCACTGCCCAGCAGAAGAAGAATAATGCTGCTGCAGTTAACCTGTCGATCGAGAGTGACCAGTGATCTGATCGACCAGTGCTACGACGAGGTTACCGGTGCTAGAAACTGGATCCACGGATTATAGTTCAGTATAAAGATGGACAATTTTTTTTTCCGAACAGTATGTAGTCGATGATTCCCTTTCTGGGATAATCCAAGCGAAAAAAAAAAAAAAACTTAATCGAAATCTATTCGTAAAATCTGATTTGAGCGGTCTTGTTGGGTGGTTTGCAAGATACATGAAAACTGATCCAAAAATTCAAACTTCCACCCAAAAACTTGACAAGTCTCTGATTAGCCGAATTCATAAAAATAAAATATCATATGTAATAATTTACCTTGTCATTAGATTTTGATAATAAAGATGATATTTTTGATACTCTAGACATATATTTTGATTTATATTTATGTTATTTAACTTATTAATAGATAGTATTTCTCATTTATTATAGCAAATTTTCTTTTTATTTTGATATTTAGTTCATTATTATATTGAAAGTTGGGCATAATAAAATAACTAGGAAAATCGCAATGTAAGCAGTTGATTTTCATTACTCTAGATGGTTCTCGAAATAATTTTCTAGGCTTGAAAACATCATTCAAAAAATTCAAGTCTGGACAATTTACACAGAAAAAAACTGCTTGACCCGAACTATCTTCACCCATGTGTGCATGGATACTTGGTAAAGCAGGAACCGATTGGAACTTGCTCCCAGTAAATACCAATGAAATCAGTGCATGACTTCTAGATACATCAAACTTCTAGATACCAGTGCAGTATGTAGCATAACTCATAGTAAACTGTTATACAGACTGCGTATAGAACGGAGAAAGTGGCAGTATGTTCGTTTGCACTTTGGTTGGTTTCGCTGTCTGTGGGCAAGCATGGTATGGCTCAAATTCAGGATTTCTACTGCACAAGGAAAGCTCTGTAAATCAATGATTGGATGCGCATTATTATTCCGTTGCCTAAACTAATAAACTAGCTACTGCTATGTCTCAAAGTGAAAGAACACATGCCTCATCATGTCTCCTTGAATAATACTGATAGAAGCATTAATAAACAATTAAAAAAGTGGATATTATTATAATTATTATCATTATCATTGTCACGATACTGATAGAAGCCGTCGTCAAGGAAAATTCCCAAAATTTCCTTTAACACTGATAAATTAATTATTTACTTTAAAATTTAATCTATTAGATAACGACATGATTTGTTTTTTACTAAATAGTATTCTCCTATCCGCACAGGACCAAGATTAATAATACTCCAAAGTCCAGAGCCAAATTCCCAGACATTTTAATATATCAGACTATTATTCTAAATCGCTAATAAAAAAATAAATATAATAAATACGTATGAATAGATTTCCAATAGTAATTTAGAAGGCCGTGAAATAAATTAAATGGGGTTTAGTACGTGCACGGTAACTTATCTGTGTTCTGATACCACAATAGAATTAGAAGCTGTTATGACTTTTTGTTCTAAAAGATTGACACGTTAAATAACGATATTATTTATTATTTATTACTTAATAATTAGCATATAGATTTTTATTGTTATTTTAACCGTATATGTAGCTTTTGATTGTTATAATTAATGAACATATTATTCTTAAAATATTTACATAAATTTTCAAAAATGTTAAAATTCCTGATTTATTAAGGACTGTAAGAAACAAAATAATACAATATTATAGATTTTTGTATGATAATAATTATAAAATTATGAAACCGCTACCTACTTTAAAAATGATATGATGACTCAATACAATTTAATAAATAAAAATTAAAAAAAAGAATACATGTGTACAATTCTAGAATAGAATCGATAGTCAGATCGGTCACAGGTTGCAATTGCAAAGTCATACCCTGTCTGTGATGTGTAGTTTCCAAAAAAAAAAAAAAATAGAGTTAAGATGAAAGATCTAAGTCATATCTCAGAAAGAAAATATCTGTTTTAAAAATTAAAATCTCAAACGTAGAAATTAAAACTCCATCAATCCCATGGAAGATTATTTAATAACAAAATAACATCATATTAAAGAGTTAGAACTACATCTAATGGTTCAAATTCGGAGCACTGTCTGTCATAATGAGCTTTTAGTTCTTAATAGACAGCAACCTTCTATCTCACTTTGCCCTTTTTTTTTTTACTGGTATTCAGAAGTGGTATTGGATTTTTAACTGATCCAGTTCAAACCGAGTGGGTCCGGCTCATTAATAGGTAAAATTTTCCCGACATGAGTTTTTACTATTCTTAAAGACTTGAACCTGAAACTTTTTTTTTTCCAGTACTACTAGTATCTAAGAAGTCCAACGGGCTCTAACTAATACAGTTCGAGTCCGGTGGGTCTACTGAGGGATAAAATTCTCACAATATGAATTCTCTTAATTTATAATATTCGAACTAGATACTTTACTTAAGGGAAACTAGTTAAGGCCCAACTCGGCCCATGTATGAAGGCTGGGCTTATTCCCATTAGGCACAAGTCACGCAAGTCTGGTGATTAAGCCATCCGACTTAGAAATGACAACATCACCCCCACTCAGAATTAAAATAAATGAGAATTCTGATTTATCCTTTCACTATTAGGGGTGATCGGATCTGGATACGATGTACTTTTTTTGCAGTACCTGGATCATACCCTGTGGGTGACGAAAATGACTTGATATTACAACGTAAATAATATATCATTTTAAAATATTTAAAACTCACTTATAAGAATCAATAAATATATAGAAATTCTTCTTTCTCAAGAAGCACAGGCGTCATCTAGGACTTGGAAACTCAGAAGCTTCTGATGATCCCTTTTTTCTTTTATATTTGATATATATATATATATATGTGTGTGAATGATATGTATATGTATCTGTGTGCATGTATTTATGTTTACAAGTTAGTCAAATGAAGAGGCCAAAAAAGAAAGGAAACCTTGGGACAGGTCGTGTCCTGATTTGGGGTTCTTTGTTTTGTTTAATTTCGACAACTTGACGTTAGTAAGCCTGTCATCTTTTCCAGACGAACCTATCACAGTACATGCCCTCAAATACTAGCTCGATTTCGAGATTTCGATCAGTATTTTCTCAATGAAAGTTGTGATGTTTGAATACACATGCATAGATACGGTAATCCGTTTTACGAGTTGTAGACCGTGCTTACGCTGCGTCTTGCATTCAATTAGAGTTCATTGCACAAGTCTGGTCTTACTAAATATACACGTTGATGCATATTATACTCACAACTGTTGAATCTATTTTCTAGGCATTGGCAGTTGATTTACGTCTGGTCTGCTCAAAGATATATTATTCTTTTCGACGAAGTGCGACGACTTGTGATCGACTTGTGCAATGGAGTGGTCAAATTCCTCGAACACACGAACAGACAAAAGGGTTCTGTTCGATTTTGATCAATCGAGTCACCATGCGTTAAGCGGGCCTGACACACTCGTATCAACTTGGCAAGTTGTTGTGGAATCTGTCCCTCTGTGCCAAGCCGCCAAACACGTTCCATACATTTTGTCAGTATGCCGATTCAACCAAGTGGACCCAAAGGATATGAATGGCTCTGCCAACGCTCACAAAGTGTCACACTGGCAAAAGTTAGTGGTGATCAACTCAGCGTTGAAGAACATCAATTGAAAGAACATTGGGGGACAACAAGGTGGGGGTTATGTATTGTGTCATTGGGCTCTACCCGAGATAAAAAGATCATGCGACCTTGATTCTTAGCTGTGGGACTCTAATTTTCCACCCCTCTTCCTCGAGAAATCTTATGCGTAATGGATGTTCCACATTATGGTATATCCTAGAAGTCAATGAGAGTTTTTCGACATATCAGCACGATATGCAATTTGTCGAATATTTACAACCGTGTTTTGCTAGTTTATTAAATACCCATTAGTTTTTAACGTATTTTACGTTATACGCCCTTCACATAAAAGATCTTTCCTCTTCCAGGCTTGTGTCCTCACTTATAATGTAAAAAATAACTTCGAAAATGAGAGAAAAATATCGGGGGTCCTATATGTTTGTCGGTTCTTATAAGTGAGTCCTAAATATTTCAAATTGATAAATCAAGTCCTATATATTGCCGCATTATAATATCGAGTCCTTTTCGTTACCCACTGTTATTTTAAGTTGACGCGGTATCAATATGATATTGGCACACTTGAGCTTAAAGTAACTATAAGTGATGAAAATAACTCGATATTGTAAAGTGAATAATATATAGGACTTAATATATCACTTTAAAATATTTAAAACTTACTTGTAAAAATCGAGGAACACATAGAAATTCTTCTTTCTTAAGAACCAGAGGCGTCATCTTGGACGTGGAAACTCAGAAGCTTACGATGATCCTTTTTTCTTTTCTTTTAGGGTTAATTACATCAAAAAGTATGAGATTTGCTTTATTTCTCCAAAAAAGCCAAACATTTTAAATTGTAAAAATAAAATCATGAGATTTCGTTTTATTCCCAAATTAAGCCAAACGTTTCAAACTTGAAAAATAAATTATGTAATTTTATTTAATTCTCAAATCAAGCCAAACTCTTCAATTTTAAAAAATAAAAATTATATTTTTTTATTTGTTAACAAGTTGACTAATATATTAAAATATAAATTGATATTCTTGTGCAATATATTATACTTATTTGTTTGTCACGTACTTACAAATAATTAAAATTAGCATGATTTTTATTGAAAAATAATTTAAGAATTTTCTCTTGAATTAAGATTAATATTAGTTATTGAAAAATATAAAGAGAACTTTATATAAGATATTACTGTAAATTTTAAAAAAAATTCTAATATACTTTTACCCAATGTTGTAGAAAAAGTTAGAAAAAAATGAGTCACATAGGTATTGAATATTGGGTTAAATGAACTATTTTAATAGTAAAATAAATAATGCCGTTTTAATTTTAAAAGATGAATTGTTTGGCTTAAATTGAGAAAAAAAGGAAACTACGAGATTTTATTTTTAAGATATAAAAGGTTTGTTTTAATTTGGGAATAAAATAAAACTATGTGATTTTATTTCTCAAATTTAAAATGTTTGGCTTCTTTTGAGAAATGAAGTTGTTTTTTTTGATGTAATTTACCCTTTCTTTTATATATATATATAATATATATATATATGAATATGCAACGATATATATATGGATCTGTGTGCATGTATTTATGTTTACAGGTTAATTAAATGAAGGGGAGGACAAAAAAAGAAAGCAAACCTTGGGACAGGTCGTGTCCTGGTTTGGGGGGTCTTTGTTTTGTTTAATTTCGACAACTTGACGTTAGTAAACCTGTCATCTTTTCCAGACGAACCTATCACTGTAAATGCCCTCTAATACTAGGTTGATTTCTTTCAGTATTTTCTCAAAGAAAGTCGTGACATTTGAATACATATGCATCGATATGGTAATCCGTTTTACGAGTTCTGGACCATGCTTAGGTTGCGTCTTGCATTCAACTAGAGTTCATTGCACAAGTCCCGGTCTTACTAAATATACACGTTGATGCATATTATACCCTATGTGAATGCATTCACAACTGTTGAATCTATTTTCTAGGCAATACTTTTGAGAAAAGAGATATGATACACTGTGATATTTTTCTCGTTCTGTAAAAAAAAAAAAAAGTCTTGGATTTGATTATTAATATTTTCATGTACCATTTCATTATTTCTCCTTTTCTATGGCTGACGTGGTAAAACTGTTCAATCAAAACTTGACATATAATCAATAATTACACATTTATAGTTATTAAATTCTAAAAAATATTTAAAAATATAAAAAAATTAATAAACGGTGAACACTAATGGGAAAAATATATAAATAACATAAAATTATTAAAAAATCCAATAAATAATGAACTCTAATTGAACAAATATATAAATGGTGAATTCTGATAGGATGGATATACCACATCAACATCCGTTACGTGATATGACCGCTCTATTGAAGACTTATTCCTCATATCTAATTCTTCTTTATCAATTGTAAGGAAATTTTTTTCCAATTACAGAGGAAGTTAAATGAGTTTAGAGAGATTAGGAGAAAGAGAGAATAAGAGCACTATGAGAGGACTCACTAACTAATGAGATTCGAATTTAGGGTCTTTGGGTTGCTGTAAAATGTGTTGTATCTTAAATGTGCACTATACATTACAGAATCACCACATTTATTTGTAAACTTTATCATAATATGAGATTACCCGAATTTAAACTTTATAATGCTGTTGGTAAAGTATATAACGTCCAAAAAACTTAGAGTTCTTAGATTGGATTATATTAACGTTACACTCATTACAATCATTTTATCTATACACTTACCAAACTTTTGTGGCTAATTTCACATTTTTTTCAAAAATATTAGTGGCAAATTTTACATTTTTTCAAAAATATTAAAATCTTATACTTCAACTTATTTTACAAGTCAATTTTACCATGATTTAAACTTTCAGGTAATTTACATTTCGTATAGGTTAACACTATCTCAAGAGCTACGCAATCCACTCGGCCATCCACCAACACTCTGGTGCAATGATGTTTATCTCACTGCGAAGTCGGTATTTAATGTTAGGACCAACCATATAAAAATTGATTATCACTTCATTAGATAACTATTTATGCGAATGCAATCATTAATTTGACTATCAGTTCTAAATATTTTACTGACTACTTTGTTGACATGAATTTCATGTCCCTTATAGTTCTGTTAACGGTACATTAATAATTAGAACTGAAAGTATAACATAATTGATTTTATATGACTGAATTAGCTATTTTTAAACTTATAGAACTCAACTATAAAAAATAATAAACATATCAAACTTCTAGTGTCATTTTCCCTTTTTTTTTTACATGGATATGGCTTTAATCTCTCGTGGACTGTGTGAAAATTTTAAATGGTATTAGTATCAATTATCATGTGGGCTTATACAATGCCAGACTAAAATCGGAAGAAATATACTTTGCTTGAGATTAGTTATATAGCCTTAGGATAGAAGATAAAATCCATCCCATGGTCAGTTGTCTCCTCTTACCCGAACATCAAAGAAAAATATCAAACTCGAGATTAGTCGTTGATGGTGGGTATTGAAGACATAAGTCAAATATAAACACAATGTTGTATGATAGCAAATGTTGAAAAATAAATCACACAAGGGATTAAAACATGAAATATATATAATTGAAATGCCAACAAGTTTAGGTTTTTAAGTGCATGTCAACCCAACTTCCAATCAACGAAGTGGAAATTTTACAAGCAGAAAGCTTAGTCATGTAGGGGAAGGCGGAGCTGTTCATTGAAAAGGCTCTGTCAAAGGTTCCCTCTCGACTAGAGGATCTCACGCACACCGCGTAACAGAATCAATGCATCTTCCTTCAGTATGTGATTAAATTACAATAAAGCTTCTGGTAACCTATGATTTTGATCGATCGAGACACCGTAATTTAAGCGGACTGACGACTCTTTGTCAGCTTGTACGCTCTTACAGTGGAACCTTCCCCTCCATGCCAAGCCGCCCTATTAAATCGTTCCAAACCATTTTGTCCTTGGTCTGGTTCTGCACACAGAAACAGACTCTTCTGCCGGCAGAAAAAGCCATCAACTTGTGTTGAACAAACGCCAATTAGAAGAACAACACTAAGAGACAGAAATGACGGTTTTGTACAGTGTCATCTGCCTCGACTTTGGATAATTAGGTCACAGGCAGGATTCTGAACAGTACATTGCCCTTTATTATCATTCTCTTCTCTCTTCTTCCTCCCTATCATTCTAGGTTTGTGGGTCTCACTTGTAGCGTGGAAAAGAACATTTTAGGGAGCAATCCATTCTTCCTTTCTTGAAGACCACGGGCCAACTTGGACTTGGAAATTCACAAGCTTCTGATGATACTTCTTTGTGTATGTGGGGGTATGTATATAAATGCCATACAGATTAATTAAACGAAGAGGAGGAAAAAGGGAAAGGAAACGTTGGGACTGGTCGTGTCCTGATTTGTTTAATTTGGACAACTTGTAATAGTGTATTGCATTCAATTAAGAGTTCATTGCACAAGTCCTGGTCTTACTAAATATACACGTAGATTCATCTATACCCTATGTGAATGCATTCACAGTTGTCGAATCTATTTTCTAGGCAATGTGCTCGAGAAAAGAAATATGGCACAATGATATTTCTCTTGGTTTGTAATAAAAAATTCATAAAATTTTATTTTTAATATTTTCATGTATCCTTTTGTTATTTCTCCTTTTCCTTATATGCTCGTACGACTCCTTTATAACGGAAAAATGCTATCGTCTCATGATAAATGGTAAATTCTAATTGGACAAATATATAAATGGTGAATTCTGATTGAACGAATATACTACGTCAGTATCACCTATGTGATATGGTCGCTTCACTGAAGACAGTCATCTCAAATGGGCAAAGCCTCCCTGCCTTATTTTACACTTCCACATTGCTATATTAAATATTAGGATATTGCATTCTCACTTCTAAACCTCTTTGTCAATTGTAAGGAAATTCTATTCCAATTACAGAGGAAGTTAAATGAGTCTAGAGGAGAAAACTTTCGACGAAGCAGTGTTGACGTGGTATAACCGTCCAATTGAGATTCATTATTTATATGTTTATCTAATTATGGTTCACTACTTATTAGAAATTTTTTAAATAATTTTTACCATTTACATATTTTTTTAATTATTTTTTAATTATTTTTTAATATTTTAAATATTTTAGGATTTAATAATCATAACTGTATAATTGTTGATTACATGCAAGTTCTGATTAGATAAATATATCACGTAAGCATCATTTACATGGTATGATTATTTAACTGAAGGCTTCCTCAGTTTAGAGAGATTTAGGTGTGAGAGAGAATTCTGAGAAGATTCACTAACTAATGAGATTCGAATTTAGGGGTATTTGGATCATTGTAAAGTGCGTTGTATCTTAAATATGCACTATAAATTACATAATTGTTCATCTTTATTCATAAATTTCATCGTAATATGAGATTATGCGAGTTATATTTTACAGTGTAATTGGTAAAATTTGTCCAAAAAACTTAGTGCTCTTAGATTAGATTATAGTAAATTTACACTCAACTTTACAACCATTTTATCTACACTTACAAAACTTTATAGCTAACTTAATATTTTTTTCAAATACTAAAATCTTATATTTCGACTCATTTTATAGAAAAATTTTACCATAATTTAAACTTTCAAGGTAATCTTAACATTTCTTATAACTCTATTTCAAGAGCTTCCATCCACCAACACTCCGATGCAATCATGTTTATCCCTCACTGTGAAGTCGGTATTTCATGTTAGGACCAAGCATACATAGAGATTGATTATCGCTTCGTTAGAGAACTGTTTATGCGGAGGCAATTATTAATTTGATTATCAGTTCCGAGAATTTTACTAGCTGTCTTACCGAGGGTCAATCAACTTCTCGCTCCTCATTTCTATGGTGCAAGCTCAACGTTCTCTGCCATGGGGCACTTGCCAGGGTTAACAGACAACAACTTGCAGTCAAGTTGCACAAATCACTCTTGATTCCTTTCCTACGTCTTTCAATCAGGGAAAGACACTAGAAGTTATATATATATTTTATTGATTCTTACAAGTGAGTTCTAAATATTTCAAAATGATAAATTAAGTCATATATGTTATCCGTGTTATAATATCGAATTCTTTCTGTCAGTTATCGTTACTTTAAACTGATATATGTCAATGTCACGTCAATATCACATTAGTTTAAAATAACGGTAGGTGATAGAAACAACTCTATGTTATAATGCGGGCAATATATAGGACTTGATTTATCTTTTGAAATATTTTGAACTCGTTTACAAGAATTAACAAGCATATACGACTCCTAATATCTTTCTTTCATTTTTCAATATATATTAGACATGTACATATTGCATTATTCCCTTTGCAGACATGTATATGATACTAATTAATTGAATAAATCGAGTTGTTCCATATTTAGTCAACATCCGATTTCAGCTTGAGGAACAAATCACTTATTGAATGGTTAATAGATTTAAATTTAGAATATAAGAGAGCCATTTATTAGGTGGGCTCATACCGCGTCAGACCGAAACCGGAAGTAAAGCACTTTGCTCATGATCAATTATATAACCTGAGGACGGAAGATAAAGCTGCCCCGTGGTCTTCAGTTGTCACCTCTTGTCCGAGCAGTGAAGAGAAATACCTGAATGGAAATCATCAGTTGTTGAGGACAGACATTCAAGATACATGTCAAACATAAGCATGTTGTCACGTAAGGACGGGTGTCAAGGATTAAATTTCATAATCAGATAGTGGACTAAATCATGGAATATAATAAAATTGCGATACCGCCACTTATAAGTTTAGATCTATAAGTGAATACCGACCCAACTTCTATCCAAACATGTGGGAATTTACAAGCTGAAAGCTCAATCATCTGGGGGAAGATGAAGCTGTTGCTCGAAAATGCACTGTCAAAGGTTCCCCCTTGACTAGGGGATCTCGCGCACACCACATAATAGGAGCAATGCATCTTCCTCGATTGAGTTCTCAATCGGTATGTCCCCGTAAGTTAAATGGACTGACGACTCGTCGGTCTCAGATCGGTGTGTCCTTACTGTGGAACCTTCACCTCGATGCCAAGCCGCCTAATTAACAGTAAGTTCCGAACCCTTCTGTCCACTGTCTGTTTCTGCACACAGAAACACACTCTTCCAGCCGGCAGAAAAATCATCGACTTGTATTGCACAACCCCAATTAGAAGAACACTACGGGATAGAAATGTGGATTTTGTACGGTGTCATCTGCCTCGACTTTGGATAATTAGGTCATGGTCAGAATTCTGAACAGTGTGTACGTTACCCTTTATTATCCTCTTCTCTTTTTTTCCTCCTGATCCTAGGTTTGTGAGTCTCACTTGTAACATGAAAAGTCCATTCTTTCTTGCAGACGTCATCTTAGACTTGGAAATTCAAAAGTCCATTATTTACGCTTTACAGATTAATTAAACGAAGAGGTGGACAAAAAAATGGGGAAGGAAACCTTGGGACAGGTCGTGTGCTGGTTTGTTTAATTTGGACAGCTTACAATCGTTAACTCATCTATTTCACACGAATGCATCTCAATACATGCCCTCTAATACTCGCTCGATTTCAGGATTTTGCTCGGTCTTTCTTCGATGGTAGTCATGAAGTTTGAATATGCATGTGACGAAATAGGAATCCATTACGAATTCTAGACCATGCTTACGCAGCATCTTGCATTCAAATTAGATTTCAATACGGAAGTGTTGGTCTTACTGAACATACACGTAGATGCACATATGCCCCTATTTGAATGCAATATTTTAGGGCTGTCGAATCTATTTACTACTTAATGCATTTTAGAGAAACAAATGGATTTGTGACATCAATCTCAATTTATAACTAAAAGGTCACAAACTCGATTATCACTAGTGGTGCTATATGTATCTTTCATTTTTTGTTCTTCCCCTTATATGTCTGTAGACCTACTCTGTAACAGAAAATATAATGCTACGAGGACAAATATGGAAAGGTGAAATTAGCAAAAATATGAGTCGATGACAAAGTTTAAACTTTGTCTCTTTCACACGAATGCATCACTGTACATGCCCTCTAACACTTGCTCGATTTTGGGATTTCGTTCGGTCTTTCTTCGATGGTAGTCATGAAGTTTGAATACGCATGCGACCATATGGAATCCATTATGAATTCTAGACCATGCTTGCGCAGCATCTTAACTTCAATTATAGTTCAATGTAGAGATTACAGCATCTTAACTTCAATTAGAGTTCAGTGCAGAAAGTCTTGATCTCTTATTGAATTTACCGGATACTGCCTTCCCGAGAAAATACGGTTTTGTCACATCACTCTTGATCTATGTAACCAAAAGATCAAGAATTCGATAACTGCCAGTGGCACCTTATGTATCCTCTGTTCCTCATTTTTTTTTCTTTCTTTTACATGTCCATAGATCTCCTTTAGAATAGAAAAAAAAAATACTACAAGGATAAATATAGAAGGTGAAATTAGCAAAAATATGATTCCGATGATAAAAGTTTCAACCGGACCCTCAATGGAAAAGAACCAATTCAATCACTTCAACTAGTAATAATTAAAGCAATTGTTTAGGTAATTAAAATTAATTTACTTATTTATCACAATTTGATTGATATTTACTAATATTATGTAATAAAGTATGATCATTGAATAATTTTTTCTTGGTAGACAAAGCCTCCTTGCCTTAGTTTACACTCCAACATTGCTATGTTTAATATTAGGATGTTGCTCTCTCACTTCTAATTCTTCTTTGTAAATTGGAAGGAAATTCTAGTCCAATTATTAAAGAAGTCCAACTCCTGGATAGTGGATAAGACCAGTAAAATTAGACCTTAAATTGACTTTGAACGACTCTCTGTATTCCATACGCATTTCTTCCAATCGGATCTTGTCCATTTCACACACGTTTAGATTAGACAACTTCCCTTTCCAGTTTTCCACTTCGCTTGCAATTTCAAATTCCAACATTAAACATGGACCACACTCTACCAATGTCTTCCACCAGAAACCACCGGCACAGACCGAGAGTGTCTTTGCAGTGGTTTCAGCGACATTGCTAAGACGGCTCGGAATGATGCAGAAAGCTTAACGTTAATCGCTTGTCGGTAATCGCATTGGACCTATTGATGCTAGCACGTAAAGAATTTCGAACAGCCTGGTTTCGCTTCTTAATTAATCGCCCGAGGGACTCGAGAATCTTAAAACATGAGGCTGCTGGTCGTTTTAAACTCTGCAAACATAATCAAATGCGTGATGGATGGACCCGAATGCTACGTCATAGCATTCTTTATTAATTGTCTGCCCAAGAAAGACACTTTGTTCAGACAAGTAACTGACTTATTATTCCCTACATCAACCACCGATACTAAGAAATCTAATAGATTATGAGAATATAGATTTGAGTAAGGCGGTCCACTCGGGTAAAACTATCTCATTATTAGAAAAATGGCATTGAGAGTTCGGTACATTTATCATTTTTGACATTTGAGTCATATAAGTTTGAGCATGACTAATTCAATACTATAGATCAATTCCATTATACTTTCAATCCGGATAACTCCATTAAACGAGACTCTTAACAACGAGAAAGTCTCCAGTAAATAGGTCATACAGCCAAATAAAAATTTATTATTAATATATTATTTTCAATTATAATTCATCATTTATTAGGTTTTTTAATATTTTTTGTCATTTATATATTATTTTCAATTAAGATTCATTATTTATTTAAGGTTTCTTATAATTCTTATAGATTTTTTAGGATTTAATAATTATAATTATATAATTATTAATTACATGTGTAGAAATTGAGAGCAAAATGAAGGGAATCACTTTTCTCTTATTTTCAATACATCAATTATATGTATATATATACAAGTTCGGTCTCCATCAATAAAGGAAATAAGTAAAAATATCAAAAGAGAATCAAATCAGAATATACAGAATCGAAACAACTTGGTAGTCGAGATCTGAAAGATATATCCGTATCTGAAAAGATCTGAAGAATATTGACAGGATATCTTCAATACTCCCCCTCAAGTTGGAGCGTGTATATTATGAACGCCCAACTTGTTGAGTAGAAAGTTGAATCGGTCCTTGCCTAACGCTTTAGTAAATATGTCAGCCAATTGAAGACGTGTAGGCACATGTGCTGTGGCAATTGCCTTGGATTGCAAATGCTCTCGAATGAAATGGCAATCGATTTCAATGTGCTTGGTGCGCTCGTGATAAACTGGATTGGCTGCAATATGAAGGGTTGCTTGATTATCACAATGTAACTGCATCGGTTGTAAATGATCAACTTGTAGGGACTTAAGTAGACTTCGAAGCCATAAAAGTTCACTTGTGGTTGCAGCCATTGATCTATATTCTGCCTCAGCAGAGGAGCGGGACACTGTGGTTTGCTTCTTAGTTCTCCAGGAAATGGGACTTCCTCCAAGAGTAACAAAATATCCCGTCAATGATCGTCGAGTCATAGGACAACTTGCCCAATCCGAATCACAATATCCAGTTAACTGAAGTGATGAAGGCTTAAGTAATATGCCTTGCCCTGGGGTGAATTTCAGATAACGAAGAACGCGTAATGCTGCATCCCAATGACCCTGTCGAGGGTCCTGCATGAATTGAGATAAGATATGGACTGCGTAACACAACTCTGGTCGGGTAATTGTCAAATAGATCAAGCGCCCGACGAGACGACGATATTGCTCTGGATTTGAGATTTTGGTGCCAGAATCAGAAGATAACCGAAGTTGCTGTTCCATTGGAAACATGGCAGGCTTGGACCCAAGCATTCCACAATCCGTCAATATGTCTAAGGCATACTTGCGCTGGCTTAAAAACATCTCACCAGCTCGTCGTGCAACTTCTATCCCAAGAAAATATTTCAAGGAGCCAAGGTCCTTAATGTGGAAGCATCGATGCAGATATTCCTTTAGAGCAATGCACTGACTGGAATCATTGCCTGTCAAAATAAGGTCATCAACATACACTAGAACAGCAAGAAAATGATCACCTTTTGACCAGGTGAATAACGAATAATCTGCAGAGGATTGGACGAATCCATATTGCTGTAGTGCGGATGCAAATTTCGAAAACCAATTCCGTGATGCTTGCTTCAAACCATATAATGATTTTCTAAGTCGGCAGACAGATCCAGAGACTTGGCAGTGTAATCCGGGAGGCAATTGCATGTAGACTTCCTCTTCAAGCTCACCGTGTAGGAATGCATTATGTACGTCCAATTGATGCAACTCCCAACCACAAAATAAAGCTACAGTGAGCAAGCAGCGCACAGTCACTAATTTTGCCACCGGCGCAAATGTTTCATGAAAATCTAAACCTTCAATTTGCGTGAATCCCTTCGCAACAAGCCTAGCCTTATAGCGTTCGATGCTTCCATCAGCTCGACGTTTGATCTTGAAAACCCACTTGCATCCAATGGGTTTCTTGTTTGCCGGTAGAGGTTCAATTGTCCAAGTTTTATTCTGCTCAAGTGCTTGGATCTCTTCCCGCATTGCCTTCCTCCAGCGAGGATCACAAATTGCTTCCTTGAATGACCTGGGTTCAACATCCGAGTCTAAAGAGGCTAGAAACGCCTTGTGAGATTTATTCAAGCGTTCATAACAAATATTATTCTCTATGGGGTAAGACTTACCTGAGGAGATTGATGGAGTGGGCGAGGGAGGGGTGGTGTACTGTGCTCGGGTATGGCATACGTAATCTTGAAGATAAGAAGGGGATTTCCTCTCTCTGCTTGGCCGTGTGCGCTGTAATGATTCTTCTTCCAATTCATTTTGTTGGGGCGCAACTTCTTCATCTATTTGTTCTTCCATAATTACCCGTCCTTGACTTTCTTCTTGACTCATGACTTCATTTTCTTGATGGATTATCTCTTGTGCTAATCCACTTCTCCCCCTGTCATTATTATTTCCCACCGTCACCAATTCCATTGCATTCCCTGGATCACCATGATCGGAGCATACACTTGATTTGGCGAATGGAAAGATTTCTTCTTGAAATACCACATCCCGTGAGACAAATACTTCTCCCGTGTTCAGATCATAAAGCTTCCACCCTTTCTTTCCGTGTGGATAGCCGATAAACATGCATTTCCTTGAGCGCTCTTCAAATTTATCTTTCATCTTGGGCTTATGTAATGCATAACATAATGAACCGAAAACACGTAGATGATCGTAAGTTGGCGGCTTCCCAAATAAAATTTCGTAAGGACTTTTACCGGACAATAATGGTGTAGGCATGTGATTGATTAGATACGTCGCCGTTAAAATGCATTTGCCCCAAAATTTAATTGGTACTTGAGCTTGAAACCGCAACGCTCTTGCCACATTTAAAATATGCCGGTGTTTCCGTTCAACTCTTCCATTCTGCTGTGGAGTCTCCTACACATGTCGTCTGGTGTATTGTCCCTCTGCTTAGATAGAAATCTTGTAGGGATTTTGACATAAACTCCAGCCCATTATCAGTTCTTACAATTTTGATATATCGTCCGAACTGATTTTGCACCATATTAAAGAATTCCATCATCCGCCTTTCAACCTCTGATTTTTCTCGCATTAAATACACCCAAGTTGCCCTGCTATGATCATCAACAATTGTTAAAAGTAGTGCGCACCGGTTAAGGACGAAGTATGATAAGGACCCCAAACATCACAATGGATTATATCAAAAACCCTTTCAGCTTTATTAGAACTTGAGGAAAATGGTATGCGTGTTTGCTTTGCTCTGCTGCAAATATCGCAAACCTTGTTCTCAGCCTTACTCAAGTGAAAACTAGAAATAAAAGATAAGGCTCTTTGTGATGGGTGTCCCAAACGTCTGTGCCACTTCTCATAGTCCTCTACTTGTATTGCTCCTAGTGCTGACTGTGAAGTTGGACATTCGAGACAGTACAACCCCCCTCGCAATTTAGCCACTCCAATCGGTCTCCTCGAGGTTAGGTCCTGCACCACACAAAGATCATGAGAGAAAATCATAGAACAATGCATATCTCTTGTCAATCGGCTAACCGAAATTAAATTACAAGTGAATTCTGGAATATAGAGGACATTCTCCAAGGTAAAATTTGAACCCAATTTAACACGACCAATCTGCTTTGCAAGAAAAGATCTTCCATCTGGCACCCATATCGGATGCGGCTTAGAGATGGGCAATGGATCAGTCAATTGACCCAAATTACCGGTCATATGCATAGACGCCCCGGTATCAAGAATCCAAGCTGAGTTACCTTCATCGAAATTGGAAAACATACCGGCCAATTGATCAAAACTATTATCAGACGGCTCAACCAATGAGAGAAGTTTCTGAACCACTTCATCAGTTAATTTCGAGGCTACTCCTGTCCCGGAAGGATTCGGGCTTCCATTATGGGCTGAGAATGCTGCATGACGAGGCTGTTGTGTTGCTTGGCGGGGCTGTCTTGTGGTCCAGTTGTTTGCATGGCGTGCTCCTTGATCTGACTGCATGTTGGGCCGAAAGGTCTCCCTAATTTTGGGATCACGGAATGCTGCTCGATTGTCCCGGTCATGCCTCATTTGGTTTGTATAATTTGGCCCAAATTTCTGACGCTCTCCCCAGTCGGTTGGATATCCGTTGAGCTTGTAGCAATCGGATCGGCTATGTCCTGTTTTCCTGCAATAGCTACAAGATAATCTTCCAAGTGAAGATAATTTTTCATCGTTTCTCCCTTCCTTTGCAGCCACAAATGCTACGGAATCAGTAGCTCCCTCACGTCCACGGGCTGCCATCCTTTGACGCTCTTCTTGTGTCACCATAGAATAAACTCCAGCCATGGACGGAAGCGGATCAAACGTCAATACCTGGGAACGAACAGTTCCAAACGATTCGGTGTTCAAGCCCATAAGAAATTGATGGACCTTCTCCACTTCCTTCTCACTTGCGTACTCGCTCGCGGCAGCACAAGTGCATTGTGGGACCTTTGAATAATCTTCGAGCTCGTCCCACAAAGCCTTCATCTTTGTATAATACTCTGCAACAGTGAGCCCCTCTTGGCGTAGGGCGCTCAAATCCGTCTTAATTTGTTGGACTCGACTAGCGTTTCCTTGCGAAAATCTTTGCTTGAGATCATCCCACATGACCTTTGCGGTGTCCGCATAGGCCACGCTGGCCTGCAAGCTTGTATCTAACGAGTTAAAAATCCATGCAATTAACATAGAATTGCACACATCCCATGCTGCATATTCCGTTGCACTGATGTCAGGCTTGATCAAGCTCCCATCAATGAACCCAAGTTTATTTTTGGCTCGTAGAGCATTCTTCATCGCTCTTGACCATGTCGTGTAGTTGTTCCCAGTTAGGCGGCATGTCACCAGCGTTGCACCAGGGCTATCGGAAGTGCTCAGGTAGTAAGGTGATGAGATATCGGTGGTCTTGTTTTCGGCCATAATGAAAGAACGATATCAAGTGGGTACTGGCTCTGATACCAAGTAGAAATTGAGAGCAAAATGAAGGGAATCACTTTTCTCTTATTTTCAATGCATCAATTATATGTATATATATACAAGTTCGGTCTCCATCAATAAAGGAAATAAGTAAAAATATCAAAAGAGAATCAAATCAGAGAATCAAATCAGAATATACAGAATCGAAACAACTTGGTAGTCGAGATCTGAAAGATATATCCGTATCTGAAAAGATCTGAAGAATATTGACAGGATATCTTCAATAACATGTCAAGTCGTGATTGGACAGATATACCACGTAAGCGTTGTTGACGTGGTATGACCACTTTACTAAAAACATTCTCCTTAACAGCGTGAAATCCAAGTCAGTAAAATAGTGACAATTTACACTAAAAGAGTATAGCGAAACTAATAAGATTTCTGCTATAATGCATCCCATTATTATAAGTTTTAAACATGGAATCTTATACAAGGATAATAGATGTCAAGCTATCTCAATAGCACATCGTTCGTCTGTGCTTGTCTGACTGTGTATATATAGAGCTTCCACTTTTCACAATGACCTCCGTAGACATGAATTACTCAACAATGTCAGGTTCCATAGCTCTGCTCTCCTTCCTCTTCATCTTCGCAGGCTCCTCTCGTGCAGCTTCTCCGAGGAACTCTCTAACCAGAGGCTCTTCCGTATCCATCGAAGACGAACAAGAGATCCTAGTCTCCCCTGAAAAGACCTTCACGTGCGGATTCTACGGGACCGGAGGCAATGCCTACTACCTTGCTATTTGGTTCACCGGTTCAGCGGACCGTACCGTGGTCTGGATGGGCAACCGGGACAAGCCCGTAAATGGGAAGGGCTCGAGGCTCAGTTTCCACGGCAACGGCGCCATGGCCTTGACAGATGTCGACGGGACAGTCACCTGGGAGACGAACACCACCTCAACCGGAGCCCACAGGGCCGAGCTCTTGGAGACCGGAAATCTCGTCCTGAGGAGCCTGTCTGGTCGGATCCTGTGGCAGAGCTTCGATAGCCCAACCGACACACTCCTTCCAAAGCAACCCTTGACTAAGAGCAAGAAGCTCGTCTCTTCCATCGGCCGAGGCTCGTACTATTCTGGGTACTTCAGTTTGTACTTTGACAACGACAATGTGCTGAGGTTGATGTACGATGGACCCGACATATCGAGCCTCTACTGGCCGAACCCCGACTTACTGGTGTTCCCAAACGGGAGGACGAATTACAACAGCACCAGGTTTGCCATTCTCGATGATTCGAGGAACTTCCTGTCCAGCGACCAGTTCCAATTCAATGCTTCTGATCGTGGGCGTGGGATCAAGAGGCGGCTTACGATCGACCATGATGGGAATCTACGACTCTATAGCTTGAACGAGTATGATGGCACTTGGGCAGTATCTTGGGAGGCCATGACCGGCATGTGCAAGGTTCATGGAGTCTGTGGCAGGAACGGGATCTGTGTCTACACACCGAAGCCCAAGTGCTCATGTCCTCCCGGGTACGAAGCAAGCAATCTGAACAATTGGAACCGGGGTTGCAAGCCGAGGTTTAACATCACCTAAGAGCTCCCTCTTCAATGGATACAAGACTCCGGACTTTCCCGGAAGCTTGTACCTGAAACTCCCGGCATCATTCCAAGTTCCCTCCGTGATCCGGGAATTGAACGGATCCAACCCTGTTTGTCTGCCGGGGGAAACCACGATTCCAGAGGGCTCGTCCACCATGTACGGTACCATAGGGAGGAGGATCAGATGGGCCTATCTCTACTGGTTCGCTTCTGTCATCGGGGCAGTGGAAATTCTCCTCTTCCTTGTCGGCTGGTGGTTCTTCTTCCGGAAGCACGGGGGGCCCGAACCCTTGGAGGATGGAGACCGAGCTCTGTCGAGCCAGTTCACGAAGTTCAGCTACAGAGAGCTCAAGGTGGTGACGGGAAAATTCCGGGATGAGATCGGTAGAGGTGGCTCGGGGATAGTATATAAGGGCCAGTTGGGAGATGGAAGAGAAGTGGCTGTGAAGAGACTTGGAGACATTTACCATGGAGGAGTTCTTCTGGGCAGAAGTCAGCACAATTGGGAAAATCAACCACATGAACCTTGTAAGGATGTTAGGGTTCTGCGCTGAGGGAAGGAACCGGCTTCTGGTCTACGAGTTTGTCGAGAATCAATCCCTGGACAAGCACTTGTTCGGACCGAACAATCACATGGGATGGAAAGATCGGTTTGGGATCGCCCTCGGGACCGCAAGGGGCCTGGCTTACTTGCACCACGAGTGCCTGGAATGGGTCATCCACTGCGATGTGAAACCCGAGAACATTCTCCTGGATTCGGAGTTCGAGCCCAAGATAGCAGACTTCGGGCTCGCCAAGCTCCTGCAGAGGGGCAAGGCAAGCTCGCACTCGGACTTCTCTAGGATCCGGGGCACCAAGGGCTACATGGCGCCGGAGTGGGCCCTGAACCTCCCTGTCACGGCTAAGGTGGACGTGTTCAGCTACGGGGTGATGGTCCTAGAGATCGTTAGAGGGCTCAGGCTCTCGAACTGGGCAATCTATGGCGGTCGAGGAGAGGAGGAGGTGGTGGTGGTGGAGGAGACCGAGCTGACAAAGTTCGTCAGGATTGTCAGGAGGAAGGTCCAAGCAGATTCTGGGGACGACGACGAGTGGATTGGGGAGTTCTTGGATCCGAGGCTGAAGGGGAAGTACAGCAGGAGACAGGCGAGAGCCCTGGTGGAGGTCGGGATAGCCTGTGTGGAGGAAGACAGGAACAGGAGACCGACCATGGACGCTGTTGTGGATGTCCTGCTGGAATGTGACGATGAAACTAAGGTCACTGCCCAGCAGAAGAAGGATAATGCTGCTGCAGTTAACCTGTCGATCGAGAGTGACCAGTGATCTGATCGACCAGTGATGCGACGAGGTTACCAGTACCAGAAACTGGAGCCACGGATTAAAGTTCAGTGCAAAGATGGATATATATATATATATATATATATATATTTTTTTTTTTCCGAACGGTTTGTAGTCGATGATTCCCTTTCTGGGATAATAAGGGTCCCAGCGAAAAATGAAAAGAAAAAAATCAATCGAAATCTATTCGTAAAGTCTGATTTGAGCGGTCTTGTTGGGTGGTTTGCAAGATACATGAAAACTGATCCAAAAATTCAAACTTCGACCCCAAAAACTTGACAAGTCTCTGATTGGCCGAATTCATAAAAATAAAATATTATATGTAATAATTTATCTTGTCATTAGATTTTGATAATAAAGATGATATTTTTGATACTCTAGACATATATTTTGATTTATATTTATGTTATTTAACTTACTTTTAATTAGTATTTCTTATTTATTATAGCAAATTTTCATTTTATTTTGATATTTAATTCATTATTATATTGAAAGTTGGGCATAATAAAATAACTAGGAAAATCGCAATGTAAGCAGTTGATTTTCATTACTCTAAATGGTTCTCCGAATAATTTTCCAGGCTTGAAAAAATCATTCAAAAAAAAATTGCTTGACTCGAACTATCTTCACCCGTGTGTGCATGGATACCCAGTAAAGCAGGAGCCGATTGGAACTTGCTCCCAGTAAATACCAATGAAATTAGTGCATGACCTGGGTAATGAATTGATGAGTTGAATATTCGGAACTTATCCAATAGACTAGGTTCCAATCGGTTTCGATTCTATCCGGTACCCATGGGCACCACATCAGGAAGGGAATCATCCACGACAAAAGCTGATCGTTTTCCCTTTTCTTTTCCAGCTACTATAATGCTTGAGATAGCGAAAGACAGCTGGTTATACATCGAATAACAGTTAGTCAACTTCTTGAACCTGTTTTCTGCACAATTTTGACAAGGTGTAATGAATCGGGACCTTCTTATATGCTCAAGTAACAGACGACCATGAAAATCTGCAACGCCACGGAGTAACGGAAAGGCGATCCTAAGATAAACTTAGCTTGTCGCAAATTATCAAATAAGATACATGTACTTTTTTCCTAGAATTACTAAAAATAATTTCTCACAAAAGAGGACTTCCCTCAAACATCAATAAATGATTTTAACACGTTCAATTTGAAACTGCCGTCCTGATTTGGGGGGAGGGGTCCCTGAGAGGTACGATGGCGATCGGTGGCGTCCGCCTGACGAAATTGATCAGGTAAAAGAAGATTTTTGTCTTTTAATGTGTGAAAGATGTACATTTAAATCTAAGAGAGTGAATGATCATGACGAGGAAAGTCCACTAAAGTCCCACCCGTGAAGCAGACTTCTGTGTATCAATCTTAAGGCTATCATGTGATGGCACTGTTACATATAAAACTTTCTCCCACAAGAGAGAATGGAATTCAGGATCACTTGTTCATATATCGATGATAATATTAACTGTACCAAGCTAATTTCATATAAAAAAAAAAGGGTTTTATTTAGCGGGTATGAATTAATAAGTTAAAATTAAACATTGCATCGAGGTCCGACCTATGATAATGATTGGCAAGATCTAAAATACAGACTGCATATAGAAAGGAGAAAATGGTAGTAAAGTTTGACACGCACGTTGATCAGTTTCGTTATCTGTGTCATAGTAGGCAAGCATGGTGTGACTCAAATTCGGGATTTCTGCTGCACAAGGAAAGCTCTGTAAATCAATGATTGGATACGCATTGTTATTCCGTTGCCTAAACTAATAAACTAGCTAATGCTATGTCTCGGAGTCAAAGAACACATGCCCCATGTTGTCTCCAAAATAATCTTGAATAATACTAATAGAAGCATTAATAAACAATAAAAAAAAAAGGATATTGTTATTTTCATTTTCATTATGATACTAATGGAAGCGGTCGTCAAGGAAAATTCCCAAAATTTCCTACAATACTGATAAATTAATCGTTCGCTCTACTAAATAATGGCAGGATTTGTTGTTTATTAAATAATATTATGGGACCTTTAAATTATGAAACCGCTGCCTACTCTAAAAATGATATGATGACTCAATACAATTTAATAAATAAAAATTAAAAAAAATAAGAATATAGGCGTACAATTCTAGAATAGAATCGATAGTCAGATCGATCACAGGTTGCAATTACAAAGTCATACCCTGTCTGTGACATGTAGTTTCAAAAAAAAGAAAAGAATTAAGATGAAAGATCTAAGTTGTATCTCATAAAGAAAATATTTGTTTTAAAATTAAAAGCTCAAAAGTAGAATTTAAAACTCCATCAATCCCACGGAAGATTATTTAATAACATAATAATATAATATTAAAAATTCAGAACTGTATCTAACGGTTAAAACTCAGAGCGTTATCCATAATAATAAGCTATTTTTTTTTTTATATACGAGACGCATAAAACTAGAAAAGGTAGAATGAATAGGATAAAGCGGCATAGAAAGCCCTGCAAGTAAGGTTGAACCTAGGACCTCTAGGTCACTGGTAAGAGCCATACCAACTGTAGTAAACCCTCTTTTTCTGTAATAATGAGCTTTTAGTTCTTAATAGACAGCCTTTTCTTTTTTTCACGGGTATTCAGAAGTCATATCGGATTTCTAACTAATCCAATTCGAATCGGGTAGATCTAACTCACTAATAGGTAAAACTTTCCCAACTTGAGTTTTTATTGTTCATAAATACTTGAACCCGATACTTTTATTTAAAGAGATTAATTGTCGAACCATTTGAACTGATTCATATAGTTATTACTTTACCTTCTCTATATCTTTTTTTTCCCGGTAACACTGGTATCTAAAAAAATCCAACGGACTCTAATTAATATGGTTTTGAGTCCGGTGGGTCTATTAAGGGATAAAACTCTCGCAATGTAAATTTTCTCAATTCATAAGATTCAAATCCGAGACTTTACTTAAAGGAAAACAAGTTAAGGCCCAACTCCGGCCCATGCATGAATGCTGGGCTTACTCCCATAAGGCACAGGTCACGCCAGTCTGAGGATTAAGCCCTCCGACTTGGAAATGACAATATCGCCCCCACTCAGAATTAAAATAAATGAGAATTCTTATTTATCCTATCACTGGTGATAGGGTCCAAGTACCATGTATTTTTTCAGAATATCGGGATTCTATCATGTATAAAATCGGTTCCTAAATCTTGGAATCTGTAAGATACCACAGGTTCCGAGTACCCTATTAGAATCTATTTATGATTTATTATTTTATTTCTATAGTATGCATTGTTTAGATATTTTTCATAATTATTATTATCTCATATAATTTTTTATCATAATCAAATATGTATAATTTTTAAATATGTTTTCATTGTATTTAAATACTATCTATTCCTGATTTTAAGTTATAACTGTATTTAGGCATGAAAAATCTATCGAATATATATAATTACTATGTCAAATAAAGTTTATCGAGTTAGGAATGTAATGGTATAAACGGTTTTTAAATTGGATTTCAAATTAGAAGGTTACGAATGATCAAAATTAACCGTGTAAATAAGTGAACAAGTTCCGAGTACCATGTGTTCTAGAGCCGTAATCGGAACCGAAACCGGCCGATTCCTTAATTTATTATTCGGAACCTACCCTATTTTTATTAAGATCTACCATGGTAGGTTCTTGCTGATTCCAAGTCTACCCTACACCCGTGTACACCCTTAGTCATCACGCATGAGTATCAATTAAAATTTGATTTAAGAACGAAACTAATCCCACTCTAATCTCATATATGAGTATCCAAATCAATTTTGATTAGCTCTTAAAACTCATCCTATTTTGATATCTTGTCATACAACAGAATTTGAACATTGGAAGATTCGAAGAATTGAAGAACGAGCTATAAGTCGGTTCAATGGAAGCACATAATGTTTGTGATAAATCTTTTCGGCTGTTTGAAATATTTTATGTTTATAACATTATCGTTTGGATAATATTTCATAAATCTCGTAATATATTTGATATAAAAAAATATATATGTAAGAGAATATTTTCAAGAAAATCTTGTAATATAAATAAGGACTTCGTGACAACATTTCTAAGGTCTGAAATAGTCTAATATATGTGATTTTCTGATCATTCTCACGAAAATGCAAAGTATGAGAGCTTGAAAGATTAAATTTATGATTTTTTTTCTTAAATATTTTCCCATGCATTGAAAGGTTTTTCTATATGTTTGTAAAAACTTGTGGCGGTTCCAACAAGTGATATCACTCAAATTTTGACCGTAAGAGATCCAATCTTCAATCAAAGAAGAAAGCCATCAAGAAGCTTGATCCGCATCGAACCTCACAGCTACTTGCAGCCGAAAGGAGACGCGTCTATTATTTTTATCCCTTAAATGCATAACCCTTGACGAAACTGCCACCTTGCACATGAACTTACCGGAAAAGGCCTCAGATATAAAAGATGCGTCCCAGAAACAATAACCCCGCTTAGACCAGGATGAAGAACACAAACCCGGCCACGGCCCTACCACCAAATATTAACCATCTAGCTCAGGTGGCCGGAATCATAGGTCTGCAATGGCCGGCCAGCCATCCAGGCGGTGCCGCCACCTCACAACGGTAAAAGGATGTACAGAGTTTCATGCCATCCATTCAATAGATATAGGGGGAATATCTTAATCTTTTTAGCTTGGAAAGGTCGTGTCAATCTATACAGAAAATTCTGTTTCAAGAAAAAACAATCGACATCCTCATTGCTACATACACCATTACCCTTCTAAGCATTACCAACATATAAAAAAAAGCCTTTCCCGAACTTTGCATCGACCCGGGCTTAGCCTTTGAATAGCCGACCGACTCCTCAGTCTTCTCCGTAAATGTCACTCTCACAAACCTGGAGATAGTAACAAGTTAAAATGAGACACCGAATCGTGCATTCACCAACGCCCAATAAATATTGATCCCGGGTGTGTCATAGGATCCCAACTCACTTGAACTCAAATGTCTAGCTACCTACCACATCTTACTGTAGAAATTGCACTGTGGTCACCATATCGAAGCAAGTACCGTGATATAAGATTAACCGAGAAACTTGCATTCGTGCTTTGGCACTAAAAATGCTACCGAGATCTTTTATTAGGAAAGACAAATGCTGTTGATATGTTAAGAATGCTTATCTAGCGATTAACAAGTCCATTTTTGCCCTTGAAACCCTAAAGTAAGAGACCCACAAGAGAAGAGCAAGAGAAACAAGCTGACCAAAAGAAACGACTGTACCTTTTGCATTTGAGCTCGAGCATGGAGTCGATCAGGGAAGAAGCTTTTGATTTACTGGAGTCGAATCAGCATATATTTAATATCCAAACGAGTACTACACCAAGAGACCATTCTCAAGACCGAATGGAGCCTTCTTCCCTATCCAACAAAATCGTGTAAAAGCTGCCCTCCGTACACGTCCCTGCCAAAGTGATTATCCTGACCCTCATAACCACTTAGAACAAAACCCTCGCTGCTCCCTTCGAGCCCGAGGCCAAATCGTTGAACAGCATTCACCTGAAAGGGCTCAGCTAAGCTCATCCCGTTGTTATTCTGGTGAAGGCCAAGCGTCAAGGAAACACTATTGTTTAAATTTCCCATTCCTTCTCCAACCGAAACATGATGGGGGTGAGCAGGCAGATCATAAGAGAGGTTACCAGGTCTCTCATTTTCACTTCTCATGGAAAACTCAGGGAGGTCGCTTCGGGTCCGCTTGTTGGACAGATTTTCATGAACCCTTTGGGTGGAAGTCGATGGAGTTTCCGATGCCAAAGGTAAGGGATGATCAGCCGGCCTTGACGAATTATTGTTAACATTTCTGTCTTCCCTATGTGAATTTGAACCCTTCTGACCTTGCTGAGTTTCTAACATGTGGATTTCTTCCACCATCGGTTTCCAAAGCCTCACTCTTGCATTGATAAACCAATTAGAGACCTGTTCAGAATTTAGAAGGCATGTCGGTTAGAAGAAAGCAATTAATTGAATAATTAAAAATATTTTTTTAATCGATTGATTATATTTCTCTAGTCCCAGATTAGGTTTTAAATACGTTTTTTCTTGCCACCAAATGCATGTCCTGATACTCAATGAAAAACTGACATAAGCATTATTGATAAATTCACATCCAGCTTTGGCGCTTGGGAACCAAACAGCAGACATTTGAAACTTGGAACTTAAACTTAGTACAGGAGGCACTTCACCTGGCTCCTAGATAAACCAGTCTGTTTGGCCAACATAATCTTGTCAGTATCAGTGGGATAACTGTAAAATAGAATAATTTTCGGTTACCAGGACATTAATTCTGAAAAACTCTAATTCCAAAACACAGAGGAGTGCACTACGATACTTACGGGTGAAGAAAATGCTCAAACAACCATGCCCTTAGAACAGTCACTGCACGCTCAGGAAGCCCCCTTTGAGGCCGCCATACAGGTTGCTGGTGGTCAAAATATCCTGCGCTCGAGAGTGATCTCTGGCCATAGGAAGCCCCATCCTTGTTCCCGGGCCCCAAGTAGCCTTCGTCTCTTCTAGGGTTTCCTCGATCCTTGTTGAGCTGAAGCTGGTCAGTGATTGCGCTCTTCAAGCACCTAAAATGCTTTGACATAGCTTTCAAGGCCAAGTTTGCATAGGGAGCAGCATTACCGAATCCTGCTACATACTCGAATGATGCCACCACATCTTGCATTTGTTGATAGTATTGTTTGTACCTTCTACAGACCTAGGGACATTCAAAAAGCCCAAAGTATCAAAAATCATTCCAAGCCAATCGTTGTATAGCCTACATGGTCTTAGAATTCCATTTTTCATGAAACATATCAACAATCATATGATACCATCAGACATGCTTTTATATGCTAATTGATTAACATTACGATTCAAATTACTTCACATTTATCTTTAAAATGCAAGCTTCTCAATATTGACATAGTAATTATCTAAACTAAATCATTTTAGCACCCATACTGTAAAAGGGAGTAAGTCACAATTATACAATATGCCCACATGCATAATCACAAAATCAACTTTCTATATGCAAGAATCTACCATGTTGTTCGCCGCAATCCGTGTTCTTTGTATAGGCTACAGCAGTTAATCATACCAGATGAAATAAAGAACCTGACCAAATAGACGATCATGCATACTGAATTTCCCAACATCGATGTTTGCAGAACGACACTGTGATCAAAGAGATTTCACATCCCAAAGATCAAAGGAAGGAAATTCCTCATATCGAAAAACACAAAAAAAGCCAAGCAGGAACCTACAAGTACTTGGTCGCGTTTCAGTTTCAATGGCTGGGAATTTAATTATGCTTTCTTAATTAGCACAACAACCACTTTTTCGGGGCATAAACTTTCAAACGGATTCCCCATTTAATGACTTTGCGCACATTGCTCCTCATAGATTTGAGGGCATTGTTCCCTTTGCAAGAAACCTTTCTACAGCAGTCATCAGGCGCTTTACGAAACTTAAAAACATTTGTGCACATATTCCTTTCACTATGTATCTACTTTACCAAAAAGATGCAATCTTTTGATCACCAAGCACAGCACACTGATCTCCCGAAAAGCTCAACGACGTGGTACGAATAAATTCAGCCAAGTGATCTATAAAAAAGTGTGAAAACTTAGACCAGTCTAGTATTAATGAATGTTCTAAACCATCTACATCCAGGGCTCTACCGCTTCCGATTCCAATGAAGTGCAAAAGCTTCAATCTCAAGAATGCTGAAACATGACATTTATAGCAAAAGCCAGAGCTCAAGAAATTTAGCAAGTACGATGAAACCCAACGATTAGAGGAGAGTGGATTGGGCAGAAACCTCCTCAAGCATCGAGATGAGCCGGGACTTCTTCCTCCGAACCTCGCCCACGTCTCCTCCGCAACTACTAAGAGAACTGCTACTGTCCTCTACGCTAAGATAGCTCTCGATCGCCGAGGCGTCGACCACCAAGCTCGAGTCCGCCTCTGCAATCTTCTCGACGGGCCCAGCTCGGCCCACATCACAGAGCTCCTCCAGCAGCTGCTGGGCCGGCCTCAGGAACCTCGACCCCTTCAAGATCGAGGAGTAGCCCGTGAAAGGCCCGAGCGGCACCGAGCTCCTCGACACCTCGTTGGAGGCCAGCAAACCGCCGACGGAAATGGGCGGGACCAGGTACCCACCAGGGGCAACGCTGGATCCGTACCTCTGGAGGTTGAGCTCGAGGGGGAGGCTGAGGTTGTCGACGGGGCGGTTGTTTTCGGCGTTGTTGTTGTGCGAGGACAGGGAGAGGGAGAGGGTGTTGTTGTAGGAGTGGCCGAAGTCCCGGAGGTTTTGGAGGGTCTGCGGAGCGTAGAGGAACGGGCCCTCGTGGATCGAGGCCGAGCAGCTAGGGTTTACGGCCACCTGCGGAGGTGGATCCAAGCCGTACAGCTGCTGCTGGTGTTGGTGGTGGTGGTGGTGCGTGCTCGAGGAAGAGGAGGAGTGAGGAATCAAGCTCCGGCAGCCTCCTTCCTCCTTGACCAGGGAGCTAACCGAGAGTGACTTGCAACTCCCACCGTCTTCGGCGGTGGCGAGGGGGTGGAGCTGGTGGTTCCGGAATCCATGGTCGGCGGCGGCGGCGGCACAGCTGAGCAGGTCAGATGGCAGGAGGGAAGGGTCGTAGTGGGGGAGGAAACCATGGAGGCTGGACGAGGCTTGCTCCACGCCGGCGCCTACCCGGAGCTTGTCTCTGCGGCTCCGCTGGGGGACGTGGTACGGCTCGAAACCCTCCGCCATGGCCGGAAAAGGATCAGTCCGACTTCCCCTGGCCGCGAAAAGATGGAAGCGAAGGGAATATAATTGAGGAAGAGAAAATTATGCGATTTCAAGGAGGTTGATAGCGATGGAGATTGGAACTGATCAAGTGAGAGAGACAGAGAGAGAGAGGAGGAGATGAGGTGATGATGAAGTGAAAGGTTATCAATGATCAAGAGCTGAAAATATTATGCCAAGTTATAAAGTTAGTACCAAACTTCTATTATAAATAAAAAATGGTTAATTTTAGCCAATTTGATATTAATATAGTGATTCTTTTATTAAATTTTTAAATGAATAATTTCACGATAAATTCTTAAGTTAGAAGAGTCGATAGAAGTTTTCTCAGTGATTCTACCCAGATCACATATTAGTCTTGATGCACTTTTTGACTTATCCGAGATATTACGTAATGTAACTTTGTATAAAAATTAAATGTAGTAATATTTCTAGAGTAAAAATAAAAAAATTGTTTTTACACAATTTTTTAATTATTGTAATATTTTAAAAATATTAATTTTTCACTGAAATGTTTAATTTTGTACGTGCGAATGATGCTGCGTACAAATTTGGATTGCCTTGTTTTTCTAAATAAATAAATTATTTTTAAAATTTCACAAAATTCATGAAATTGAAAAAAAAATTCTTAAAGTTGAAAAAGAAGATTCCCATATTGCATTTCAATCTGGGACTCCCCACCAGCGACCTCCTTAGGGTGAGAATTGAGAGTTTGTCTTTTTCATATTGATGGTGTATGATAATGTAATAATCTATTAATTCACTGTATAGTATATCATGCAGTCTGAGATCTGTTATTAATCCCTAAATACCGACCAGTTCCTGGAAGAGTCGAACGTTGGACCTGACCTATTGTATATTATCAGCTTATTAGTGAGTCCATATCCTCAAAGATCTGATCAATAAGGAGGTTGCTGCAAGGGAGACCCCATTGAATATGCCCCGATCAATCTCTCCTCGTCGAATTTTGCCTCGAGGACTCCGGTTTAAGATCCTTTCATGGTTTCCTCTACTACGAAGTGATGAGGAAGCAGAATTAAGGAATAATGGGATAGATGAGGTCGGAATGACAAATTAAGGTCTCTGCATCTTAATATTGATTTACCATTATCATATCACCGCACCAAATTTCTCGTAAGCACATGCACACAAGCCTTGAAAAGGCAGAGGGAAGGGAAATAAAGAGATAAAAGAAGTCGAACAGGTAATAATCGGTATCACACCCTTTTAATCTCACATCAAGAACAATATGCTTACGATAAATTACATTCTCCAATTATCCGATATCAGGCAGCTAATAAATTGAAATCCTACAATATGAGGGAATTCATATACCACCATCTATAAATTTAGGTTTTTTAGATGAGAGTGGGACCCGACATCTCATGGGTCAGGTTGGTAATTTTATATGGCACCTAAAGCAGACTATTGTGTGAGTTCGTACCACGTCTAACTTCAGTATGAAACTCAAGGCTATTATTTAGGGCACATGTCAGATATACATACGTTATAATATAAGAGCAGATATTGAAAATTAAAATTTATATAAGACGGTTAATAAATTAAATTCTAAAATATTAATAAATTGAAATATCATCACTGTAGTTAATAATAGAACTCTCACTCACTCACACACGTATGCTTTCACGCATCCACACACAATAAAATCTAACTTCCCCATTAGACAGTCCCTGGCTCTGTCTGAGAGCGCACACATATTGAGAGGGATATAGTTAGACCGCTGGGGTTGCGTGAATACCGGATGCTGACCGGCTACTTCCGGTAGTTGTCGTCAGTTTCTTTTTCTTTTCATATTTTTTTCCACTTTCCACCTTTTTGTTTTCCTTTTTTTATTGTCTCCCCCTTTTTCTCTTGTCCTTTTGTGTATTTTTGTGCTTCCCCTTTGCCCCGTATGGCGTTACAGTCTCCCGTCACAGTATACCTAGCCATACTGTGCGGATCGGAGTTTCTAAGGCCAGGGGTCTGCATAAGTGTAGGTAAATTCGGAATCATTAGAAATATACTTAATATAATAATTACTGTGTAGATCTCTATGAAAATATACTAAGTTTTACGTAATAAATTAAGGAACCGGTCGGTTTCAATTCCACTGCACAGAATACCCAGAACATGAACTTATTAATTTATTCGTGCGGTTAATTTTAATCGTTCATAATTTTCTCGTTTAAACTCTAATTTACAAACCGTTTAAATCGTTGCATTCCTAATTCAATAAAGTTTTACTTGACATAATAATTATGCATAGTTAATTGAATTTTTTATGTTTAAAATATTGTTATAACATAAAATAAGTAATCAATAGTACTTAATAAAATGAAAATATATTTAAAAATTATTTGATTATGATAAAAAATTATATGAAATAATAATAATTATGAAAAATATCGAAGTAATTCAAATTATAGAGGTAAAAGAATAAATAATAAACATGTTCCAACGCGATATCCGGAACCTTTGGTATCTTATAGATTCCATGTAGAGTCCGGTTTCAAGATTTAGGAACCGGTTTATACAGGGTAGGATCCGGATACTATACAAAAAAATACATGGTACCCAGACCTGATTACCCCTACTAAGGCCCCCTATTGGATCCTCTTACACCTTTTTTTTACGATAAATAGATAATTTGATCACCTTATTATATAATATTCGAATTTTCATGTCTGACTGTGAATATATCAAACGAAATAAATAACCAATACTAATATTAGCCGCCCATAAACATAGCACCTCCAAAGGCAAGTATAGTTTAAGAAACTAGTGTCCATCAAGAGCATCTTTTAATAATATTATTTAGCGCGAAACTCGAATATAGAACCTTGATATCACCGAATCACATGTAAATAAGTTTTAGATCATTAAACCACCGTATTTGATAGTAGATCCTCTTGTACCCTTGGATGGTGATAAGAATTGCAATATTATCCAACATAAAAGGCCTTTTCACCTCACATCGGACCATATGGCATAACTAATAAGGCATTAAACAGTGGTGTGGACAAGATTGTTTTTTTGGCCTTCCACGAGGAGAAATTCTTGTATATAATAGGTACACTACTTATGTAATATCACAAGCTAATTAAATCAACTCATTTTTAGGATTATTTTTTTCCTTTTTAGATTTTATTAAAAAATCTTAAAAATAATTGAATCTTATTAGTTCGTGATACCACGTCAGTAGCCGCATGGTACACTCATTACGCACAAGACTCTCTCCTACACGAGACCTACATCATACGGCATGTGCTAGGTCAAGACCCGTCCCATTCTAGTGTTGGTCGGGACATGACGCATCCGTATCGGATTGGGCGAGTCGGTCCCAAATTGCCATCCCTGGCACCAAGCAAAATCCATACCTAACCTTGGTTGGTTAATATTTTCGCTTCTCTCCTTTCCCCAGGAGTGCGATTGGTTGTCGAGCAAAAAAAAGAGAGTGTGACTGGTTGAATGAAATTTACAATGTGATATTATTTTTTACACTGCAGATTATAATATTTGATCGTAAAATTTTACTGTAATATAGTATTATATAATTAAAATTTTACAGTGATGTTAGTAAAATTTTCAGGTCCCAAACACATCAAACTCTTAGATTTGCATCCAATCTTGTAGCTATTTTTTAGTAGTCAATTTTCCTATACCTCTTATACTGTACAACCATCTTAACGTTTTTCTAAAAACATCACTGTCTCGTATTTTGACTCGTAACTCAATAAAATTTTACTATGATTAAAGCATTTCCCGTAATCCCAATATTAAACATAATCTAACGATACTCGAATCAAATATCAAATGAGAGAAACTCCGGCACTAAAAAACCCGTGAAATATTAAATAATTTTCTCAGCATAATTGTATTAACATCACGTACCCTAAGAAATTTAAAAAAAAAAAAATCATTGGACCAGACAAATGATTGAGACGGTACACCAGAAGATTTTGCCATCGATTCTGCTTCCAATTATTACTATTTTTGGTCAAGTGTGATCTCACGCTTTCATATGTGTTCGAGCTTGTTGTTCATGGAGGCATTTGTTTATTTGCTAGCGGGAGATGTCACACGGTCCGTACAACAGTAGAATAAAAAGTTTACTCTCAGGGCCTGCCCCCTGGGTCCGACTTGCGTGAGCAGAGCACGACCGTGGCCGAACCCGGCATGTGTTCGAGACAGATATCGACATCGATCGGGCCGGTCGTCAAGTACCGGGTACTGACTTTATGACGGGCATCCTTTGGATTAACGACAAAAACCTAACCTTCAAAGGTACATTGAATATATCTCCGTCGTCTATTGGTCGATATTTGTATCGTACAGACCGATGAGTGCGTTACATGTGTCTGATAATATTGTAACATGTCGAAGCGTGCCCAGAAAAATCTCCACGATGCCAATTTGCGGTACTTGTCAATGTGGTTGGTTTCTCCTATGGTGTACGTGTTTGCCAAGGTGCAAAATTTATTTTTCAATCTTTGAAAAACGAATTGCCACATTTTTTTAACTGTAAGATTTGTTATAATATGAGATTATGCGAGTTAAAATATTAAAGAGGGGTTGATAAAATTTTTATATGTAAATTAGAAATGTTATTTTATTAATTAGCAAATAAAATGCGTTGAGATAAAATTATATTTATTAAATATTCTAAGATTTATTTTATTTTATTTTTATATTTTCATTTGTTATCTCAATTAGTTCTCAAGTTTATAAGTAGATTGCACATCAATGCAAGTTAGTCGTTCTAATAATAAAGTCGCAAACTACGTTTATCTTTCTTAATATTTATGCCCTTCTTCCCCTTGTCTTATTTGAAAATTTTTTATTATAATCATCTTTATATTTCTAAAACCAAACGAATCTCATATTTCAACGTTTAATCGAAAAAATGTTTTGAGATTTTCACCAACATTTCTTGTAATCTAAGAATACCGAGTTAACAACCTCCGAAGATGCCAACTTTCTAGGAGCTTTACTCAAGAACTCGAAAGGGCAACTCCAAGGATTAAAGGGGGTTAGTCACTGTATGATCTACTAAAACAGGAAAAAGGATTGGATTCAAAGTAATTTAACTAAAGGAACCTTTTCTTTTCTTCTTTTTTTTTTAAAATTTTTTAATTTTTTATTTATTAAGAAATTGTTCATGCATGTAAACTATTTTGATGATGATTGCCCTGAGCAAAGTAAGCGGGCCATGCATGCAAAAGCATACAAAATTAATTAATTAATTTAAAAAATAGAGGGAGCAGAGCTTAATGAATTGTTTAATTAGTTAATTCACACATATTCCAATTCCAACCTACAAAAGGTTCCAACTCTGAGGCGGAAACTTAATGAAGCCAAGCCAACTACCACTTTTCAAGCCTAGGGATTATTTATTTGTGTAAAATTTCCATTCCACCTGTAAAATAAAAAATTTTATATCCATATCCATCTAAAAATCTAAACTTATAAATGGTGATATCTCAATTCATTCATATTCCAGGTTTCGATTATTGGACTGTCTGACGTGAGATTTATTTCTCGATATCCATCTTCCTGTGGCAACGTGTCAATAATTGAACTTCTGTTGGATATTTTTCTTCTGTACACGAGATGAACCTTTTTTTTTCCGATCCTCTAAACTCGACAGTTTTATTCTGACCCCGCTGAGAGCTCTGTAGTGTAAGTCCGACAACCATGTCTTATTCTGACCTAACTGAGATTATGTCAGCGATCCACTCACTATAACTTAATATATAACATCAAAGTTATACTATATTAAGCCCATTAATGAGCGCGAGGGAGTGTTAAATCACGCATCTATAAGTATAAAAAAAAATTATTATTGCGATTATAAAAATATCGAGTAACACTACCTGAAAATTCAAGCTTTTTCGGTGCACGTAAACTCAAATTTTCATAGGCATGGTGAAAATTTTATAATTTGATGGTAAAATTTGTTGAGATATGAGACTTTATGTGTTAATACTAAAGTGTGGTTAAAGATTATTTACAGCTAAAACATGTGAAATTTTTGTATTCAACCAACCTTAAAGTCATCTTACATATTCTTGCCAAATTCTATAACCGATTCAATATACTTACTAAATACAACAATCTTATAAACTAAAATATAACCAAAGAAAACTTTACTATGATGGAAATCCTCGTCAGAACATTAACATATCCCCTCATCCAACTGTATCAAACCGAATACCCACTAAGATTTTCTTTTTTCTCAGTTACAGCGAAAATCTGCTGAGTCAAACCACACATATTGAATCCTGAGGGGTGGAAGGTGTTGAACCTCCCTTTATTTACCCTCAATTATTAATCAGCTCCAAGAACAGTACTCAAATCCTAATCATTAAGCTCCCACAGAAAGCTAAGTAATTCTCTTTAAATCCACCCCCCACTAACGGATGAGCTACTTGAGGTGGGGTTCCAGTGAGTGAGTGACTGACTGACTGCTCCGTCACCAATCGACTTCCCTTTCGGCATTACAATTCCTTATTTTGCTTAATTCAATAATCGTGCAAGTACACCACCATGCATGGGAAATTTGAATTCTTGTCCATCTAGGAAAAAGGAAACAAATGGACTTAACCGTTAGGCATGTTTATCTTAATCAGGCAGGATCATCTCGACCTGTGGAATTTCTTTTCTGTTTGTCCGATGAGACGACTGCCAGTGCACCCCTTAAAGTCCGCATCTGTCCATCATAAGTCACGCGCGCATCGATTATTTTATGTTCTCGTTGCATTTTCAGTCGAGATATTTTTGCCTTTGCAATTATATCATCTGTTTGTCGCTAAGGGATCAGTGTTCGATTTTTAGTAATCGGGGCTCCCGACACTGCTACACTATTTCTATTTTTCTTACATCTTCTTAGATCTATGATTTCACTTGTAACCGAAAAGTAGTAACAAGTCATTGATCATGAAAGATGAACATTACCTTATGTGACAACAACATGGAATGATGTGTTTTTAAATTGGGAATGATGGTCACATCTAAAAGTCCAATAAAAAAAAATAGCACAGTAATATTAGAAATCTGACCACTCTCGCTACATAATATGTGAATTTTCATATTTAACAACGAATATGTCAAACAAATTAAATAACTAGTGCTAATACCGATCTCGTCAATGCAACATTACAAAAGGTCCAGTATAGTTCAAAAAACTTGTGTCGTTCTCAGCACGGCTTCTCAACCTCACCAAATTTCATTCCAGTGAAATTTAGACTACTAAACGACTGTTTATGATGGTTGTAAAAGTCTACATATACATATACTCAACCTCACCAAATTTCATTTCAGTGAAATTTAGACTACTAAATAACTATTCTGAATGATTGTAAAAGTCTACGTATACATATATATAACACGCGCATAAATCATGTAATTGATTATTGTCAACTTTATTTTTGCCCTTTGACTCAGATGGTAACAATTAATTAATAAATTTATATGAAATCTTCCACATATTAAATGGGTTAGTACATGAATTTCTTGGTGGGTCAGGCCCCACAAGCTTTTGGAATTTTATGAGTGGCTGTGGCGCGTTTGTCCATTCGAATCTAAGATATGGGCCAGATGCCTAACATATCTTTATTTATTTTTATTTTTATTTTTATTTATTTAATCAATCAATGATTAAGGTAGTAGCACACATCCAATCTTTCAATACACATCAAAAGGTACAGCCTTTTCTACCCATCGGATAGATCTCGTTTCACATACCATAATTTAGATAAATTTTATGATTTAATTACTGGATCATTAATTAATGATTCAAAATCAAAGAAAAAACTTAACCTTTCTCATGGCATGATAACATTCCAATACGAAAATTTTTACCGCCAGTTATTGAGAAAATCTTCAATGAAACGATAATACTAAGTAAACGATGTTAATATAGTATATCTGTTAATTAGAATTCACCATTTGTATACTTGTCAAATTATGATTCATCATTTATTTGATTTTCTTAATATTTGTCATGTTCACAATTTATTTAGGATTTTTTTAAATATTTTTAAGAATTCAATAATCGTAATTGTATGCATACTGATTACATATAAAATTTTGATTAGACATTCATACAGCGTCAGCATTGTTTAAGTGGTATGACTATTTCACAAAAAACTTTCTCCCAACAACCAAACTGTTCAACAACTTACTTAAATAATTTACAATTAACGATTTAAATTAAAAAAACGACCCAACTCATAATTATTTTTCTTAATTACTAGTAAATAGGGATTCTACGAGCCGCTGGGTTAAAGATGTTTGAGATGTCTATCGATGCACAGGCATGTCGTAAATCGCCGTTAAGTAGCTAATATCGGAAAAATATTTGTCACGTGCAGAGTTCTAGGAGCCGCCGTGGCCATTTCTTTTGCGATGTGCTATGAAACATCAAACACGCGTAAGCATGTCATAATTCCCCGCGTAATTAATGACAATTAGACAAATGTTTGTCACGTGCAGAAATTTAATTTAGCTAATTTTTTAACGTGCGCTCTCGTAAAATTAAATATCTCGGGCACCTGTTGGGGGAAGGCTCTGGAGAGGAGATTTCGTAGATCTCTGTTACCGATGAACGAATTTAATATTACCTGACTTCCATGGACCTTTTGCATTCAATTAATTGCCAAAAATTAGGACTGTCAGCTGAGTCAACTATTAAATTTTTATAATTTAATTATTAGATCGTTAAGTATATGAAAAATAGGATAAGTTGTCAGATTTTTTAAATTTAAATTATTAATGATAAATCGTTAAATTAAACAGTTTGATAATTAAATAACTAGATCATAAAATGTTCCATCAAGGGTCGCTCGGCCTTGAGGTCTTCGAATCAACGAGATAATTACAGTAAAAATTTTACATATTTATTCTTTTTTGGTAATTGAATCCTGTAAATTTAAAATGATTAATTCAGTTATATTGTATTAGTTTCGTTAAACTTTACATCCAAATCATTGTTATTTTGTTGATATAGATTTCACGCTTTTAACCGTTCCGTTAATAAAAAAATGACGACTCGGACCGAAAGTGTAATAGAATTAATCTTATGGAACTGAATTAATTTTTTTTAATTTATAGGACTTAACTGTTAAAAATAATAAACATATAGAATTTCTACTGTCATTTTTCCTTAAATCAAAACTCAAAGTACTTATCCTTTAAATGAATGGAATAGCTTTTTCAAATATTAATCTCAACTTATGCTGTGAGAATATATGTGTTGGCACAATGTGACTGTATCAAAAGGATTGAGAAATAAGAGAAGAAATAGGGACGTGGAAATTATGCAATCTAACTCTTAATTAGGGGAAAACATCCATGACGTAGAATAGATAATCTACTAAACAAAAAAAAAAAACTGGACTGGAAAATAAGATGTCTTATTTATGAAAATTTTTTATCATTTAAAGGAAGACAACAGTAATTAGGAGTGTAAGTTAAAAATCGAAAATTCGAAAAATTGAAAAAATTAGTCGAACCGGAATAGAAAAACCGGATTTATTGGTATCTAGATAAATTCAAAGCGGTTTTTAATGTGGAAAAAACTGGACTGGAAAATTTGGGCCTCGACTCGAAAACCCGGCGGGGCCCGAAACTTAACAGGAAATTATGTTAAAATTATATTATATGTAATAAACATTTTATTATTAGATTTTGACAATACAAATAATATGTTTGATATTTTTAAATTTGAATATTGTTTCATATTTATATATTTTATCTTCTTGATACAATAAAATATTTATAATTAGTGTTTCTTATTTCATATAATGAATTTTATTGTATTATTTTTGTATTTAATATATTATTATAATAAAAGTCGAAACCCAAAAAAAGGTACGAAAAAACCGAACCCGAAGTGCGTGGTTTTCATGACCCGTAAATAGCTCTCGATACAGTTTTTTAACTTGAAAAAACCAAATTGAAAACAACCGGGACCCAATAATTTTAGAAAAAACCGGCTCGAACCGCCTGTTTACACCCCTAACAGTAATAGTGATTCGGTTACCCCATTACGTAATGTTCGGATTTTCATGTTTAACCGCGAACATATCAGACGAACTGTACAATCAGTACTAACACCAGCCTCACCAAAGATCTAGTATAATCTAAGTAGTCGGTATCCGCCAAAATATAATATCAAAAGTCTCTTCTAATAATAGTACTAAGAATAAGACTCGACCATGTGAGATCGCCTTACCAATTATGTAAGAATAACTTTTAGACCATTAAACGTCTACTTTTTTACCTTCACATTACACTACACATTAAAATACGGTTACGTTAGTTCAAAACATTAAAATACTGATAAAAGAGAAAGAAGTCACAATATAGTAATACTATTCCTGACTCGAAATTAAAAAATTATAAATGCAATTAGAAAAACCTAACAGTATAATTGGGTTTAAATATCAGGAAAAAAATGAAGAAAAAAAGGCCGTTAACTTGCCAAAACGGTAGGATCAGAGTTTTTATTAGAAGGAAAATGTAATCCAACCGTATACGTATTATGTTAATATATTGTGTATCTCAGGTGGCGGTCGTGATGCTGACGTAGGTTGTCGTCCGCGGTTACTGCTGGGCTGCTCTGTCGACGGAAGACGGAAGATCTTTTGCCCCTTATCTCACGTAAAGGAATTAAAAATTAATATTAAAAATATATTAAATAAATAAGTTAATAAATGAATAAAATGACAGAAGATATGGCGGGTCCCACTCAAAACTGTGGTGAGCTGTGGCTGCTCGCTGCTGTCCCCACAGTGGGAGATCGCCCGGCTTCGCCGTCGATTTAGGCCGACTCAACTTTTTAATTTAATTTAATTTGAAAAAACCTTTTTCCTCTTGGTGGAGGCTGTGGGCCCGCGGAAGTTCATATTAAATTCATATTAAGCAATTTAAAATATAAAATAATAAACTTATGAGATAATCTATGACCACTATTAAATATATGAATTTTTCACATGAAAATAGATTCGATCTCTTATAATAATTATTGTTAATAATATAGTATATGAATGTATTGACTACACTAATCTGGCATAAATTTGAGGCACAACTAATGAAATTTTTCGGACTTCTTTTATTAATTATATTTATTTTTTAGATATAATATTAACACTTAAAAAATATTATTGATCGAATTCATTATATTATATATATGATATATAAAATCATCATATTAAGGAATTTCTCCGGTCACTGTCAATCCGTACAAGCATCACCGCACCAGAGCCACAGAGTGGACCGAGCCTTTAGCTAATTTGCACCGGAATTCGTGCCTACTTGCGTCAGAAAATTAGAGACAAGGACACTCATTCGCATCTTCAGCTTCTTAAATTTTTACTATTTTGATCATATTATTATTTTTATTAAAAAAGATATATTTTATTTTAGAAAATATTATATTCAAAAATTATTTTTCAACTAAAATATTTTTAAAAAAAGTCACCATTTCATAATAATAATAATAATAATAATTAATTTTAAATTAGTATGTGTCTTAATTTTAAAGAGATGCCGATACTCTTGATTTTCGTTTGTTTTTCCCTTTTTTTCTTTATTTTTAAAAAATATTTATTGTTGAGAAGTAATTTTTGGATGTAAAAAATAATAGTATGATCAAAGTGATAAAAACTCAAAAGATTGAAGAATTGAATGATAAAAAAATAAAAATTTATGATAAAAATAATAAAAGTACGAAATATTAATGACTAAAAATATCTTTCACTCTTAATTGAAAATCATAATATGCTTTGTAGTGAATCAGTTGATTCCTCTCAACCAAACTCTAGTTTTCTCTCTTAAACTCTCCTCACTAGAGTTCGACGTTCCTATCTTGCTAGATAGCATAAGAACATACCTCTCAAATGTCAATGCCTGACCTGAACTCGGACCCCTCTCTTGCAGTCCTCTCATTGGCGTAAGCTTGGATTCGCCTCCGACAGTCTTCTCCCGAGCCAGTAGTCAACTTCACCAATGATCTGCTTACATCATACAATTCAACACACTTACAATTACGGAGCCATTTCATTTCCTACTCTAATTAATAAATTCTTGTATTTCAACTAATTTTACGATCGATAGATTTAACTGTACTCATCAATATTACGATTAACTTTATATTTTTCAAAACGATCCCCTACGATTACGTAAGACGATGGCACCACACTTCAACCACAAGAGAAAGGTATCAGTTTATCAGACATGATATATCTGTCCACCTAAAGTTTGACACGTAGTCCAAGTTACAATTTTTTGATCCTCAAAAATATAAAGAATCGAATTCTAATAAATAATAAACTTTAACTGAACAGATTTATTATATCAGTATTATTATATAATATATCCAATGGATTAAAAGTTTTTTTTTTTTTTTTTTTTTGGTCGCCAGCCACGGTATCCAAGCAGGCCCCACCAGCGGTGAGATAGCATCTTTCAGCCAACCATACTTGACTAATCCGTTGGTCGCCCCGGGTCGCACGCCTGGCAATGGCGGGTGAGGCTCCCAAGAGGGGTGTCTGCGTACGTGAGGTCTCGAACCTGAGACCTCCTTAAGCGGCACCGAGCTGCTTACCACTCGGCCCAACCCCTCTTGGTCAAAGTTTTTTCTAATCATAGCATGCAAATGGAAAAAATTTCTTTTTCTTTAAGGTTTATGTTTACTTTATATCTAACGCGACTCAAATGATAAAAGCTTGGACACGAAATGATCCTCAACTGACTGGACGAGAGGATGAAATCAAACCAAAGGGCAAACTGACTGGGGCCAAACCGAACCAGCCCCCGACAAGATTTCTGTCATTTTCTCGAAAATTAAAATTAAAATTTTTAAAAAAGCCTGTTCATCATTTAATGCATGACTTCACTTGCTGAAGGCATCGCATGAGTCAGCTCCCTTCTACTTAATTAAAAGCCACTCAAGTCTCAACTTCATCACAAATCATTAGAAACCTACCTCTTTTTTTTTTTTCCCTTTCTAAAATTCAAAAAATTTCACTAATTTTTTTGAATATTTTTTTATCTCCTTTCCATTGAATGAGAAAGTGTCAGGATTCGATGGACTTCACTTGTCTCAGTAACAAGGTGAATTTCTTGTGCATTGGGCAAAAACTTTATGAAATACAAGTATCTAGATATTTTGATAACTGCGATTAAACAATACGTTGAATCACACCGATACAGATATCTCTTGCTCTGGAAGTGATAACTGACGCTTAATAATTTTCCTCATTGGCCAAAATAGTGCATGAAGAATATATATATTTATATATGTATGTAAGTATACATATATATGTATATATATGTTTATATGCATGTGTAAGATGAAGAAACTTTTGCAGGTAGCAATATAATGTGAGTGTTCTGAAGCAGGGGACAGCTTTTACATAAGACAGGTTCAGATTTCATTTTTTTTGGAAAAAAATATTTTGTAGTTTTTTTTAATATTTTTAAAATATTAAACAATGGGAGATTTTCAAATGGGTCAGAGATGGGCTGGGGGCCCAGGCCCATTCGATGTGACAATACGAGAATGATTAAGCATGGAAAAAGTTGCTCACGTGGAGCTATTGAAGCTTCTGAATCAGTGCTTATTTTTATTTTATTTTATTTTATTTTTATTGTTCGCACGACAGTATCCGGAAGTCCAATGTATTTTGACTTGGCTGAGTTTGAGCCCGATATGCCCACTAAGATGTAAAACTAATCCGGATCACGAACTCCCTCCGATCGCAGCACTCCGACACGGGGATGTTATTTACCGAAAATGAATGTCGAATTGCTTCAACTTGATCAAAAAAATGAATAAATGGTTTTTTTTGGTGTGAATATTTGTTGCAATTAATTAAGAGGAAAATTTTCCTGGTCCTCTGTCCATAAAGCCGAACGTACACAACATGTGTGTGTCGACTGTCTTAATGCATCCAACCTAAAATCTCTGCAATCAAATAACAATAAAATCTCTCCCTGCCCTGCTGCTAGTTCATCAGCTCAGATTTCAGGGCCTAGTGTCTCCCAGATCAGAATCTAGGCCCTGAATTCAAAGTCGAGTTCGTACGGTTCACATTTTTCGGAGAGCTCGTATGATCCAGGCTGGAGAAATATTATCTGCGGTCATATCCAAAAACGGTAAAAAAAAACGATAAGATAGGGATTATCATAGAAGAAGGAGGTACTTGATCAAACGGTCGAGCTTCTACCCGCTTAGTAGTCCCATCAACCGGGGAGAAGTCATTGGATCGATCAATCGGCTAAGATTAATTCCTATTCGAGCATCGGTCTTACCAAAAAAAAAAAAGAAAAGAAGTGTTTCCTCCATTAAGTACCTGACTATATTAGCCAATGCATGTTATGGAACGCTCGTCTCGAGAAGATAAGCTAAGGTGAGATTCCAATGGCGTAGCTCGCCATCTCGGTTCCGTGAAGATGCCACAGGAATCCGGTCCATCGACCGAGCCTAGCTAGAAGCAGTGCAGACCAGCACTAGAAGCTGCACCGGCCATGGCTCCTGGGATTTTTCACCCTCAGCCTCCAACAAGGAGACATGCAACCTTGCTCTAGGGTTCGAGAATCCGAGTGTCTCCTGGGCAGCACACGTTTAAAGAAAATTGCTGGTAAGCCGGTACGGTTTGGCCCGATCCACTCAAAATGGTTAAAATGAAGGCCCGGTCCAATGAAAAGCAACGGCTCTTTCCCTTTGATTCTCTTGTTACTTCCCTACTCTTTGTTCAATCATTTGGCCATGAATTCATCTCAATCGTATGGGATTTTCCCAGTTTATCAAAAAAAAAAAAGGGGATTCCCAGGTAATGTGGTTATGGGAGGAATCCAACCTCGACCTTGTGGAGCTTCATATGATTTAGACGCATATCTTATTTATTTGATCTAATCTTGGAGGTTGAGATTCGAATACTTTTGTTTAAGTTATATATTCATTTTTGATCAACCAGATTGTTTAGTGTAATCCGTGGACGTTTTTGTCACACCAAGAGGGGCATTCTGCATAATTCAGGTGTTGTACCTCTCCTTTTACTTATCGGTTTCTCTCGCCACCACCGTCACAATTGGAATTCCGAAAATCTTGTACTGTGTTTGCCCTTATATCACATCTTGCCAATTAATTTGACCATCATACAATCTTCATCCACAAGGAGCCATCTTCCATGGAAACTCCCCATTCAAGCTTACATTACATGAAGCTACACCAGATACATATCCATATTCCATCATCAAATTCAATGTCAAGCCCACGAGTGTCAAATTATACTAGTTCACGATCCTCCTCGGAGCAGTGGGCCACGGCCACGGCGCTGCTGCTCCTCTGCACGCTCTTGTAGGAGTACCTCCGAGCCACCACCACATAGAATCCCAGGTTCACCAGCGCCACCGCCGCCAACAGCCAGTAGAAGTTGTCCAACCTGCTGCTGTTCAGGTCCTTCCCGAACCAGCTGCGGCCGTCCGGGCCCCGGGTCACGTGATCCACGGCCGTGATCAGCAGGCTGCTCAGGAAGTTTGCGACCCCAATCACGCTCAGGTAGAACGCGATCCCCAGGCTCCTCATTGAGTCCGGGACCTGGTCGTAGAAGTACTCCTGGAGTCCGACTAAGGTGAACCCGTCTCCGAACCCGACTATGATGAACTGAGGAGCCAGCCAGAACACGCTCATCGACATTGACCCTTTGTCGGGGTTGCTCCTCAAGACCCCGAGCCTCTTCCTCTCCACCAGGGCCGCCGTGACCATGGTGGCGACCGAGAACACCATCCCGATCCCAATCCTCTGGAGGATGTTGATCCCGCGCTCGTTTCCCGTGGCCCGTCTCTGGACTGGTACCAGGACCTTCTCATACAACGTGACCGAGATGATCATCCCGATTGCCGCGAGGGAGTAGATCGATGCAGGTGGGATAAGGAACCCGCTGAAGATGGTCCGGTCCAGTGTCGTCCCCTGCTTGATGAAGAATGTGGCGGCCTGGGCTACGCATATCCCGAACGGGAGTGCAACAATCCAGATCGGGATCACGTTGAGGATCAGCTTCACCTCCTCAACTTGGGTCACCGTTGCTAGCCTCCAAGGACCTTGCTTGGTCTCGATCGGGGTCCCTTGGTCTCCAACAATGGCAGCCTTGTCTAGAAACCTGAATATCGAGCCATGCATTCAGGCGGAGTCGATCGAGTGGATTTATCAGTAATTGTAAAATTACCCACCTGGTCCAAAACTTATTAAGCGCTAATACTCAATTCTTCTTCTATTATTTTTATTACTTATTCGATGTGAAATTTAATTATCAATAACCTCTCTCTCATGTCACGTGCCCTAAAAACCTGTTGTCAATAATTTATATCGAGCCGGACATTTTTTCCCTGTACCCAAACGAGTGGTACAATTAACCATGAGTCAAACTTTCTCTTCCATTCTTGGACTAACAACTTTATATAAGTTGAACTTTTCCGTATTCGATTTAGTGACCATGAGACGAATATTTTTGTTTCAGTCTCGGGCCCAGTAAGATGAGAGTTTACATGGTAACCAATTCTGAAATCATATAAAATTTTTACCGAACCCATAAAAGATTGAGTTTATATTCATTTAAAATCTAATTTTGTAAGTGATATCACTTAATTTTTCTTATAAATCAGAATCTTTTTATTACCTATTGGATGCGTTTTCTAATTCTCAACGGCAAATATAAGTTGGATGTTGACCGCTTTGCTTACTTGAGCCTCTCAGTGTGGTACAAGAGCCTCCCCCTGGCCTTCTCCGACTTGGGGATCTCGTGTAACTCCGACGGATCCGAAGGGCAAGGAAGATTTCTCTTGGCAAAAGCTGCCACGAGAACCCGAAGCATTGGTGTCAGCGGGCTACCGGTCGGTGCACGGTACCGGTAGCACCGCCTTCCAGCTATAAACACCACGAGGGACAACGCCATCACCATGGTGAGAATTATGTCGGCAGCTCCCCAGTTGACATGATCCTGGATGTAAATGATCACGGTGACGCCGAGCAGGAGCCCGGAGCAGAGCCCGAAGTTCCACCAGTTGAAGTAGGACATCTTGCTCTTCCTCTCCTCGGTGTGGTCGTCATCGAACTGGTCAGCCCCAAAGCTCTCAAGGGCAGGCTTGTGGCCCCCAGTCCCGATCGATACCAGGTAAATGGCTAGGAAGAAGACAACCTCGTGGATCTTCCGAGTCTGGTGGCACGGTTCTTCCCCTTCACATGGCTTTAAGCTTGGCACGAACCAGGACATGGTTAGGAGAGTCAAGCCCTGTGTCGAATCAAATGAAACAGTAACGTCATTTGCGGGAAGATAGAAAAGGGCCCATGCCAACTTTTGAGTAATCTAAGAACATTGGGCCGTAACAGAAACAATCCCGAAATGACAAGAATACATAGCAGGATGATGTGGTGGGTACCGCTATCCTATATTTTTCATGATATCTAAATAATCTTATATAAGATCAATTACAAAAATTTTGGGTTACTACCCTACCTTGTAGAATCTCTGGAACCGGACACTATCCGTATTGCACGCCACAAATTCTGAGTATCTCATTGTGTTGGAACCTCTCTATTATTTTATCTTACATCCGTTATATAAAATTATTTCTAATTTTTTTATTGTTTAGGTCATACTTAATAATAAAATTCCTATGATTTTCATAATTTTTATTAATTCACCTTACTTTGTTTTCCTATAGATATATTTTTAGTATGATGGATCTTTTTTTTACTATTAGCTGCTAATTTATTATAATATTTTGCGTTCAATAAATTCATCAAATATGCATGATTAACTTGTCAAATAAAAATTCACTAAGTTAGAAACACAACGGTACAAATAACTCCGGATTTGGAGACCAAATGAGAATATTATAAACAATTAAAATTAACTGTACAAACCAATTTTTATATAACGAATCCTAATTTCGGTTTCATGTACCATGTTAGCTGAAACCACCTTTCTTAATTTCTTACATGGAACCTATCCGAATTTTGTTGCACTCTGCCCAAACCCTCTCTTTTGGATAGACTCTTATCGGTTCCGATTCCACTTTATCCCAGCTCACCCTTCTAATCGTTTGTTTCAATGACTAGTTGATCCGATGTTTGATGTAGCTCGACACTTCTTTAACAAAAAGAGAGGCGTGCTTTACCATGAGATAGACGATTGCCGATGCAAAAATCGTGTAGTAGCGGCCGAGGTAAGCGTCGGCCAGGAACCCTCCAAACAGTGGCATCACCAGGGTTACAGCCGACCAGTAGTTCACACTCTTGGCTGCCGTCGTCAGGTCCTGGTGAATGATCTTGGTCAGGTAAATGATCAGGCTCGTTGCTAGCCCGAAGTAGCTCAGCCTCTCGCTGAATTCAATCGCTGCAAGAACGGCAAACAACATCAAATATTATCCATTGACATATTCGAAGTACCAAACTTTGAGACCCGAAGCGACATGCACGGGCACCGATCTAGTACTTTCTATAATCAGGTTCAATCGATAATAACTGATTGGACACGGCATTAATTTGACGTCCCATGTACACCGTAACTTAGGAATATAGTGCTTTATGGTCTTTCGAATGAATGGTGACTCAGTGATTGATGGCTATGTCTGTGTGGTGTGTAGTGGTTCATCGTGGGACCCTTAATCTTCCTCCTCAGTGCCGAATCTCTCTATTTTGAACAAAAATTCTCCGTCATAGGTTGCCTATACGTTTTTTTTTTTTTTTTACAAAATGAAATACATAAATTTAAAAGAAGATAGAAATGAGAGCGAATTAGAGGTCCGGGGAATACTATGAATGAGGATTGAATTTAAAAACTCTTAATTTTGAGCTAAACGCGATACTATTATACCAAATATTCTTTCCGATGATACATTTAGAGGACCCAATAGAAAAGGAAAGCTGTCAGAGATTAGAAGAAAACTGCTAAACCATTGATTAGAGGGGGGACAAAGAAGAAAAACATATATATAGTAAAAGATATCACCAACAGTACGAGCCACTAAACTTCAGAGTGTTGGCCAATTGCATGCCTTCCTGATTCCTGTGATTCGATATATATCTTAAATTCATAGAGGAAACTTATGTTTGAAAGAACTTTATTTCTAGTGGGTCGATTCGGTTGAAATCTGATTAATTGGAACTCATCGAATTTTTATATATCAGGTGATGCATATAAAATAAAAGTCGCTAATTATGTATGTTTATATATATGGTATCCTCCTCAGGCAATTTTTAACCAGGAGCAATTTCTAGTGGGTGGGATGTTATAGATTTATAATCTATATAGTGCTAATGAAACTGCAAAGAGAACGGTCGCTTGTCATTATCAAAAATGAATTTAGGAATGTGACGGTGAAATTCCACATACAATTAGCTTAATTTTCACTATTTTTATTTGGTTATCTTATTTCGCATCCTGAATTCATCATATTCCTCTTCGATTAAATTTATGTTAACTTTTAGGATTTGTCCTTAGTCATACAGTATTCTTCAATATGTATTTCCGAATTTCGAGAAAGAAAGTTTGACATTGTAATATTATCTTTAAATAGGGATTAAGATGCGTTTGATTTTCAACACTGAAACTTTTTGTACCATTTATTCTTCCCTTCTCCTCGTTTGATTCGAAACTCATATACATCATTTGTAACCAAAACCAAATCCTATCTCTTTTATAATAACGAGCTGGCAGTTGGTCCAAGAAGCATGTAATAAGTTACTCATGCATGTATTTGTATGTAAGGAGAACTTTCGAGTGAGTTGGGGTCATAAATGACGCTATGTACTCGGCTGATCATTATCTGATATATAAGTAAAAAAACGTCACATCATATTTCGAAGTTAACATTGCTAACAATTATACAAGACGACGCGATATTTTTTTGTTTAACCGACCAAAAAATTGATAGATGAATTTATGAATAATGTGACAAGTTAACTTGATTGAAGAATTTTTATGTATACATTATAGAAATCCTCACCAATGATGAAGAGAGAGGCTCTCCAAGCACCAGTCGAAGCCCTGAGAGGAACCCTCCCCTTGTGATCAGTGGAAGAGTCATGAACCCATTTCTCACCATCAAACTGCTCAAGAGCTCTCGTGGCCGTCGTCATCATCAGCTCTTCCTTTCCCTTCCTCTCCTCCATCTTCATCCCAGCACAAGTCAGGGTTTCTGAGAGACACGACAGAGATAGAGAGAGAACGAGAGAGACAAAGATGATATATAATAATATTGTTTTATGCGTAGATGGGAAGAGCGAAGAGGAGCTTTGGCTCGGACCCCTTTATATAGGAAACGAAGTAGGCATAGTGCTGGATTTTAAGAGGATCCGGGAACGATCGGCCTCTAAATTTGAGAAAATCTATAAAATTTTACATAATTTTTACCGATTTAATATCAAATTGTGTCATTTCGGCCCTTATAAAATTTTTTTATTTTACTCTTACTTGAATTCCACTCACTTGGATAGAATTTCTAGATCTGTCCATAAAGTAGGCTTTGCCTTTTATTGACTGCTGAAAGTGCCACGGCCGTTTCAACTCACCTCACCCACCTCACTCTCCGTCCACTCACTTTCGAACCCGAAATTCGATCAAAAGTGTATCTTTCAAGATGCGTAATAGATAAGTACGAGTTCAGACTACTGACCCGCCACCTAGCACTAGTGAATTCGAATAGATTCTCGGTACGTGTACACATATATCATCTCGGAACCATTCCTGCAACTAATAATAAAGTCTAAAACTCTAGAAATCTATATTCCGTCAATGGAATATGTAATCGAAACTCAAAGGAAACTTTATCGGCTCGGATTTGTATCTTGAATATGTTGTCCCTAGGCACTGTCGACGTTGGGAGGTCATGTGCGCTTGAGCGATGGATGAAATATGAACCAGAAACCTAGCTAGTCAATAATAAATTATGGGTTTGACTCAAATTCTACTTGGGCATGATAAAGACTAGGAATTTGGCATACGATTGCGATGGAGAATATCTTCATCTTTCCTGAGAAAAAGGGCTCGGCCTTGTAGCATTACTTTCGACCTAACTCAAGAAAATCTCGGTTTGAATCTCATTGATGAGACTCCCCGCACCCTTTATTCTCTCCTTTTCTTTATTACTTATGAGATTTATGTGTTTCATTTATATATTAAATATTTTCATTTTTGGTCTTCGCATGCACTTAGTAGATGTCACTATTGGACCTTCAATGGGAATGGCATCGCTGCCGATATTAGCTGTAATCTCCTGCTTTCCGCTCTTCCTTGCAGATCGATGCCAAAGTCAAAAGGGTCGCCATTAGTTTTTGGTCCACTTCCATCATACGATTCACGACCATTACACACTCAAATTCATTTCCACAAGGCAATACAATTTGGTGGGCTTTTTTTCTCTCAAATAAAATATCATATAAACTAAAATGGATTGGTTGGTATTTTTTTTCCTTAGGTAAGACCTCTGGTTCAAGTATTGTAAATAGAGAAAATTTATCTTGGAAGAGTTTTATCTCCTGGTGAACCTTCTTGGCTCAAACTATATTAGTCATGACCCATTGGACTTCTGAATACCAGTAGTTCAAATAGGAAAATCAAATGTCATATTAAAATCTCGTGATTGAAGCAAATTCACATTGTGATTTTACCCCATGATGAACTAATCTGACTTGAATCTAAATTAGTTTGAGTCTATTCGACTTTTAAATGTTAGTAGTGGAGAAACCCTTGCGTGTTATGCGATAGTACTGATATGGTATCACAAACTAACAACGTTCAATTATTTCTAGAGTTAGTTTCTTTTAAATTTTTAAGGTTTTCTAAAAAATTAAAATAACTAAATCATATTAATTTATAATACACGTTAGCACTATCACGTAATATACATGTCACACGTAACACTCTCCCCAGGTGGTACACACAAAAAATTTTATCCATAAGGTAAGTGTGATGTAGCGTAATAAACATTGCATTCGTTGGATTAAGGGAACTTGAGTTCAAATATGAGGTTTTATATGTGCTTTTAATTTCCTTTCCTTCATACACTTCTAAACCCATAAACTATCTTTTTTTCTTTAATCAAGAACCCATAAACTTTCTTATTATTACTATTATGTTGCCCAAATATTGGGAGGTCTAATGCTAGAGAGAGGTCACTTCTCTCCGGGTGAGTAAATTTCTGATTTAGGCATTGGATGATCAAATAAGATGGCTAGCTATAAATCACTAAGGAGAACTTTTTTTTTCCTATCCCTTTGTGTCCATATCCAAGTCATGCTCAAATCTGAACCAATTGTATCTGTGTTAAAATATTTTATTAACTTATGCCTTACTTATACTTAACAGATACCGACTTCTATGAATTATAGTATATCTTTAATGGTGCCATACTAAAGGCATAAGCGTTTGCACTAGTTATTCAACTCATTTTATATATTAACAGTTGAATCCAAGAGTCTGAATATTACGTAATAGGTTGGTAAATTCATCAGTGGATAACATAACCTTAGTAGCATAAAAGAAAATGAAAGAGAGCTGAAAAACATCAAAATATAGTTCAACTCACCATATTATTCGTGAACTTCACTGATGAATATTTAACAACTTATTATTAGGTGTCACATCACATTTTTTTACTCATTAATAATATTCATTTTTTAATCATGATTTAAAATATTTACGTACGTGTCGAATGTTTATTAGCTAAATTCACTATGCTATTTATGAACTCGGCTTACCCAAGAATTTTTCATAGATTGAAGATTCTTCTATGAGTCTAATTTATCACATTGTTCGTAAATTCGATCCATGTTTGTTTAATATATCAATGAAAAGTTCCATGTCACATTTTTATGTTCACAAAATAGTACTTATTCCATAGTTGATATAACACTTTTATGGACTTGTGAAATAATTACTCATCGAGTTTACTGTATTATCGATAAATACGATTCACTTAAGAATTTTTATATTATATATACTATGTCGGTAGGTAGATACATAGTGGAAGTCACTATTATATTTTACCTTTTTCTGATCAGTAACTATTATATTTTACTTGCAATGGAGCTTTTCCTAATAAAAACAAAAGGCGCATAAAGTAAAAAGGAACTAAAATAATCTCCTAGGATAAACGTAAATTGAATAGACCATGCAGCTCTGGCAGACAGTCCAGGATAAACCATGCCCGTCTTCGAGCACGTGGAACGAATCCCCGTATTTAAACTTATCTACGCAAGCGAACTTTGTTCACCGCCTAGTTTAAAAGAGTTTTATCTTCTAATAACCTGATTCAGTTCAAATTAGATAAGTCAGAAGTTTACATGATTTTTGGATGCTAGTGATACGTAAATACACATAAAAAGCACGTGCCCTCTTTGAAAAATTTAATATTTTCAAGCTTTAAATAAATTTCGAGCTTTTTTCACCAACATTAAAAATTCCCAGAGTTTTTATTCCAATTACAAAGAGAGTTCATGCGTTTAAAAGATCGGTAGAAAAGGAGAAATAAAATGATGCGAAAAGCTCTGCCAATCAAAATCATACTAATAAGCACTTGGATGTCTATCGAGGATCGAGGATGATATCGATATGCCAATTCCTCTATCTCGAATTCTAGGCTTTTATCTAGGTTTGAGTAAAAGAGAGACCACTTTTCAGATCCTCTGCAAGATTTGCATACGATTAATTTAATCTACTTGGAGACTTGCACCCCTAAAAAAATTTCTCTAGAGTGGAGATAATTGCAGCAGGTATAATGGGCCATTTTGACCATCCAGGATATAACTGAATAATTATCCATTAGGCATTTAATTAATTGCACCTTAATTAGTTATTCTTATATTCTTTGTGCACATTGATCACGTGAACGATAGATTATGTCATGACCAACCTAGATTAGTCGAGGTGGTTCCACACCTCTTATTGAGTGATATCTCATATTTACTAAGAATTAAATATATTATCAATTAGGTTAAAGAACAAATTTGGATTTATAAAAGAAGTGATACTACTGTCAAATAACTTTTATTTTGTGAAAGCGTGTTCAGTATCTTGTAAACTTGGATGAAAAATTTATATAATATCAGAGTAGATTATTGTATAAACTCGCATCGTGCTAGGCTTGAATGTGAAGTTAGTGGCTAATAAACCCAAGACCTAAAGAGAGATGCCCAGCTCACGACTAGTTTATTGAATATGAGAGATGACGCCGGGCTCGTATCATTTGGTAGCTAATTGGCGGAAGAGAAAGCCTGCATTGTGGTCATTTGTCCCCTCGCCTGAATACGGAAGAAAAATACTCGATTTCAGTACAAGTTGTTAAAGATGGGTACTTAAAGGAATGTGACAAGTATAAATCACGACGTCACGTGAGGGTATGTGTTGAGGATTAAATCTCATATTGGTTTAATTAACAATAATTGAATTTATAAATGAATTGAGTATAGCTAATAATTTAGACTTTTTGATGGAAATGGACTCAATTTTTCATATGACCTGGGTGAAAATTTTATAATATCCAAACATTGCTAATAGAGAAAATTCATAATATGAGAGTTTTATATTGATAAAAAGATATTTGAAATCCTGTATATTTATTTTTTCTTATAAGTGAGTTTTGAATATTTTAAAATAATAAATCAAATTCTATATGTTGTCGGCCATTACAAGATCAAGTCCTTTCCATTATCTGCTATTACTTTAAAATGATGTGATATTAACACGTAGATAACAATATGATGTGTCAAATTTTAACGTGGACAATTTTAACCTGACATGTACATAAGAATTTAGAAATATTAATTTTTTATTCCAAAATAATACAATTGCTCTTTTATCCCTCATTATTTACACATCATATTAAAATTGTTCATTTCAGTTATTAAAATTTGACACATTATACCGATATCTATGTGTTAATTCCACGCAAACTTAAAGTAATTGCAGATGACGAAAATGATTCGATCCTGTGATAGCAGATAACATATAAGAATTGATTTACCACTTTAAAACATGTAGATTTCACTTATAAGAAATAATAAACATATAAGACTCTTGATATCTTTTTCTCATTTTATAATTAATAGGCTTACATAACTTAAATATGTACTGATTAACAACTATTGAATTTCTTGATAATAGGTGCTTCACTCATAAAAAGAAAAAAAAATAGAGATTATCATTGCGGGCTTTTTTTTTTGTGTATATCTAGAACTAATAATGTGATATTGTCTAGCATTAAAATATGGAAAAGGCAATAAAAAAACTAAAATAAAAATTTGGTATCATTAAATGTTAATTTAAATCTCTTATAATTAAATAACAAATTTTAATAAAAGACTAGCTTTTAGCTTCTACGTGGCGCATTAAGCGTGGAGACGTTAGTGGCTACATATTTAACTCTCCAATAACCCTCATTGGAAGGCCACTTTAATTATTTGAGAATTTTTTAGTAATATAAAGTATCGCTAATCTTTATATAAGAGTCTTGGCCATGATGGGCAACATCCGTGTCTGACAGTGTTACAAATTAATAAAAATTATCAAAATTAACAAATTCATGAGAGATGCTCTAGGTGGTAAAAGATAAATTTAAAATTTTCAAAAGATAAAAAAACTGCTAAAAAACCAAATAAAACAACAAAAATCCTAAGAAACCTAAAAAACTTGTGTCTTTTTTCCTTCTTACTAATTAAATGTCAGGTTTTTTTAGAGTTTTTCATTTTTAGGGTTTTATTTAGATTTTTAGAATATTTTATTTTTTAGATATTTAAATTTGTATTTTACCGTTTAAATTCTCTCACACATGTAAATATCTTATTAGCTTGTCATACCATCAAACAGTGCAAATGCAGTATCTCCGTGACATACAAGACTTTCTCCTAAGAAATACACATGTAAGCAATCTCAACATAGTATAAATTAAATATGAAATGTTTGCACTTAATCTTATATTTACGTTGAATACATTTGAATAAATTGATAGAAATGAAATAAGTATATTCACCTTCCATTCCATATTTTTTTACTGGTTGCAATCTTAAGAGTTGTTATACCTATTTTATTGGGACGTGCCTTTTTCCTATCTTGGGTGGGGCGTAGCAAGTATTTGAAAATTCAGACCTGCATCGTCTATTGACTTGTTGACCGATCCATGCACTCTCATATGTCGAGGCAACGCGAACTAGTCATAGATTATTCCTAACCTGCCTGGCCTGCTCCTCCCCATCAAAATAATATTTATCTATTACTCATTATTTAATAATATACTTATTTTTCTTTTTAGAAATTTAATATATTTTTAAAATTTTCTATATTTTATTGTTTTTTCAACTATTTTAGATTTTTTCCTTTTTTCTCTAATTTTTCAATATATTTTTAAGAGATTAATGGCATTATATTCCATATGTGTGCTAGTAGTGCATCACATGCCACGTCAGCTTGCCACATCATATTTTAATGAAAGTATTGATGATATTAGTCCTTAAGATAATATGAGAAAAAAAATAAAGTATTGACAACTTCTGTTATGATAATGTAGGGAATTTCGCTATACAACGCGGCGCATCAGATAATTTATCCTTCATTTGTTGGGTATTTGCAAATTTTGGAAGTTTAGTCGCTTCTTTCCCGATCAGTTACGACAAATTTACAAAAATATATTTTTCTGTTAGGTTTTTGTTATGTTAACTAGATGTCAATCCAGATTATGTACAAAATTATCAATTATATAATCGATTATGAAAGAAATGATCATATTCTAGTGTTAATGCTTTGATAATATTTTCAATTTTTAAACAAGTACAATAATAATTTATTAAAAATAAAATATATAACTATAGAAACTAAATAAAATCAAAGAGTAAGTGGAGAGAATTTTAAGTGTTAATTATACTTTTAGGAGTGAGTTTACAATTCAATTCCTATTTCTTATTTTGGTGTATGTCAAATATACATAAAGATGATTTGAAAAATTAATTTTTCCAATTCGGAGGGATGAGAAACTGATCAGCTAAGGAATATATACTATATATAATTTGAAAATTGATATTTTTCAAAGATCACAGCTATGAACTGAGAAGGGAAGACGAGATGGGAGAATTTGGATATTAAAATAAAAGTAAATAATTTTTTCTTGTTGATATTGCAGTTGTGTAGTAAGAGGGGAAAGTGAATGTACATGATTAAAATAAAAGTGGTGATAATGGTGATTTCAATACTTGAAATTATTATTTTATCTTTAGTACGTAGAAGTTTATAAAATATATTTTTGAAGTAAATGCATTGATAACTAAGGTCATTTATGAAAATTAAAAAATGAATTTAAATATATTTTTGATTTGCTTAAAATAATAAAGAATATATTTGTTTTGAATTTTTTTAAGAAATTAAATCAATGAAAAAGATAAACAAATATTAATTTCTCTATTTATTATAGAAGACCATGCTTTTGGCATATTGGCCAACCCACCATAGGCTTCTAGGAATTTAATGGACTATGATTAATCAAGTTCAAGTTAGTATGGTCCACTAGGGATAAAATTCTCCCAATGTGAATCTCTCTATTTACAAGATTCGAACTGGAGACCTTATTTAAGAGGAAAAATCACCCTACCACCTCAACTAATCTACTTTGGTATCGAAGATTTTAGTTAGTTGCAAATCTACCACAACTTGGTAGGAAAACTTGAAGAAATATACAAGATGATTTACTCATTTATAAATTCACAAAATAACTAAACCAAAGTGTAGATAATCATGTAATATTAGAATAAAATCTAAATTAGACTCTAAAACTTTAGAGATGTTGACTAATAATTAATCGGTATGATTTTATTTAATATATTTTCTCCTTATATAGAAATATATTATCTCAATCTCAATGGTTAACTCAAGTGGATATGATGTTTGTATGACCCGTATGGAAATTTATGAGATCAGAGGTCCAAATCCCCCTTGAGTGTGTAGCCCTTGGTGAGGCCATCCACACCTGTGTTTCGCACATGGACTAACTCGAATTCACAGATTTCTAGGATGTTCATGGACCCTAGAAAAACAAACAACTTGTTATAAAAAAATATGCATATATTTCATCTCTAGCAACAGCAACATCCACGTCCCCTCGATACTAACTATAATTATACATAAATACATACATATATATGTTATAATGATTCATGATTCAGTACAAGTCAACGATACAGAAGAGTGCCACTACATTAATTCAACTCCGTAATTGATCTTCCTAAGCATCGAATTTACTTTGTATAATAGAAGTCAACTAGCTGCAGGCTAGGGTTTCAAGACAAATGATGAGGCATCTTATAATTAAGTTCGGTGAAAATTTTACTTATTAATAGAGCATGTTCGTGTGTAAACTGGCACCTCGTCAGGTCTCATATGAAGCCCGCGACTAATAAGTTTGAGACGGTAAGAAAAATATCTAGCCCGTTTTAAGTAAACGAGGATGGAAAAAGCCGGACTTGCAACAATTGTAACCCGAGAATAGAACAGAAAGTACACCTCATGGTCAGTTGTTCCCCTGCTCCCGAGCATGGAAGAAAGACTCTGACTCAAGATCAATTATCGAGAGCATCGATTGGTTTAAATATGAATTTGCGAGAAAACTGAGTAAGTACCACTACTTAATAATTTGGATTTGTATATGAAACGAGCTTAGTGTCTATAGGTCCTGTGGAAATTTGACATCTATGGTTGTCGGAGCATGCAATTCTCAGCAGTTTCACGAGTATCATCCCCATACTGAGAATCCATCGACACTACGTTTTGCTCAACTGCTTACTCGATTTGTCAACAAAGCTCTTTAAGCAAACACTAGTGGAGGGGGCATTGGTCAAATCACAGAATTGGCCTGGGAGAGGAAACGATGGTGTATACATTTGATGTTAAAATGCCAGATTCAAACGGCCACGTGTTTTTCATTCTTTTGTTAATTAGCTTTTTTGAAGATTGATTTAATCTTTTTTTCCTTTTCTTGCTTCCCATTTATGTCTTTACTTGAAAGATTTTACACATCAAATCAATCTAATAGGAGAGAGATAAATGGTCGAGAAAAAGATGAGGGGAGCGATCCATGTATGTGGGCACTGTCGGCAAGTAATTTCTTGGAATGTGGCCTAGTTTTCCCACATTTTTAATGCGGGAAAAAAAATACGCACGTGCTATTTTTATTTCCAAAAATTGCATTTGGCATCATCTGGGAACAAATCTATGAAACCTATAAACCCGTGTAAGTCATGAAGTGATAATGCTTACATTTATGTAATTCCTTCAAAATACGTTTACTTTAATGACATTCCAACCCGTGCACTACCTATATGTAAATTATACAACCAAAATATTATTGAAAAAATGGCATGAAATTTAAATGAGAAATTATAAATTGACTGAAATTTTGTTGGGTTTAAGTCAATGGGTTGGGCTTAATTTCTATTAAATGTGGGTTGGGTTGAGAAGAACCCATGAAGTGATTAATCCAACATGAGCCCATGGTAGAACGATGAGAATTCAATCCTGCATCGATAAACAATGGGTCTTTGGAATGATTTATAAGAAAAAAGTATTTCTTTGTTGGTTAATAGTCTTAACTGTATTATGTGATTTATGCTTGCCTTGCGTGCCTACGCAATGGTGCAAATCAGAGGCCGATTTAGCTTGAACTCTTAGGTACGCCGAATGTTTGTCCCGGCAATGGGGCCTCTTGTGAGGCTGAATTTTACAACAGTCCTATGATTTATTGTCTCTTAGGATTCCAATTGGGTAGTTTAAGTGTATTAAGTCACCGGACTAAGGGCCTTAATAGGGCATTAAGGGAGCTGGTCTTAATAAGGGTTGCAAATGCCGATTTAGCCTTTTTAATGGCTCGGTTCAATGCATTCAAGGCCGGTTTAGGCCTTTAATTTTTGGTTCACTGCCATTAAGTCATCAATCATCCTCATTCACTATAAACCGGACCTTCGTCCTAAGGCCTTAGCACAAAATTCAAGCACCATCTTCTCTCTGCATTCTAGCATAGTTTTTTGGTAATTTTCTGTTTCGGTTTGGTTCACTCTCGAGTTTCGAATTTCTTGCAACTTCAAGTTCAGCTCAATCGTTGTATCCTGGGAGACTGACGTCCACGTTTCCTTAACACGACCAAGAGCGGATGAATAACTCTTAAGAAAACTGTGACTGGCACAGGTCACGATGATGAGTACAAATTGATATTATTTTACTCTTTTATTTACGATATTGTTTGTTCTATTACTATAATATTTGTATCACAACTTCGTGTCAGAGAAAACAAAATTTTTACTTCTAATATTCAACTTGCAATTGTAGTCATCCAAGATTACTTTATTCTCTTTTTGTAACAGTTGTTTCAAACATCAACGTTTTCAAAATACTATCTTTCGTAGATTTGGATCCATCAGCTAGTCGAATCGAACTAAATGGCACCTTCCCATTTATAGAGGAAGGCACACCCTTACACAATTACAGTGTAGTGTGCTCCAGATCATTTTACAAGTTCCCAACATGAAAGACAAAACTTCAATTAGCTAAGAGAAATCATCTACATGACAGCTAGAGCTGGTCCTATTTCAAGAGGAATATGTTCCACGAAAAGCTGACTTAACCTCTGAGAGATTGGGGGGAAAAGCACGTGTCTAAATCATGCATTGGCTGGTATTATTTACCTCTTCTCCACTTTATGTAAGATATCTAGTTCGACTCACATGAATGGAGAAAATTTATAACTGAAAGAGTCTTACATCTTAATAAGTCAATTTATTTAGAGTGAACTTATATTAATCGATATTTATTAAGTATTTAGATACCAACATTGCTAAGAAACCCCTAATTGGCCTTGTGCAGGAGAGTTTTTTTTGTATAACGGATATATCTTATGACTGTAATTATATGGTATCACAAGTAAACAAGATTTAGCCACTTTAAAATTTCTTTTTATAAGACTATAAATATAGAAAAACTCTAGAAATAATTGAATTTTATTAAATTATAATATCATTTAAATACTATTATGTGATACAGCGGTTACCTTCCGTATTTTCTCTTTTTACAGTGAGGGATTTGGAAGGCGTGTTGGGTTAGGTTTGGTGAGATTTGGTTCTCCCCTTTTCCTTTTCTCTCCCTCTTTTCCTTTCCTTATCTTTTGTGGCTGAGGGGTTCTCTCCCTTCTTTCAAACCCCAAGTGCGCATATTGCAATTGGACCGCAACTTTCAGGACCGTATTACTTCATTCTGTCTGATTAAACCTAAATGTCAAGAATCGACGAGCAAGTCGTGGTACAGTGGCACATGATTCTACCTCATAATCTAAAAGTTGAGGTTCGATCCTCATCCTGTGTACAAGCTCGTGCATGTGTGCATCTCGATGGACGCGACTTTCGAGCTTGAATTACTAGTCAAAACTGTAAAATAGAATTACCAGGAAAAAAGAGAGACCGAGAATTTCTAAAACAGTAGGAAGTGCATAAAAATCAATTGATTCGGAGAATATTTATCTCCAACCTTTTCATCTTTTGCTGTTGCTTTTCTGCTAGCTGCCTATATCAGCTATGAAGTATTATTACATGTTCACATTGAAAGATAATGAGGCATATGACATGAAATGGTCAACTTGTAATATGCATATCCACAAAAGAAAATCCACCAACTTAATTTCCTCACAAAGCCTCTCTTTCCTTTCATTCCTTTGCTCTCTATCAAAATGCACTATTGCAAGAGGAGATTTCAAGCGAGTCGAGCTTATGAATGATGCGTCGGATTCGATTGATGACAGTTTGATAATCAGTAAAGGTATTGTATCATATTTAAAATAAAAGATATGAATATTATTAACGGACTGAGAAAGCAGACGAGATGCCTTTCATTGCACGAGGAGTTGATCAAAGGAAGGATCTCTCATTCTAATAGTGCGGCCGAGGTCACTTGTGTATATTATATGGAGATTTCAAATGTGCTGCCGACATCTTTTCTGCCAAAAAATAGTGATTATCCCTCAGCACACAAACATTATTTTAAGGAGAATTAAAAGAACATGAAAGTTTTCATCCGTGATGATCGAATTTAAAAATTTTTAAATTATGACTCGGTGGAATGTGAATGACGAGAGAGTCTTCTATGCAATGGATACTGACGGTATTCACGTGATATGTTCAAGTTGATTTTTAAATTTTTTAATAAAATTTTAAAAATAAAAACATAATTCTAAAAATCACTGAATTCCACACGACGTAAACGCTGTTAGGTGTTATATATGTTACACGTAAGACTTTCCTCTGAACTGCGCCGAGTGTGGATCTCGCGCAATTCGATCACTATTTCCAAAAACCAATATCGGGCGGCCAAGGAGATAAATATGCTAGTTGACCATCCAAAAGCCAAGCAATGATTATCCAAAGCGCAAAATCACCATTACAAAAGGTGCATGAACTCAGCGGGATTGTCATCCTCCAATCTACTTCCAACACCTCAAATCTAATTATCAAATCAAATGCATTCCATTCTCGTACGTGATGTCGCGTATTTCTAAAATTCAATCATTTCTAGTTTTTTATTTTTAAAATTTTATTAAAAAAACTCAAATTGCTTGTATCATATCAGTTTATATTATTACGTAAGCATTATTATGTAATACACAAGTAACATATAAGACTCTCCCATTCTGGAGTTTTGGATAAAACTAGCATGGTTCCCGGCCAAAATGTTTCTGTCAATACGGTAAGAGAAACCCCCCTTGGAGCTGCCATTTCCATATTATGAAGAAACTATATTTTAAAATGTGATTTCAGTATAAAAATAAAATGTTAAGAACACTGTTTTTATATGATATTGAAAATGCATCTTTAATATGTAATTTTATAACGATATTTAGAAAAATAGCTTATCAAAAAGTATTTTTACCCAAAACTCTTCCATTCCATTCCATGACATTAATGTTATCCAAAGGTGTGTGCTTTGCATCATAGAGACATGTTTTTTCCATGGCTCCATAGAGGAAAAGGTAGAAGGAACAGACTTCTCTTTTATGCAATTTGTGCCAATTCCCGATGATATATAGAGTCTTTCAAACGACAGATTCCGTCCTTCTTTATGCGCGTTTATCTCCGTCCTCCCATTCCCTAATGTGGCATCCACTTTTATCGAATCGATTCGTTTCGGACCCGAAACTTTGTTGCGCATTGCGCATCAACAGTAGATGCAACCCTCCCATCTCACAGTACTGAAGAGAAGGTTTGATGATGAATCGGTCACTAGAAGAAGAATGTTAATTATGGAGCACTTCTCTCCACAGTCATGCAAGAGTAAAGATAAAGAGCACCTGTAATGATGAGTGATTAAAAGCCAAAGAAAACTGAAACTAGCCCAAAAAGAAGAAAAAAAAAAAAAAAAAGAGACACCGTGCCTTCATTCGGAACCACAAGTCCAAAAAAAAAAACACAGTTTGTTGGTGCTTGCTCCAATAACTGTCCTCCATGTCGACTAAAATGGAACATTTACACATTAACCACATCATTAGTAATATAAATTAATGTAATGGAGACAGCCAACATTATCATTTGATAATTTCAGCATAAAAAAGTCAGATCCACTGAGGGGGACTTTAGTGGGGTTTGGGTCAAGATAAGGGCAACATCCCACTATTGCAATTCTTGAGTGTGAATGTGAAGATTTTTCCTTTTTTTTTTAACCACATGATAATTACGTGTCAGTAGGTTATCACTAATCCAGACTGAAACTTATTTGCCGTGATACTTGTTGGGGTGTCTGTATTAATTAAGGTAAAAGTTCAGAAATATGAAAATTTGGGTGAGTTGGAAATCGATTTCAAGAAACGAGAGCGGTGCGGATCATGATCAACAAAATGGTCGAGGTTAAAAGTAAAGAATTAGCCAAGAAATTAGGGCTGGTACAGCCAGTACCGTGCTCGACCTAAGGTTAAGAAGTTCTCAATTCAATTTTCACCTATCGAATTCTCTGTGCCTCGTTATTCCTTATTCCTTATATTCCCCTCCAAATATATGTGTCTCATTTGAATTCCAAAAAAGTAAAGAATAACCCGTACAGAATCTTATGGGTATTGTGAGGATTCCATGGATGTTATTTTCTCTTTAAATGAGGTTTTCATAACCCGGTATAATCTATTTATTTGGAGATATTTTTTAAGATATCAAATAGTTATAATTGAGGGAGATGTACCTGAATACGATTGTGATGCCCTGGTTGGGTGATTTAATCTTTTCGGAATTCTCTTAGATATTTCTCTGTAACTCTTAGAGTTACGGTGTGATGATAAAGGGTTTGGTTCTATCACTTCTCTGTTAGGTCGGATACAGTGGAGTTTGGGTTCGTGAATGTGATAGTTCCAGAGGGGTACATTGACTAAGATCAAGTGCAGTTACACTCCATACATATATATGTATATCAATATTGATTTCGGATGTGCTTGTAATATGAATAAGATCAGGACAGGCACACTCCTGAGCTTAACGGGGATGCTGAGATGGTTTATTCTAAGGACTCGTTTGGCTTGTTGGAAAGAAAATAATAGAGGATAGAATAGTTAAAGAAAATAATAGACAGAGGATAGAAATTAAATTTTAATAAGAATAGTTTTATTTTATTGGAGGGAATTGAATGGGAGAATTAAAAATGCAAAAATAATAAAAGACTAATAATTCTAAATATAATTTTTTTTTAAAAAAAAGATGAATAAGTTGAAAATTTAAGAAATAGTTATGGGGCAATTTTATCAGCTTATTTTTATTCGTTATTGCTAATAGCTATTCTTTATGAGAAGGGAGAGGGAGAATATTTGTAAAATTTTCACGTGGGCCTACAATAGAGTGAGCTCGTTTCTACTCAAAAGTCTAAACAATTAAGTAGTGGTACTAAATCATCTTATAAATCCAAGTTTACTCTCTAAGCCATTTGATGTGGGACTTAACTCTCGACGATATTCATTCCTCCTCTATTCCGATGCATTTGGAATAAGTGTTCCTGATATACTAACTAGATGCTGGAATACTTATTTCGAGCGGATTAAACGTTTCAAATATTAGTTATTTTAGCAAATCAAACGTATTGTAAGAGGAGAATCTGAGAACGCAAACGAACTACGAGGATCAAACAGAAATCGAGCCTCCCACTAGATGGACCTTGAGAAGTTCAAATTGCATCGGATTTAGAGTTTCCGTGCATGCACACAACATTTTCTCCCGACTACAGATTGTATCACCGAAGCATTCCATCATCTTCGGCACATCATTTCTGGAAGTCGTATCATCGGTTGTCAGCGTCGTCACTATCATAAGCCGGCACGAGGATCTCCATCAAACAGTGCAGTAAATCGTACCTGTTCTTTCAAGAATCTTATCTCTACAATTACCCACACACGCACAAAAAAGAAAGGGGGATCTTATCTTTACCAGCATAGTGGAACAATGCCTAACAAGAGCATCCATCCTCGGTAATGCCAAAGACAGCAACGGAAGAGATTGAAGAGAAAATCCGAGAATAGAAGCAACCTGTCCTTTTTAAGGTACATGAAAGGGATAGCAATGGAAAAAAATGCTCAATCATATTCTTTCAGAGTGTTGATCAAACAGACATGTCCGAGCGCAACGCGGGATATCGTCAACACAGTGCATGGGATTTCACATCGTTTTCACTCGAAGACCGGGAAATGCAATGCCTTATATTGGGAAGAAACATCAACTGATGGATAACCAAAAGAATTTAAGATCGGTCCATCGTGAAGCGACGCGTGGAGTAGATTTTATGTCAAAATCGAATCAAGTTTATCTTTGGTGAAAAGATTGACGCAGGTAGGAAGCGATATAACGTTGAAATTGTACGCTTCTAGAAGTAGAAACTACCAACTGATGTTAGAATTCACACAACTCGACTTCAGCTTAGCAGTTTCTACACAGTCGTTAAATCCTCATTGATTGTATAAGAGGATAATTCTAAGTTTATATAAGAAGTTTTTGGGTAAAAACAAGTCTAACCTCTTATAAGCCCTACTGATAATAATATAATACATAAGCACATAATAATGGGAATCTCTAATGCAAACTCAGACTCATCTCCAGTAGTTTTCTCACTGAGGTAAGCTCAGTCCGTGTCCGATAGTCTCCTTTGGGTCCAATCACCAATTTCGCCAACGGTTCACTCACAATAGATAACTCATCATGGTATTGGAGATGGATTAAGCCCATTATCATGATATGCGGCCCAATCACCAATTTCGCCAAAGGTCTCGCTCACGCATGTGAAAATCTATAACAGCAGAAGAAGATCTGTAGCAGCTTGCTCTGAAAAATAAGTCGTGTTTCGTAGTTGACAGGAAAATGGAACTACCCTAACACTTTGCCTGTATAATTGAGTTAAATTTGATTTATCTTTATCTCACTCGATTTTTCAAATTATAGATCAAAGGAAAACTTATCGATTTAGGAGTTGTAGGTCTAAACGGGCAGGGAATGACAGTCGGGATCGCATAAATACTATTTTGAGGAATTTTCAAGATTCCTAAGGTTTCAAGACCACTTGATTGTTGTTTTAGTTTTAATAATGAATTAGAGTTGAGATTAGATCCCTCTAGCTTCTTGCAAGAGACTAGTGATCATCCAAAACTGTGACACGCTATCAAGTTAAGTTCCAAGTTGTTCTCCTTGCCATAAAGCAGGCAATGAACGTGGATCGAATAAAGTGATCATTCAATCTGACCCCCAATATGTAGAGTTATCAGCAGCCAAGCAGCAAAGGCTACAATGGGAAGCATTTGAGTTATGGGACATCAAATGGTCCAGTAGGATTGATAATCAAGTAGCTCATGCTCTTTATCAAAAGGGGCTTTTGCATAGCACTTATGATTTGTACTCTTGGGATCCCTATATTGAGATCCACTATTTATAATATGCTTATGTTACTGATTAAGAGAGAGAGACCGGTGGCTGTTGTTCGTTGTTTCTTTTTGGGTCTACACTATCGGTAACTAGAAATTTTCTATAAAACTCTCTGGCCGATTCAATTCAAACTGGTTCGGTCCACTATGAAGTAAAATTCTCTAAGCATGAGTTTTTTCATTTACAAAAGCTCAAACGTAAGATCTTTATTTAATAGAATCAAATAGTGAATAACTTGAACCAACCACCTCACATTATTTATATATAGATATATATATATATATATTACTGAAGATAATCTCCGTCCTGGACCTGAAGCATTCATGATGGCCCACAACGTTGAGGTCCAATTTAGGCCCATGGGCCCTTTGTCCTCTGCCCAAAACAAAACAAGAACGAAACACCAAAGCCCAACAACTTCGGAGTAATATGACCCGTCGGAAATAGACAGAGAAAGACGACAAACGTCCATATTCCTCGCAAGACAAAAGTTAATCGCGGACAAGAAAGGCAGTGCAATGGTGAACTACTGACCTATGATGGCATTGTCATATCCTCAGATTCCCAGTTAAAGAAAGAAAGATACGCGTAGGAATCCAGATCAACAACCTCTCGTCTCCCCCAATCCATATCTTCGTTTTACGTTCCAGAAACAAGCCATAAGAAGATTTCAGAACGACGCCAACGGAGCATCGAGACGTGAAGTGACAGGCCACATGATTTCGGAATCAACCGAGGTCCGTGTTTGATGTGTTGAAATCAACTGATGTGACGGACGATACGTGTGGTCTAGGGTGGCTGGTAGCTCATGCGCGGGGATCCTCAGTGGTGAGGTTCCAGCTGAGCCTATCACGTGGACCCAACCCGAACCCCGCCTGAACCGGCCCTTGTTTCTCTGGACCCTCGAGTCTCGTGTTCCCTCGATCATCACCTCTATAAAATTCTCATATGCATCGGTTACGATATATTCACTCCGCCCTTGGATCCATCGAAGATAGTAAAAAGATGAAATAAGGATTGATGAGGGGTTTTGTTGGTCACAATTGAATCGAAAACCTGTTGATTATATACTTCTTCAATTACCATTCTAAGACTAACAGAGAGAAAAATTGAGCATCAAAAATTGGAGAAAGTTTTGCATATAATAGATATATCAATTGATAGTGCTAACACTGTATCATAAATTAATATGATTAAGTCATTTTAGAATTTTTTTTATTTCTAGGTTTGATTAAGAAGATTAAGAAAACTTCAAATAGCTTAATCTTATTTGTTTATTACACTATACGAGCATTGTCACGTAATATACCCGTTACACACAATACTCTCTCGAGAAAGTTGATTTGATACAGTGATACATCGGCCTTAATTATTGAATTATATTATATTGTGAGCGGACCGTCACTGTGGGGCTCAAACCCACGATCACGAGGGACTGCCGGGCTTGCGGGCTTACGTCAATAAGGGACTACCGGAGATCGAATCCGAGTTTATATTATTATGGTCAGGTACTCACACATATTGTATTATTGATAACGGGCCTACAAAGGTCCCGAGCCCATTTTCATCTAAAAGCCTAAACTATCAAGTGGTTGTGGTACTCAGTCCTCTTATAAACCCATTACTGTTAACTTATTTAGTTGATGTGGGATCTTAACATTGATATTAAACTAACAGACTTTAGATTTGCTTGTTATGGGTAGGAGAAAATCTTGTATGTAACGATAATGTTTACCTAGTGACGCTAATCAATCAAATCAAGTTTTTTAGGAGTTTTTTTCTCTTAGATTTTATTAAAAAATTATAGATGAATATTTTGAATTTATTAACTGATAATAACGTTACACACAAGATTCTCTCCATTGGTAGGGTCATTTTTTACAACGAGAAGGAAAATTTACCGTTCATTTATGATCTTGCTGGCGCATGAACGTTACCTAATTTGGAATTTAATGCGTCTCGTGTAACCGTACCTGTGCTTGAAGAAGACCTCCACGACCGTCCCACGACGAGATAAGAGAGATAAGGTCAAAAGCTCATGTCCCTTTCTCCGAATCAACTGCTTACAAGAATTTTGGACCTTTCTGTTCCGATCTTTTCATGGTCGACGGTATCAGTTATTGGTGAAGAGAACGACTCGGTCGTAGCACGATGAGTCTTGGTGTTTATGATATGAAAAAACTCGTAAGAGATATTATCACTTTGAACACAAGTGACACGATTTTCTTGATATAAATTACCTCTTGAGGAGACAGAGATGAATGACTATTGGGTCGTATCATTTAGATCCCTACTCCTTTGTAATATGCAATTATAATAGTACCGATCTATAGCCTCACCTGTGAGACAAAGATCTTGAAGTTTGATTTTCAATGAGAACACTAATTTATGTGGATTACTCCGCATAGCACAGTGAATCCGCTGTCCATGACATGAAAAGACCCGTAAAAGGTATTGTTCGCTTTGAGTGCAATATGACAGATTTTATCATTGTAAATGTGTCTGTTAGAGAGATGAATGCTCTTAGACTTTGTAAAGGTCCTAAAGCACTCCTTTTCGATATGGTATCACAGGAGTAATGATCAATACCCCTAACTATCGTACGAGGGTCTCAAGTCCATCCGAATGAGAACACCAAAATAAATCCCAACTCAAGAGAATGGCTAAGTGTAGCTTGATAGGTCTTGAGCCCATGACACCCTCAAGAGGAATTGTGCTCTTTGAATATAACCCACGCAATTTTTGTACTTGTAAAGACAGCTCTTGAAAGAGAAGGATACTCTTGACTTCGTACCAGTTTCGAAACTTTGAATTCATCATGGTATGTTGAATCAGTTTGATAATTTTGTTGAGAGCTTGAAATTATGATACGAGCTGATGTAGTATGAATGATAATCTTGAGTTCTCAATAAAACTCAGGCATATCCCACCCTCTCAAGAGGCATCTTTACAAAAGCAAAACAGTGAGGATATTTTAGTCATTTGTATCAAGCTCAAACTTCTTTCTTGCATATGTGCTCCTCTGAGAGCACACTCTATGTCAAAAGCGAGAGGAACCCATCCCCATCTTTCTTTTTTTCGCCCCCATACCCTTTCCTCATAGCGACATGGGGCAAAAAAAAGTTGATCCTATCAACCTCTTCAAACCTAGGATAATAAGTCCATGAGTTTGGTCTTATAAACTTGTCGCCGAGCTACATCTGAGTCACTCGCAAAGTGGATAATATCTCTTACAGATTGTTTCATGTATGGCCTATGGACTCATTACTTTACACCGAGTCATCCTCATCAATTGTGCTTTCATTGAGACGAACTTATGTCCTACGAATGGGACTAATGATGGATATCACTATGGTCTCACATTGGAAAAGAGTAATGGCCTAAAGGTCCTTATAAAGCCTAAGTGTCTCCCTCTCCCTTAAAAGGTGTCCCGTAATAATAAAATCGGATAGCTAAAACATATGGTGGGTGGATAGATAATATTTCTTACATGCCAATTGTTGTGCTAACCACATCCAGCAGTCTATGGCATCAACATTATGGCCATCTAGCATTTCCAATTGTTCACTGTGTCTTGTCTTCATTAACGTGGTCAACTTAGCAAAATTACTCATTTTTCCTTTTCCATTAACGTTGAGTAAAAGTTCTATTTCATTGGTCTAGTAAGATGTAAAATTTTTATTAGAGTTCTATAAGATATTAGACTCATTTCCATCTAATTTTTTAACTTGTATGTCATGATACCTTAATTCTCTTAAAATATAACCGAATATTATTAATTTGTGATATCACGTCAATATTATCACGTACTTAAACGACCTCATTTTCACTTAAATGGAAATGGATAGTAGAGAAAAAGGTTTGAGGTGATTATAAGTAAAGAAGAGAAAGGAGAGTTTTCGGTGAAGCCACTGCCCAAGATTCTGTACGAGTTAACGTGGTAGTCTTCGGATTTTTATCATATCACAAAGTACGCATATTAAATTCCGATAAGAATACGAGATTAAAGTCTCACGTGGGGCAGCCGTTCCAGCAAATGCTTTCTCCAGGACAAGGGGCACTAAGAGATTGGTGAAAGATCTGAAGGTCCCACCTGAACGTTAGATCCCGCTACGTGGCGCAGATCTGTCACCGCTCCCGACAGGTAACAGTGACGGAGAAACAGAAACCCGAAAAATCGTTGAGGATGAGAGGGAGAGAGATCCTCGACGGCAGTGACTGTGAGAGACCGAGAGAAGAAACAGAGCAAATCTAAATATTTCATCAGCCCCGCAAAATCTTCCCCTGCGTGGAGTGGAGAAGGAACCTCAGATTTTAAGGGGAAACAACAGTTTCCCGTTACCTGTTCTTTGTTTCTTCCTTTGCCTGTTCTTTTGCTTCTTCTTTTCGGTGTCTTCTGCGAGAGATCCCGCAATTCCTCTCCCTTTCTGCCTTCTGAAGCCTGCACCTCCATTGACGGTGCTGTTTGGACATTTGTATAGCAATCGAGGACGGGCCCTTGTTATCGCTTGCGAGATTTGGAAGGGTGGGGGTGTGGGGCTGAGAGTTTGTCAAGTTTCAAAACAGACTGAGGAAATGGAGAGTGCGAAGCAGGTGTGCAGGTCGTCGTCGTCGTCTTCATCTTCCTCCTCGTCCTTGGCGTCGGAGCTTTTCGGCTCCAGAGAGACGTACCCAGCTGCTTCTTCTTCTTCCGCTGGTATTTTCGGATCAATCTTCGGGTCTCCGTCTAACGCCAATGTAATAACAGCCTCTTCCCTCACTGTCCCCCAGGTCTCCGTCTGTTTATTTGTATTTTGCTCGGTTGTTGTTCCGGGTGAATTAGAAAACCCTTATCAACACTCTTCATTTTTGCGTTCTTATATTGGGAAACATTAAAAACAGAAGATTAAAGTTTGAGTTTATCTTGAATCTTGGAATTCAATCTCCTGCGTTCTAGTGAAAAGCAATGGCAGTTCAGACTAAGAGCTCGAGTGATGCAAATTTGCTAGTGCACCTATTCAAACTCAAGATGTGTTGCTTCTGTAAGGATCTTTTCGTATTGGACTAGAGTCTCTAATGGGCAAAAGCGGTCTTCTTTATTATCTATAGTTTATAAGAGTGACTCATGATTTCTCTGTCTCTCTAATGTTGTTCTTGGTGGCCTTGAAGAAGCTTCCGCTTATTCCTTTGTTCAATATCGATCATCAGGTCATAGGAAAAAAGTTTCTGTGCTCGGAGAGTGAAAAGAGAACGGAGTTCTTGGGCGAATCTGGGGCTGCACCAGGTACTTGTTCTATGTCTGCACAAACAGTTCGGTTGATTTGTTGATTGAAGTTAATGAGGATCTCCTGAATGTTTGTTTAGGGATATATGGATCAAGTATCTTCCTTCGTTTATATAAGGCCACGATCTTCATGGGTTTTAGGCCATTTACTGCTTGCTGTTAAGTCTTGGACATTTTCCTTTCTTCACCTTTTGGTATTTATGCATAGCTGTGTGCTTTCGTGTGGTCATTTCATTGTCTTAAACGTGTTTATCTGTGCTCTCTTGATATGATAACCTCTTGCACAATGAGTCTTAATTGCTTGTGCAATTTATTTGTGAAAACTCTTCTCTTTTGGGGTGTCAATAATCTCTAATCCTGACATCTTCAGATGTTACAACAAAGAGCCAAGATGGGGAAGGTCAGAGCACAACAAACAGGGACACGAGCTCCATTTATCAAGAAAAAGGAGCACAACCGTGCCATCTGAGCTCTTCGATCTACTATGGAGGCCAAGAAGACTACTCTCAACCTCAGAACAAGGGGTCTAGTGTGAACTTGGCGGTGAGTTTATCTTTGGACAAGAAGTCCATTGGACCAGATCTCCAATCATCAAAGAATGAAGGTTGATCTTAGTTGGGGTTCTGCTAAAAAGCTTTATCTTTCTTGTAGTCTAAGAAAGATCCCTGTGAAGATGACTCGGGGACTGCTTCAAGAGGAAATTGGTGGCAAGGTAGAACCAACACCTGCCTTCTAATCTATAAATTCGGTTTCAGAAGCTCCAACTGAAGACTGCTCTGTGTGTGTTTTTGTTTTACGCAGGGTCTCTGTATTACTGAATGTTCATCTGTTGAGGCTCGTAGTTTAGGAGGTAACCCTGCACTTTTCCCTTCGTCTATAGTCCTACCTTTCACTGTAGTTTACTTTGAGGGGTGTTTGGTTCAAGTGTTGTTAGATTATAGGGAAAGTTAAATCATATGGAAATTTTGAACTATAGTAGAATTTTCTTGGAATATGGATTGGAAATGGGCATTGTGGTGTTTGAAATAACATAAAATTGATGATAAAATTTGTGGGTGCAAGTAAAAGGGTTGTAAAATTGATATAATCTGAGAATGCTGCATGTTTAAAGTTTTAAAACCTCACACTATAAGCAAGCGTTGTAATATGCGGTGTAAAGTGCAATATAATCTGAGGTAGCACCGCACTTTACCACAAACCAAACAGCACCTGACAGTAGTAATTTCATGAATGGCTTTGTCATATTCCTGGAAGTAGAGGCCCCAAACGGAGAGTCACTGTGGTCGATAAAGTAATTGAGTTGCTGGTTTCCCAGTAACCTGCTCCAACACGAAAATTTGAAGTGCTGTTTCCACGGTATTTTCGATTTTTGATTCTGCTTCGACTTTACAATCTGGAGGACACTATGACTTGGTTGCGATCTCAGTCTCGTGGTCATGTTTTGGGTTGCTAGATATTTCTTAGCCCAACTTCTCATGCCGTCTTTCTCTGGTTGAATGATCGTGCAGGTACATAGAAAGGTAGGATAGCAGGTGTTAGCTTTCTTGCTCCAGAAAAAGCAAATATAGAGATATTCGATCACGGCATGGTACATCCTAGGTTGCTTTTAATGACTCCGCGCCATGGCACCACGTCCCAAACATGTTCTAGCAGCTCTGTGCTGTGACACTATCAACCAGTGCTGCAGCACCGAGTTGTGAGGTCCAATAGATTGTGTTCCACACTTACAAAAAATACTGAGAATCCGTTGAATCTTCTGAACTTATGGACATAGAGTGTCGCTGCCCTGAATTGCATTTACGGTATGTACGATTATCTTATCCCTTTTTTCGGTTTATTTTTGTTGACCTGCAAGTTCGATTGTCTTGTGATGTCAATCCTAATCACACGAATAATGCATGGAGTGTATGGCCGTCGAGAGCGGTGGGTCTGATGGTCCAAAACTCACTTTTATGTGATTTGATGAGATTGAGGTCTCATATTCAAATCTTGCTTCAAACAATATTACTAGTTGAGACTGTTGAATTTGAGACTTGACGGACACCGACTTCTTAAACTATGTTAGAATCTTGGTGGTGCTATGTTGATCGGTGCCGGTGCCGGTTGCTCAATTTGTCTGATATATTCGCAGTTGAACAGGAAAGTGTGAATATTACGTTATGAGATGATTGGATTGCTATTACTGTTTTTCTCTTTTTTATTGATAAAAAAATATTAAGAGTTAGATTCAACATCGACTGGATTAAATAAGAAACTTGGACTTATAAAAGAATTAAGTACGTTTACCTAACAATTTAGACTTTTACATAGAAACGATTAAGATTCAGTACGCACACGTGGATATTTTATATGATATCAAAGTTAAGTTAAGACTATTAACACTTTGCGTGTGAGGGATATTGCTTTGTAATTTACAAGATAATTGAGTATCAATACTTAATAGCTTAAAGTCCACTCTGTGGTAGTTTACCCTCTTCACTCGAGACCGGAACCCGATTCGTGGCTCATTAAGTCTAAGAACAGAAGAGAAAACACGCTTCATGGTAATTTGTCTCCTAGTCCAAGGTCGAAAGAAAAATATCTAGCTATGTTCGGTATGTTTAAGTACACGTATCAAGTGGATATTTTACAATATGTATGTATGTATGTATGTATGAATGAAGTATATGAATGCTCTTAGATGAGAATTATGATCCGAATCATGTTCATGGGTCCACGCAGCATAGGCTGCTCCACAATGTCAAGGGAATTCGCGTGCCGCCATAATGATTTCTTGGAGAAATATCGGTGTGCGTACGAACAGCGATCTCGGTGATTGGGACCTAAAGAAGACTATCAAGATAGAGACTGGCATTCCGATATATTTATAGTTTTATAGTTTATTTATTGGACCATTAAGAAGATGGGAAAACAGTTATGGTCAGTTGAATTTTTATTTTTTTAATTTCAAAAGTTAATCATACTGTTTTTAGATTAAATTGTCGAACAGTTCAGAGACACCTCCATTCGTAAATTTCATTCGGCTAATATCCAAGATCTCGATCATAAGTTTGTAAACTTGCGGAACAAAGTATAACCTAAAGGTCCAGGCTAGAGTCACGGGCGGCCCTCTCGCTCCTCCCCAAGGACGGTAATTATGGACTCTATTTACAATCTATGGGTTTCCCTATGCACATAGATCAACATTAACTTATGATCGACATGCACGTATTCCGAGCGATGCTCATGAGCTCCATGGATTACACACATTTAGTTTGTCAACCGAGAAGATGAAGGGCTTTGGGAGCCTCAAGTATTTGACTTCCTTATCGCCCCGCACGAGCCGCGAATCTGAGCCCGTGACACGAGTCTTTATAAGATTTGGATCTGGAATTGGACTGACCGTAGCCTTACCACTGCATCGACACCTTGAGACTATCAGCCGCAGCTAAAAGTTGCGTACTCGGGAGAGGCACTCGACAAGGCGACAGCCTCGTAGCAAGCTGTCACAGCAATCCCAACAAGTTGTCCTAAAACATTCTTCTCTGCTCCCTCGCAACTTGTCATAGCACAACAACGACAACAAAAATCGAACGAAAATGAAAGGGCAAAGGAAATTTCCGATTTTTTCTTAAAAATTTCCAGAAGTATTCTGCTTGAAATCACTTGTCTGTCACCAAGAGGGGTTGGGCCGAGTGGTAAGCAGCTCGGTGCCGCTTAAGGAGGTCTCAGGTTCGAGACCTCACGTACGCAGACACCCCTCTTGGGAGCCTCACCCGCCATTGCCAGGCGTGCGACCCGGGGCGACCAACGGATTAGTCAAGTATGGTTGGCTGAAAGATGCCATCTCACCGCTGGTGGGGCCTGCTTGGATACCGTGGCTGGCGACCAAAAAAAAAAAAAAGAAATCACTTGTCTGTCTTGTAAGTAATACGGTTCTATCCTATACTGCTCGAGCCATGCTCGGGCCAGTGCCGGTACGATCAGTGCCGGTTAAAAACATTTTGATTACCGACACATAATATACTCACGAGCTAAGCAGTCGATTGGTCGATGAGGGCTGGTCCGACCCGATAATCCAACACCATGAAAAGTTATTATCAAATTGCACGACGCATCGGAGGAGAAAGTCTTCCAAAAGCAGTCATATCATGTAGGCAATTCTATTGTAATATATCTGTACAATCAGAATCTGCTATTCGTATATTTTTCCAACCAAGGTTCACCATTCGCTATGATTTTTTATATTTTTAGGAAAATTTAGGATTTAATAATTATATATAATTATTAATTATATATCAAGTTTTCATTTGAAGGATATATCACATCATCATCAATTGATCACAACATTCTTCCACTCCCAATTTCGTTGTCCTCATCATTATATGAATTTTTTAATACTTTTTATGGATTTTTGTGGGAATATGATTTTAGGGGAAGCAATAAAATTGTTGGATGCACCAAGAGGGGTTGGGCCGAGTGGTAAGCAGCTCGGTGCCGCTTAAGGAGGTCTCAGGTTCGAGACCTCACGTACGCAGACACCCCTCTTGGGAGCCTCACCCGCCATTGCCAGGCGTGCGACCCGGGGCGACCAACGGATTAGTCAAGTATGGTTGGCTGAAAGATGCCATCTCACCGCTGGTGGGGCCTGCTTGGATACCGTGGCTGGCGACCAAAAAAAAAAAATTGTTGGATGCAAAAAGAGTCAAAAATGGAAAATAGAGATATGGAAAAATCCCCCCGACTTTCGGCGGAAATTAGCGTACGATTGATTGTGATTGATTTCTTCGGAAGGAAACAATTACTGGCGAAGTCTATGGGATGGGATTGGATGAGTGCCATCACCCCCGCACTCTGCTTTGCTTTACCTTCTTTCACAAGGGAAGGAAGGGACCGACAATCCATGACATTGACAGGTCCTTCGCTCCCGTTTTCCATCTCCCAATTTTGCCTTTCACTTTTTTTTTATAAGTTACGTGATATTAGAAAATAAATAATTTTAATTAATTTATATTTGAATCGAACTCGTTTATTAAAAAGTAAAATTCTTACAATATGAATTTTTTCTTTTTATAGGACTCGAATTCGAAATATTCTTAAACGTAAGAGATGTCAAAAAATTTCAACTAACTTATACAATTTATTTTTCCTTTTTTTATATGTAGAGTATCAAGACTTCGCCCGGCTAATTCCACGACTATATATGCACACCTATAAGTCCACATGGTAGGATAAACCCGGAGGTAAACTTGCCCTGAGGATTTAAACATTGAATGGAAAGAATTTTTCCGGTATTGAATTTTCTCCATCTAGCACAGACAACACCTTTTCAACATATGGAGACATTATTGTGGTCCACCGTGACCCTTTTTTCCCTTATATAGACGTGTGCCTGTATTTCATCCAACTAATCCCAATGATCTCATACGCACGCCAACAAGTACACAGTATATGTGTAAACATGCCAGGTCGGGTGCTTTTTGTGAAAATTATCGGGTCCCAACTTTTTTGAATTGATTTTTTGAGCTAAAAAATTTATACTAGAAATCGTTTAAAGATCATGAAAATCGGCTACTTCATGCTTAATTTTCAGGCCTTGATTTTGATATAATAATAAATTAAATATAAGTATAATAAGTAAAAAATCATTATTATAAATATTTTAGTACATTAAATATGTTATTTACACTGTCAAAATATAATAATAAGATAGATTATTACATATAATATTATATTTTACATAACTTGTTGCCTTTTGGGGCTGTCAATTTTCTGGTTTTTTCCCCCTTTTACCCCTAGTATACAGGGCAATGAGACCGAGGGAACCAACTCACCCGAGAATTTTTCATGGGTATGATATAGTTGATGAATTCTTTTAATTTCTTTTTTATGGAAAAAAATATTATGTTATTTGAAGTGATCATCAAATTTAGTGAAGGGGGAAGGTGTCGGGTCCGGGGGAGTGGGAGGGGATATGAATACCTCAACTGACACCGTGTCCACACACTTGTCCGCGGAGCCCGCCGCCTAACGCCGCAGAAGCCAGGCGATTATGGCACTATTGAAAGAGACAGGCCGTAATATTAACCGGAAAAAAACACACCTTGCTGCTCAATCTTTTAACTTTTGGTTTTTTTTTTATTTTTTATTATTTATGCATTCAATTTTTTATAACTTTATTATTTTAATCGTACTGTTACTTTTTAATTAAAAATATATTTCATCTAAAAATATTTTTTGATAAAACATTTTTAAAATTTTTAAAAAAAGAAAAATGCAAATGAAAATGGAAATATCGGAACATTGTCGGTGGCCAAATCATCTTCCAAAATCGGTACTCATTTCTAATTGATTCTGAAGGGAAACAAATTCTAATTTTAAAGAAGAGACGTGCCAACAATTGCCGCTTCCTTAATCAGGAACAACCCTACTGTGTTCCTTCTCTACCATTTCATCAAATATTTGTATTAAAACTTATTTTTAATGGAAAATGATTATTGTGAAAAAAGAAAAAGGTAATGGTAAAGTTGAGAATAAAAATGATAAAAAATAAAGATTTAAAATAAAAACACTAAAATATAAAAGATTAAGTATTAAAAGTGTTATTTATTCTAATAGCAATTACGTTTAGTAAATATTTAGAGTATACTACATAACGAGTTTGTTATATAAATTAATGTCTAGACCCTGACACATGTACAATTAATTCTCAATAATTGTGAATTTGATACGTGCATCATATGAGAGAAATTAACACAATTGTATAACATTTACTCACATCACATTACATCTTACGGTGCACAGCGTTTGGTGCACACTAGTGTTGTAGCAGTAACAACCCTGTCACCTTACGGTCGCGTGTTTACGTTCCCATCTTCAATCCAGCAACATGTCAATGGAATCGAACAAAGAAAGAGGCACCGTGCCCATCTGCTCTGACCCATCGAAACCCTAATAATGTAAAGCTTTTTTTTTCCTCCGATACCAAAACATAAAGTTTTTTTTACAACAAGTAATTTATTATTTCGAGACCTATAAATACTTCACAAATCCATGAATCATGTCAACTCATGCGCAGAACATATATACAGGTGGTCTCACATGAGTTATGCGTTCAAGAAGGACTTGAACACACGATCTCGTAAATTTTTACACGAGTCGTATGTATGCTGTGTTGACCCGGGCTCACCAAATGTAAAGTTAATAGGCACATTGGGTGCCTTTAGGCCTCGGCGCAGTTAGTGCGTTTCTAGCCCATGTTTGTTCAGACACGTGTAAAGAGGACAACGACAGCGACCCACTCACGTATTATCACGTAATAGTATTTATACAGTAATACTAATCAATGTAATATATACTTTTTAAGGCATCTTTTATAGAACCTAAAAATCCAAAAGCAACTATGACAGTAGCTAAATCCTATTAGTTTATATTACTGTGTAAATACCGTCACGTAATATTATAGTTTCGACTTGTTATCATTTGGCACCCTGAACGTTGCATGATTGGCTACTCTTCACCCACTATGGCTGTCCCCCAACACCCTTCAATCACGAAGCGAAAGCTAAGGAAGGAATGTGCTATCACGGACAGACAGCCGGGTATTTTGAAACATTTTTTTCTTAAAATAAAATTAATTTAACCTGAAAATTAATTAATTAATATTTATTAAATTTTTTTAGATATAAAGTCAATTGAAAATAATATGAAAACACCGGGCCTACGTGTCACATGCCAATCCTTTCTATTTGGGCAGCCTAAAGACTTCAGTCGTCGGCGCCACCCTACCACATGATCCGCTTTCTATTTTTCGGTGCAGAGAAATCCCCAAATAAATTTTTATAAAAAAGTAAATTAGTATTAATTATTAAAATAAATATTATTAATTGGAAAATTTTAATTAATATGTTGCCTCCGAGCCTCTCTGCAAATCATGGTTTACTAAAGAGGGACATTTAGGGAGAGAATTTTGTTTCCAATTTTTCAAAACCCAAAATTTTTTATTTTTTTGTTTTACTGAGTTAAATAATTATAGTATAAGGAAATATAAGTAATCCATACATAAGGGTAAAATATACAGGTAATTGACTTTTATACCCAGAATCTAAACTATTCGGATTATTACATTTTTAGATATTTTACCATGCTTAATGAAGAATAAACTAGCTTTTTAATCGTAAAATTCATGTAGCTGTTTTTTTTTTCATGTACAAAACAATTTAAAAAAATTGAGAAGTCATCGTAATATTATAAATCTTCTTGAAATGTAACGCTTATACACAAAAGTCAGACAATATAACATTTTGACAGATACCCTTTTAAAACATAAATATTTGATGTAAAGAGTCAATTTTACTCATGGTATTGCTTCCGACTCAATCACATGTGCCAATTTTTACTGGCATGTTAGTAAAAAAAGAAAGTAATTTTAAAGATCCTGATATGATCTCACCTGTCAGACTTTTCATGTTATTTTTATTTCGTCTTTTTTATCATTTCTATGTCCATGTATCTCCTTTATATATTAAAAATTAAATTTTAAATTTCATAAACATTTAAAAATAGAAAATCAGCCACAATATAATTACGCAAATAATTTTAATGGTCGTCGTATTTAATTTATTAAATTATAAAATATCTCCAATATGATGATAAGAAAGAAGCCAACCACTATCGTTTCTATAAATTAACTCCCAGCTGTTGTACAATCCGAGAAGGGCCCATCCCCCGACTTTTCATAAAGCAGCAGTGCCTCTTCTTCTTCTTCTTCTCAGGGATTCTCTCCGGTTCTGCGCCCCTCAGCAAGCTTAGCTCTACACCTCTGCCTGCCTTCCATTATTAAGCCTGAAGGGAGCAGCAAAATCCCTCCGCTGAAGCGCCCCCCCATCTCTCCACCTCGTGCCGCTGTGCTCTTGCTAAGATGGCTGGAGGCTTCGACGATGCCGAGTTCTTCTGGCTCCCCTCCGACGAGGACTTCCTTGCGGACAGGAAGGGGTACGTCCTTGGAGGTCAGGGTGGAGATGGACTCGCTTTCGGTGGGCTCGGGTGCGGACCCGGGTCGGGTCTCAGCTCCCCCGTCGACTCTCTCCTTGGCTCCCTGGAGGCCGAGAGCGACGAGGAGGATCTCCTCGCCGACTTGACCCGGAAGATGGCCAGCTCCAGTCTGGAAGGTGGTTTCACTACTTCTCAGGTGCGGCTCCTTTCGGGTTCGCCACAGTCGACTCTGTGCCAGGGGCTGGACTTGTTGCACGAGGCTGCAGGGGAGGCTACGAGGCTTAGGCTGAGAGAGCAGCTCTACGGCCTCAGCCGTGGCGGAGAAGCCCTGCACGGCGGGGCGGGGAGGCACTCCTCCGTTCCTGTTCCTGGAAAGAACCACGGCTCTGATGGCGGATTCAACAACTACTCCCATCACCAACACCCGCTCTCTTACCAACAGCTTATCGCTAATCAGGTGAGTTTGGACACCAAATTGTTTGGCTACTGGGATCCGATTTTACCTCATTTCTTCGAGATCTTAGTAGCTTCAAGGATCTTCTCATTTCGCAGGTTCAGCAGCTGAAGCAGCAGCAGGCAATGATGAAGCAGAAGCGGCAACGGCAGCGGCCGGGAGCTGCCTGGGCTTTGAACACAAAACCCAATGTCGGCCAATACCACGCGGTCCAGATATGTGGAAGAAAATCGGACCTCGCCAACGGTGGAGCAACGGGGCGACCGCTGGTTGCTCGGGCCGCCTCCGCATGGCCATCTATGCAGCAGCAGCAGCAGAACGGGGCGGCCATGAGGGCGGTCTTCCTTGGGGCTGCTCCGACCGGCAAGAGAGAGCGCGCCGGGACTGGTGTTTTCCTGCCTCGTCGTGCTGGGTCCCACCCCGAGCCCCGAAAAAGGCCTGGTTAGTCCCCTTCACCTTGTCATTTCTGGGTGTCTTCACGAGGGGTCCATGCTGATTTATGGGATATTTGTTTCTTGTACGAGAATGGCAGTGTCAGTGGGTTCTGCTTCCTTTAGATGTTTTCTACGATTTTGACAAGGTTATGTCTGATGGGTGGATGAGGGGTTTATTCTCTGCATTTATGGGTTGAGCCACCTAGATCTGGGTTTGAATTTTGAATCCATGGCAAATTTCTGAGTGAACCTTATCTTATCCAAAACAGCTGAGCTTTAACAAACTCACTAACGACTTCCTGTTATCTTGAATGTCAAGCAGCTTGCTCAACAGTTCTTCTGCCTGACAAAGTGGTTCGGGCACTCAACTTGAACGTGGAGTGTGTTGGTTCTCAGCCCCACTTTCAGTGTTGCATCAATGGCGGCCTTGCTTCTGAAAACGGTGAGATCCCTTGACCTAGATAACTCGGCTCTGTTTCTCGTTGCTAACTGAAGTAGCATCCACTTTTAGTACAGCACGATTCATTTCTCGTTTGCATTTTGGCTGAGAGGTCTCATTGTTTGAATTCCTCCCATGTGTTCATTCTTCAGATTGTGTTTGGAACCCTGGGAGAAATGCGCCGACCGCCCAACAGAACCGCACCAGCTGTTCACGGCCAGCACCGCTGAACCACGAGATTCGGCTGCCACAGGAGTGGACTTACTGATCTCAACCGCCTGAGATTCATCCCTCGCTGATCGCATTCTTTTGTCGCTTTTGTTAGCTAATGGGTATCCGATTTTTATGAAGGAGGAACAGACAAGACAGGGGAAGAAGAACATAGGCTTTTGGTATAGGAAAAGTCATTAGATTAAAGGAAATGACTTAGTTTCGGTTAGTCTGGTTAGTATTATTAGCACTAGGGAAGACGATAAGAAGAGGCAACGCATTTTGTGTTAGGGTTAGGAAGGGAGAATAAAATAAGCAAAAGGATCTTTCAACTTCTATCCTTCTACTGCTAGGGGTAATCCGAAGGTAGAAGAAGGTTGAAGCGAAGAGCAGCTCCTGAACCTGGCAAGCTCGGTTACCGTACAAATCTCGATCTTCGACTTTCTGGGCATCCTGGGAAGAGGAGGAGATGATGAATTATGAATTCCTTGTGTTTTTCAATCTGGGCGTTTGGGGCAATAAGTGTTTGGGATATGTTTTTCATCATTAGTTTGTTGTGATGATGTCTGTTAACCCGCCCTCCGATCAGATCATCAAATTAATATAAGATATCTAAGGTTGCAGTGATTTCTGTATTACATCCGTTCTATGCATCTGTTCATACAGGTTTTCTGTTCATACAGGTTTTCTGTCTGACATGGGACCACTATAATATTTAATTATAAATAATTATTTTCCTCTTTTTAAGCCTATATAAAAATTTAATAAATTTTAAAGGATTTACTATGCAGTAAAGTTCTGAAAAATAACCAAGAGGGGTTGGACCGAGTGGTAAGCAGTTCGGTGCCGCTTAAGGAGGTCTCAGGTTCGAGACCTCACGTACGCAGACACCCCTCTTGGGAGCCTCACCCACCATTGCCAGGCGTGTGACCCGGGGCGACCAACGGATTAGTCAAGTATGGTTGGCTGAAAGATGTCATCTCACCGCTGGTGGGGCCTGCTTGGATACCGTGGCTGGCGATCAAAAAAAAAAAAGTTCTGAAAAATAAATTCTCCCTATCATCAGAATTTGAATTTAAAAATGTTTTTGGTAAAATAATTTGAGGTATTATTTAAAGAGAAAATGTGATACTTAATTTCCTTTTATATTTTGGGAAAGGCGACAGCGCGACATTAAATCTTCCCGAGAAGAAAATGAAACGGAATAGAAAAGCTGTCAGTCACGGTCGGTTTGACTTTTGACCACATCGAAGTGGGAATGTATCTGAATTGCTGGACGTGAAGAAAGAAACTCGTTGTTGGCTGTCTGTGTATAAAATAATTGTAGGAAATAATGTACAACCATCTCATTTTACAAATTACCGTTATAATATGTGTAAAATTTATCCATACAAATTGTAAAAATTTACACGTCGAGATCCGAGAGAAATTTATATCACGAACTCATTGTGTATATAACGAATATTTATTAATTCGCTGTTGCATAGAGCAATTGGTGTAAAACTTTCACTGACTTGGTGTTGGCCTGGTGGTTCCTTCATTAGACCTCTAAATGGTGATCCCATAATCGAATTCTAGATTGGGAGGGTTAATGAGAATTTTTCCGAGAATTCCGGTCCGACCGTAGATTGACCTCAAGGCGTGTTTTGACTAGTCCGAGATACTGTATAGTGCAAAAAAAAAAAAATCAGTGTAAAGCTCCGTCTGGTGTGCTGGGCGGAACCCTTAAGTATACGCAGTGGAAATTAGGCTATTGAAAAAAAAAAAAAAAAAAAAGAATCCAACCGCAAAAAATTAAGAATGGTTGAACCAGTCATATTGATTAAAATAATTAATCAGTGATGCCATTTTTATTCTTAAAATTAGGCTCAGCTAATTATTTAATATAATCGATCCAGTTAATTAAGTTAATTTTTCAAATAATGATTTGACAAAATAAATAAATAAATTTAAAATTTAAAATACTCTGGTTCGCTTTTGAATCGAGTAAGTTTATTGTAAATTACTCGATTAACTAAATCGCAAGAGCCAATTGTATATTGAGATTTTTTTTTTAATGTAAGATGGACACAACTTGTAATTTATCCCTATACTCAACAAAATGAGAAGCTGTGATGTTTTTTTAATTCCAAAATTACCCTTCAATTTATTCTATTTTACAACTAATACTAAGTACTTAATTATCATTTCACATGCGTCAATTATTTTATTCCAACTTCTACCCACAATCCCTTTCCCGGTTTCTTTTACTCTCGTGTTCACATGTTGTAGTTACTATCTTTTTTTGGCTACTGCTTTTATTCTAAAAATATGTATTGATTTTTTCACAACTGTGATTATTTGAAACTGTACGTGAAAATGAGACGGTTCAATTGATTTATTTAATTCACGCATAATGTATTTTTACCATTTTTAATTATATTCGACAATATTCATCGTATATAATACGGATTATTCGTGAGTATTCATAATTTAAGGTTTTTTCTCCCTAAAAAAATTGGAATTCTTGGTTTCTGAGACAGTGGGGAAACGGAAGGACAAGCACGGCTCAACCTTGTCTTGTCGGTAGCTCCGCCTCCGCGTATTTTTTAAAATTTTTCTCGGGAGAATTGTCAGTTTGATGGGTTTCGTTCAATGTCTTCCTCGAATAACTAGGATATAATTTTTATTTAAATTAATTTTGATTTGTGTTATTCACTCATAATACCTCATTTAATATATGATCGTGCAACTTTAATCACAGATATATTTATGCTGTGAAATTTCACGTGGTCTGAACTGTTAAATATTAATATTTAATTCTCTTATAAATCGAAATTTTTTTTTAATTAGTGTGGGATTAAATCCTAACACTTGCTTTCACGTGACATGTTCGCACTAGACACATGCTACTAAACATCCGTTCCTCGACAACTGACCTCGAGTTAGGCATTTTCCTTCGGTTTTCGGACAAAGGGATAAACTATCTTTTGTTCTTGGGCAAGAAAACTACCAACATGAGAACCTTCTCTTCCGATCTCGGACTAACATGCAGGTCGAATCTTTTTCACTTACTTGATAAACCGACCGCGAGGCGGGTCCACACTCGGACCTGGTATGGTGTGAGTTCATGATCAAACCACTCTGATACCATGCAAAATTTTACAGGAGCCTATAAAAGTCTTGAATTTGTTTTCATCCAAAAGTTTAAGTTGTTAGGTAGTGATATACAATTTTATTATAAATTCAAATTCCTTCTTCAACCTGGTCTATGTGAGATTAAATATTAGCGCTCGCACGCCTGCATATATATATATATATGTATAGAGAGAGAGACATTACAATTAGAGGGTACAACGTCGAACTTTGTCTCTGAGGACCGTTCGGTTGAAATCTCCATTTTGATACTACCGAGCAATTTATTATTATTTTCTTTATGACTTTAAAGCACATTTAGGAATCAGACAAACTTCAAATTGGTATCAGTGGATGCTGCACGTAATACGTTGCATAGTGCTTAAAATCGATTAATAGGACAGTTCTTCCTATCTCGACATCATTTGACTTTCATGGGTCGCCCAGTCAGATCATTCGTGTCTCCATCCAAAATCATCTGACTGCCCTGGTATGCAGCACTGTTTTGAATTTCAAATGAGTTCGAATCGGGTCGTTGTGCTATCGATTCTGGTGAGGCGTAAACAAACAGTTAGGAGTGTGAACGAGGCTCGGGTGTGTATTTACGATATCTTAGTGAGCAAAAGTTGTCAAGAGCATTAGAATTAGTTGGACGTAATCGGCGTGGCTGTGCCGAGAGGTAAAAATCGGATTCGTTTGTTATTTGGTATAATGAAAGTTCTGAAATGGAATTTAGTGAATTTTTTATTTTTTATTTCTTTTTACTCGATTACATTCTTAAGAATTAATAATCGGTATTCTATTTGAAGAAATTTAAGGGCTAGGAGAAAACATAAAATATAAAAATAATAAAAGAACTAAAATGGAAGATTCCTTGTGGGGGAGGGGAATACGAATTGCCCTCTATCTTGGCTCCATCTGAAATTGGAAAAATCTTGCATGTAACTGTGTTACCACGTGACAATGTCTATATAGTGACATCAACCAATCAAATCAAGTCATTTTATAGATATCTTTTTCCTTTTTAGGGTTTATAGAAAATTTCTAGATAAATGTCTTGGTTTTATTGGCTGGTGTGATCATGCAGTGGTACCATTACACACAAGATTTTCTCTTAAAATATGTATCTCTTATATGTAGGAATGGCAAAAGTGACTCGCCCCACCGGGGCGGGTAAAAATCCGATCCGTGCACGAGGCGCAGCGAGTCTGGGTCTGTCATCGGACCCCCAACCCGTCCCGCTATATTAGATAATTCAACTACATATTTTTAAATTAAATTTGATTTAATTTATGAATATTTTATCTTAATAAATTGAATAATAATCACTCTATTTAATTAAGATTATGTAAAATTCTGACTATTTATATTTATTTAACCATATTATTATAAATATATAAATTCACACTATATTTTAGATTATATTTTATATAATATTAAAATATTTTTTAATTGATCAGGGTACCCTTGCTCACGGGACGGGTTGACTCCATTCTGGGTGCAAGGTAGGTTTTGGTTTTCGAAAACCCACCCCACCTCATCTAAACTCAGAGAACATGAACTGAGGAGGAGATTGATGGAAATTCTAAATTCTTCCACAGTCGTTCAGAGTCTAATGAGCACAAAAAAAAAAAAAAACTGCAATGCAGATGCACTGTCTCTCCGGAGACATCCGACAAAATTGAAACGGTACGAGAAAAGATTGGCACTGCGATGCGGGTGCGTTCGGACTAGTCTCGAACATATTCCGTGCTCGCCGAGAATTTTCGTAATAGAAATTCAGACATATTTCATGTGCACCTTTGCCCGGTCTTCTTAAGTTTCAAACATTCCCAGACATCTCCACGTACTCCTCCAGTAGCTGAGTTTGGTTGAACTCCTTGGAGGGAGTAGTTGATGACAATTCACGCTCCGGCCCAGTCAGCAAGAAAGTCTCAGGCGGATCGGTTGCACCACATACGAGTACTGACGTGGCATACTAATCTAATCAGAATTCACCATTATATTTCGCTAGAATTTGATAACTGTAACTGCACATGTATTTATCATCGTATGAAAAATTTGATCGGATAAATTGATTAAAGCATCTTCTTTTAGATGTTTTTCCTTATCAATCGTGCCAGCTGACTCGACCTGACTCGTGTATGTAATCGGACATGTCCGCTCCGTCATCGATCGCAGAGATGAGCTAACACTACCGGAACCGTAAAATCTAGCAAGACCAGATAAATTCTTAGGTAGTCCTACCTCGCTACATGTCGTGTAAAAACACCAATTAAAATGTGACAAACGAGCAAATTAGTGTTAATCATTCAAACAGTTATCATATTTAATATAACTCAAAGCAATTTCAATTATTCTTTCTCATCGTATTATTGTAAGATATGACTATTTAATATTTTTTTGCTAGCGACCAATAGTACATTAACCAAAAGTCTTCGAGCCCAAAAAAGAAATTAAAAAAAAAAAAACAAAAACAATTGCCTGGACCGGACATAATTTATGTTTCGTCTTAATGTCCTAACTAACCACCTATACACTTGGAACATTTAAATAACTTAGCTATTTTCTTCTGATCGTCGTCACCTTACAAGTACATGATTCCGATAATTCCGCGAATAAACAACACGTGTTCGATGGAAACAATCGACACCATAAACTACTCGTAAAGCATACTCATATGTTGTCTGTTTGAGCTAACCTCTGTAACGATAACATTTCGTTGTAATGTGCCCGAGAAGCTGGAATTGAAATTTTCAGCTTAAATATTTATTTTGGCAGATGGGGGAATGCATTCATATATTTAATTTAGATGCGGGAATTTTAAATGTATTAGTTAGGACGTTCGAGGGGTACTACTAATTATGTCAACCGGAGTAGGTCAACCAACCACACGTACATTCGCAGACGCATATCTGTTGACGTGTCCGTGTCGCTGCGATTGACATTATCATTTCCTAACTACATTTTGCCGTCTTGTCTTTTTAAATAAAATTATAAATTTAAATTTTGTGCATAAAGAAAATTCATATTTTAAATAATTTTATTTCTGAGACGGCCCAAATGACCCAACTCTGCTTTGATTAATCAGGGTCTATAAAATTTTTAGATAGCAGATAATTTACGTATCAAATATGTAATATTTTCAATCTCCTGAATGCTTAGCTCTTAGTAAGACCACCGGAACTCTTTTTTTTTTTTTTCAATGAATCAATAAGAACTTGTTATTGATGATAGATTTCGGAGTGGCGGAGAATAATACGAAAATGTCATGCTACCTGACCTCATGGATCCACATAGAGCTACGGGACGATGAATCTCACTGCGAGAATTGAACGAAGAATCTCAATGTTTTATACATTGGTTGGCTTAATATGAAGGGACCTACCACCATCAATAATAGTGATTTAGTGGTCTAAAACTCGCTCTCATGAAGTTTAGTGAGGTCAAATTCACAGACAATTTCAAGTTTTGGTTTGAGTAATATTGGAAAAAGATGCTCTTGGACTTGTATTAGGCTTTGGTGGTACTACTTCACGGGACCAGTATTAGTATTGACTGTTCGGTTTCTACAATATGTTCGTGATTAACCACAAAGGCTTGAATATTATATAACAGCGGTAGTTATCACTACTGCTATCTTTCTCGTGATTAAACACAAAAGCTAAGTGTTTAATCAATATTAAACACAAAAGCTTGAAAAACTACCCGTTGGTTTCATATTGATTAAACACTTAGCTTGTCAAGGCCCCATTGATTAGTCGGCCAACTTGGCCCAACATTTCCTTATCCAAGTCCGATCCCCGAGGGCCCAAATTCAAGGGCCGAAAGTCCGCCAGCTGCACCCCGTCAAGCTCTCTCTTTTCCGAGCCAAGCTCTTCACGTCATTCATGAGCTTAACTGACAAATGCTTGGCACCTTACTGAAAAGCATCACGTCAACTTTTTCTATCAATTAATAAAATATATTTTTAAACATGATCCAACAGTTTTTACCGACGTGTCAAATACTTATTAAGTTTATTACGTCATTAATTAGTTAAGCAGAATTCTGCATAGTTGTACCTTTTTCTCTTTTATTTCTCGATGGTCCCTCGTCTGTGTAGGAGTTCGTGGGACCGGAGAGAATGCAAGATCCGTAAAGCCATCATTGTCCTTCCTGCAGAATTTCTGCCTGCCCATTTGTGGTCTGTTACATGGTACGGTGCATTGGATGTTGTTTGGGACTTTCCTTGGCTCAAGACTCCCATTCACACGCTGTCCTAGTGCCATATTGCTTGCGCGATTCTATTCCTTTTCCAATGACCCCGGGACTTCAATTGGCTCAAGACTCCGATTCACATGATGTCCCATTTTTGGTCTGTTACATCATAGTTTTGTATACCACATGGAAGTTATGTTCCTCTTCCAATGACTCGAGTGGGGTTCGCCTAGCCAGGATTCAAGAATCGGCTATCCCAGTTCAAGTACCGTTGATTTACGGTTTCGTTATACATGGAATTGTCTTTGAACAGCTCTTAGGACAGTTCAAGGCCAGTTTCGATTCCAATCATAAAAAAAATTATCAATAAATTGTACGTTGAACACAAATTTTTATTCCAAAAAATAAAAAATTGTTGTTATATATTGTTATGAGGAATATTTAGGTTATTAACTTTTCATTCCAAAAAAATCCCCCAACTTTTCTTTAAAATTTTTAAATTTTTGGTTGTTTGGAGTTGAAAATGCCAATTTCTCAACCTGAACTGATGATCCATGTTCTATCCAACGAGAAATCGGTGCATAACCGTTTCTCAATGCTTACAGGCCTGTTCTACCTCAATCCGAGTTTCACTGGCACCTGGTCCGAACTGACCTATGGGTAGGCCTAGATTCAGGACCATTAAATTTCAGGTGAAGAATGGTAAGTCGTAGGTCGATTAAACCCACTCGAAATTACCCATCCTAAACTGAAACCAAGCACTCGAAAAATACTCAGAAGATGGCCTGGACACATTTAAATTATCATAGCTCCCCTACTAATAAAACTACAGAGTTGGGGGAAAAATCACCATGCGAGTATGCACTGCGGTGCTGCCGTGCTATATATATTTACGCAGATATTCTACTACAGATATAGTTACATATTATCTGTCGAATATCCTGTTACTGTAATCTCGGGATTCTATCCTACCCATCGGTTAATGAAGTACTATCGATCGGTCCGGTGCAATGGAGATGGTGTGGAAGGTCATTTCCCACTACACAAAACGGAAGGAAGCCTGACACTTAGTGACCCTTCGACAGGTCCTTTTCATGGGACCCCGAGCTTGCTCGGGTTCCCTCTCGCCTAGGTGTAGAGATTGTCGTATCGGCCGGTCTGTACCGTCACTCTCGTGCTGTTGAGCTCGTTAAAATATCGCCCTGGATATCCCTGTCATAGACATGCTGGGATTTTACGCGGTGACATAAGATCGATTTGCAGTCCACTAAATTTCTCCTTAATTTAGCAGAAATTTTTTTGGAGCGACCAATCAATATGTCATTTTCGAGCTTACTACTTGATAAAAGAATTATCGACAGTTCTTGAACTTGTCCAACAACCTTGCATGCGGTCGAAATTGATCCGTCTGGATGACTTTTGCCCCGATAGTGACGTGCTTTAAATTGATAAAATTACATAATTGATTAGAACTCCAGTCGCTTTAAATTATTACGTGGGAATTGATGGGAAAAAAAGTTTAGTAGGCTTGGGAGAGTGGATTTAACCTATATACACTAAAAAAAATCTTAGATATTTTTACCTAGTCTTGACCAGGTTTGGAATTGGACGGTTTTGGTTCTAAGAGCTCTGAACCAGTCCTGAACCGCTCCTAGGATGGCTCAAGGATGGTTCGGAGCCATCCTACTCCTGTTCAAAACCACAGTGTCAGCCGATTGGGAACCGACCGGTTCCACAAATTTTTTTAAAAAATTAAGACATAAATTATTAGAAATTATGATAAATTATATTGAAATTGGATTAAAAATATATTTTTAAAAAATATGTAATCCAATACATATATTGATTGATCTTTTTTTAAATTTATTTTAAAATTTTCAATTTCAGTCCCTTTAAGCATGACCCGACCCTTCTCACGGTGGCATAGTAAGAGAGCACCAACTCAATTGCTTTGAATAGTAACGATTATGGTAACCGTTCGAGTAATTAATATAAATTTACTTATTTATCACAATCCAATACCGTCCGTCGTACGCTTAACAGTTAATAAATGGATCAATCGATTCATTTACAGATATCACGAGATTACTTGGCCGAGCGAAGATAAGTTTGAGGCGGGAAATTAATTGAAATCTTGACTTTCAAGGAAGAGGACGGCGAAAACGACACGAGGATTGGTGGATGACATGAGACATTTCATTATCGACGGGGAGGGATGGGATTGTAAGGTCAACAAAAACATTAGGACAAACTGGACCATTGACCCCTTCCAAAGTCCAGTTTGTCATGCCACTCTCCCACGTCCTCCTGTTTTCTGATGTCCCACTCACGAGAAAATATTTTAACGTGACATACTAATAAATTAAATTTAAATTTTTCTGGGCTATTTTTTTAATTTTATTAAAAAAATTTAAAAATAATCAAATTTTGTTAGTTTGTATTAGTTTGTATGTATTATTACTTTGCGATACAATGACATAAGATGCCTTCGCCTCCCTCGCTCATGTATCCTCCAATAGCATCCATCCACCAATTGAGTCGAGATATTTCAATATTTTTTTATATTGAATAAGGGTTTGAATTTAAAATTTATAAATAAATAATAATAATCCAAATTTATAATCGACCGATTTAACTTGAATTTAGATTAGTTAAAGTTATGATAGTACTGGGTCTTACAAGAGATCTTTCCACCGCTTCACTCAACTCTGATACCAAGTAAGATATTCACTTGAGCTTAAGAGATCGGGTCTGTTTCTACTTAAAAGTCTAACTTATTAAATAGTGGTATCTAGTTCTCTTATAAATTCATGATCATTTTCTTGTACGACCGGTACGGAATTTAACACCGGTTATTGAATCGATTACGTTACAACAGATAACCCTTTTGTATGCAAGTAATTGCTTTGACTTCCAATTTGTAGGACCAAGGGAGAAGATTAAGTGACATAGTAATTCTGCATCGGCAACACAAATTCACCTGTCCTCCAGGCAATGGGCTGCTATAAATTGACTCCATGGCCTTTCTTAAATCAAGCTCTCTCTTGGACGACACACCAAGTTCTTAAGAAATTCACTTCCGGTGATCAATCCCTTCTTTCTTGGAGACACCAACCTAATCACATCCGAAGCTTCGGCACGATCCTACTTCCCTCGCGTCAAGAGTCGAGATGGTTGTGACTCCCCGAGGCAAACTCGGTAGAAGAAGTATAAACTAACGACACAGATTGAAATTAGGCCAGAGAAATGATATTAGAACAGGGATGGTTCAAATGGGAAGGAGTAGCCAAGGCAGCAGGAAAGTCCATAATTTACTGTACATATTTCACTTGAATTCAATATGTTAGTATTTTCTGTGGAGTTTTACCCCTGAACCAAATTTCCGAATCCGTCTCGCAAGGCAAGACTCTAAAGTATGAGTATTGAGTGAAGAATAATGTACCAAAACAGATAAGTAACTAGTTTGAACTTATATTAATTCATTATCAACGGTTAGAATTTCAGATATCAATCATGTATGTGAAATATTCACCTGAATGGACACTGTGTTTATTTCCACCTAATAATCTAACTAAAATCTTTTTTTTCCAGGAGAAAAAGAAAAAAATTTTGAAAATAATTTAAATAAAAGTAATATGTGCTTTGATCTTTGAAGATAACAAACGAGGGAAAAAGAAGTTCCGTTATCTATCCCCGTCGGCCGAGCCGAGACCCTCGTGAACACTGAGCGGCCTATGCCTACCCCACCCAGAAGATATCCAGGGGGCATCACGGTAAATATCTAATACTTTTTTCTTTCTTTTTTCCTTAAAAATTAAATGAATTAGAAGATCTCAAAATTATTGGCTATCTGATCCTATACTGTCAAGTGACTTAGTAAATATTAATTAAAATTTAATTAATATAAGTTAATTCAAGTGATTAGACATTTAATCCTCTTAAATAAAAGTTCTAAGTTCGAGTATTTGTAAATAGAAAAAATTTGTTTTAGGAGAGATTGGTGTTTACGGATACCAAGCAGACTCGGAGTCGGTTGGAAAGGGTAGGTTCCGGGTAATTTTTCATGAGAATAAGATAGATTCCGGCTAGAAAAATAAAGAACAGGTTAAAATAGGTTCCGGTTTTGGTTTTATTAAACATGACACCAAGAAGTGGTACCCGGAACTGACAAAGATATATCTATATTTTTGCTAAATATAAAACATAAAATTATAACATTTTATCCTAATATTTTACTCTATCCATTTCTTTCCATATTTGAATCACCAACGTCTCTTGAAACTCATCACTTCCTTAGTTTTGTTCATATAATAATCTTCATTCTTTTGCAGTAAGAATCTTACCGATCACAAACCACTTTCATACTGCATTCAATTGGATATTTTTTTCAATTTTTTTGGTATGTTAAGTAAGAAAATTCTTAGATAATTATTCATCAATAGACTTTATATTTTTATTTTTATTTATTAATGGAAGAATATGTTCCAAGCAGGTGGCAAGAACTGGTGGTATAATACAGGTTCTGGGTAGGGTCCGGTTTTAAATTTTAGGAACCATAGAATAGGGTCAGGGTATCACAAAAAATATAAGGCACCTAGATTTACTCATTAGTGAGTTCTCCTTACTCGAACTAGATCAGTCACAAAGCCTTTGGATATTAGTGATGGACATAAAAAAATACTAATTAAGTTGCCGTAAAAAGAGCAAAATGAATCATTATGTAATTATATAATTATTAGTAATTAAAGCTATTCCAATAACACCTATGATTGTGAAGTAAGATAATTTGAAATTTTTTTTTTAATAATAATCCAAAAAAGGTGTTCCGTAATTAATGAATTGACTAATATTTTTCAGTTGAATAATTATTCCTAGCACGTATACGCAACACACACACACAAAATGAGGATCTTCGTGCAAACATTGATTTCTCCAATCGTAAAAGACAAAAATGCAGGCCAGAGCCAGCTAAGTGAAATTTCCAATCCTAAGTCCGACGCTGTTCTTTATCGTTATCGATCATGATCCCAGAAAAATTCCTTCCTCTGATTACGATTTGACAATCCAAGACTCGAACAAAGGACCCATCGATGCGAATTCCCGAACCTGCCAGCTCCGGCTTGTGTTTTCGGCAGATTAGATGCACCTGTTAAATGATTTTCGAATGACATATTTACTACGGAAGCAGACCTTACCGCAGGATAGAGGCGGCGGCGGCGGCACCTTGGTCATTGATACAATCCTACATGTCAATGATCAAATGTGTTATGAAATTACCAAGAGGGGTTGGGCCGAGTGGTAAGCAGCTCGGTGCCGCTTAAGGAGGTCTCAGGTTCGAGACCTCACGTACGCAGACACCCCTCTTGGGAGCCTCACCCGCCATTGCCAGGCGTGCGACCCGGGGCGACCAACTCATTAGTCAAGTATGGTTGGCTGAAAGATGCCATCTCACCGCTGGTGGGGCCTGCTTGGATACCGTGGCTGGCGACCAAAAAAAAAAATGTGTTATGAAATTGACCAAAGTGTTGTTTGTTAATTACAGATTGACCACCATAAGCCCGACATGTTTGAGGTTGGTAGGGTGACACTGTCTCCATGGAAAATCTTGGGTGATCCTTTTTTTTCATTTACTTATTTATTGTAATTTAATGGTACTTTTATTAGAGATCGCAATAGGCAGGGTGGGACCGATATTTGAAAATCTAAACTTGTCCCGTATCCTAGATAGGCAAAGATCAATTCGGTTCATAAAAAAAAATTAAATAATTATTATATAAATATATTTTAAAATATAATTTAAAATTTCATATTTCAATATTATTATAAATTTAAAATTTACATAATTTTAATAATTAGAATAATTTTTGTCTACCTTATTAAGATAGAGTTACTTATATATACCAACGAAGGTTGGCGCAAGTGGAAGGGACTTGTGTCGCTTAAGCAGAGGTGCCGGATTCGAGCTCCTGTAAACGCAGTAGACCTTCTTGGGAGGGGTCCCCGGGAAACCGCCCGACAGTACCCCGAATCCGGATTAGTCAGCTAGCCTTCGGGTACCGGATACCGGGTGGGCAACCAGAAAAAAAGTTACTTATATATAAGTTATATAAAAAAAATTAATTATATAATAATATAAAATATGACAGAGATGGGTCAGGGTAGGACAGGCGCGGACAGGCTCAATCCTGCCCTAAACAAGAGGGGGTCAGGTCGGGTCTCATCAGCACATGTTAGATTATTATCCTTAAATTTTACAATAGAATTTATATTCTCTGGCAAATTACGACGTACCACTTAAGAACGCAACGAGTTTTTTTTGCATAAAACTGTATCAAATTTTAACACATAAAATTTTTATAATTTTTTAAAGTTAATTTTACACGTGTTAATATTTAAATGGTTAACTTATATAGTGAATTTATTATATATTACAGATTGAATATTTGGTATTTAATTGGAGTGATATCAGTTCACTGACAAGAAAACATTTTTACCTTCAAGGAAAAGACCCGTTAGTAATCCTTGTAGTAAGTCAGTTTCAGGATTCGACTCCCAGCGGGGCCAATTTCTGGGGACTAATGACGAGTCCTAGGCCATGTAATACACGGTCTGATAGATTAATTCGTTGTTACGGTGTCTAATATGATTGATATAAAAAAATAATAAAATATTTATATTTATTTAATTATTCTATCACATAGGAAAGAGGCACCGAGCGAATTCAAAGAAGGACGCCTCTCTCTTCCTTCTCTTTTTCATCTCAGATCTTTCGATGGATTCATTCACTCACAGTACATGAAGGTGAGCCTCATCTTCCTCTTCGCCAATTCTCAACTGTCTCTCCGTGAAAAGCTCGCGTTGAAGGCCCTTGTCGCCCGTCCATCCCTCTTAGCCCCGGTTTTCTCTGCCTGCCTCCATTGAAGGACCCTACTTTGAGCTCTTTCTTTTCACTTACCCCGAAAGTCATCCTTTTTCCTCGACCCTTCTGCTTCCGATCGCTAGAATCTGTGATTCCGGTCAGATCCCATCTCGTGGTCGGCCGTTCCCTCCTAATCGCGACCAACCTTTGAAAGAGGTTGGTCTCTGGATCTTCGGTGGACTGCGAATTGGGGGGGATTGTGAAGATGACTTTCGTAACGGTTTGGTCGTGAAGTACTATGGGACTTGCTAGTTACAAGCCAAGAAGAACAACAGCAACAGCAACAGCGTCGAATTAAGAAGAATATGACGCTTTACATTGATCGGGAAGCTTCCAAGGTTTCTAATTCTGCTTCCGCTACATTAGTTTTTGTTTGATGCTTTTGTTATGGTCATGGATTTGGAACGAGTCCGGCTGATTCTGCTTTTGCTTGGTTAAATTCGAAGCTTTGGAAGAGAATTTGCGCGGAGGCAACCGCAGAGATCAATCTCCTCGCCGAGAACTGGAAATATATCCTTGCTGGTCTAATTTTTCAGGTTTCTCCCGTTTGCCTCAGTGCTCGATTCGATTGGTTTCTCTGCCTATTAGACATCGAGGAAGCTCCCTCGAAGTTTCATGTTTTGTTGGTTTGCTTGGGTCTGATTGCACCTTACATCTGATGGGAAAGCTTTGGTCAGGGTCAAGTTTTGTTTTCAGGGCTGAAGCTTAAGTTAATTTGCATCGATTTGCTGTTAGCTGGAAGATATTTTTGAATAGGTCCTGCTGTCATGTTTTTAAAGCCAAATGGGGGAAAAGGTTAAGGACATAGGACTTGGTAAAAGTTTGGAATAGTGGTCTGTTACCTGGCATTTGTAGATGGGTCTAATACTTTTTATGCAAGGGAAGTTCCATTAGCGCTTATAGGCAGCCTCCATATTTTAGTGACGGTGGTTTGAATCTGTAATCATTACAAAATTGTATTCCTCGCGTGTGTACAAATGCTTTTTCTTCTCAACTCTAGTCAATCACTGATTGGATGAAGAAATATGTTCTTTTTGGCAACTGAGTGTGGTCTTCATCTTTCCTTTCTTCAACTTGAATGTGTAGATTTCTGCTTTTGAAGCATCTCTAAAGAAGCCTCTTCCAAAAATCCACTGTGTTGTCAATAGCTGCGTTTGAAGAAATCAATTTGGAACGATTCGTTGAGTTTTTGTTCGACATAAATTCCCGATACATTTGTCGTGGATTGTTCATTTTCCCTTCTATATGTATGGCTGAATTTGTTTATTCCTGTTGCAGTATGTACATGGTCTTGCAGCTCGAGGAGTGCATTATTTACATAGGCCAGGGCCGATCCTCCAGGATGTTGGGTTCTATTTACTTCCGGTTAGTGATTGCTTGCTCTTACTTTCATCTGACAGGTGCAGATAATGTTCCATTGTAGAAGTGGAAGCTCTATTTTCTTACTTTTCTTTCATGTTAAATATAGGAACTAGGACAAGACAAATCTTACATCAGCGAAACTGTCTTCACCTTTGTCTTTGTATCCTTCTTCCTGGTAAGGCTTTTGCTCTGGACTATCACATTTCTTCTATGATTTGAATTTGAATATTTTTAACTTTTTGCAAGTCTACTGATCCCAGCTTCTGTCAAAATGGGTGAATATTTTGAAATGGACAATATAATATTTTCCTTTCTACAATGGTTGGGATCCTTGTCTTTTACCTGTTCTAATTTCCTGTCAATGTCAACGCTTTATCATATTTTTCTGCCTTCATCTATGTGATCCTGTTTCTACCATTCCATGATGTAGTGGAAACGCCTCATATTTTGTACCGGAAATAAGATTCCCACCCCAATTTTCCTTAAAATATTGGAGAAGGCTGTGATTTTCTTCTTAAATGTCTCTTTCATCACAATTGATAGTTAATTGATCCTTGTTTTTATCGGTTCACAGTGGACCTTCCACCCTTTCATCTTCAAGACAAAGAAGATCTACACGGTTCTGGTCTGGTGCAGGGTATTAGCTTGCCTAGTTGTAAGTTCTGCTCCATCAAATGCCCCTAATTGTTGATTTTGCAACTACTCAGAATCGGAAATGACTCTCGGTTTAAATGGGAAACGCGGCTAACTTGGTGATAGCACGAGTAATTACACTTCAATATGAAGTTTCTGCCTTTGAGTCATTTAATGAAGCAAACTTGCTGTGTGCGTTCAAAACACTCGTTTGAATAGAGCCTGATATTTTTCTATGAACTATGCAGGCTTCCCAAATTCTTCGAATTATTACATTTTATTCTACACAACTTCCTGGTCCAAATTATCATTGCCGCGAGGTAAAATATTTGCTTTTAGTTAGGTCACTCTATTGCTCGCCTCATCTGTGTTGCTTAATTTTCACGCTCTCAATTTCAATTCTTGAGGAGATTTATAACAATTCCTTGGATGACACAGGGCTCAAAGCTAGCACAGCTTCCTCCCCCAAAGAGTGTGTTCGAAGTCCTCCTCATTAACTGTGAGTTACATCCTTCTCTCTGAAGCCATTCCTCTCGGGTAGTTTTCACTTTTCGAGCCAGTGCTTTAAAAGAGAAATTATCTGATTGATTTACTTAATCTGCAGTTCCTCGGGGAGTTGTGTATGGATGTGGCGATCTGATATTTTCATCTCACATGATCTTCACTTTAGTCTTTGTGCTCACATATCAGAAATATGGCTCAAGAAGGTATTGCATAAGTAATCACCAATCAAGCTTGCTTCAGAAGTTGATTGCATACGATCCACTTGTTATTGCTAGCCTTGCTCATTTTCTAGTTTGTTGTGATTTAACTTCCATTAACTGTATTCCAATGGATTGAAGTTTGTAATGTTTTATGACAGGATCATAAAGCAAGTTGCTTGGGTTATAGCTGTGATCCAGAGTTTTCTGATTGTTGCTTCTCGGAAACACTACACTGTTGATGTTGTGGTGGCATGGTGAGTTTCTCTTTCTCCGAACTATTTCCATTAGTTATTTCATTAGGTCCAATATCCAATTTACTTATGAAAATGAGGGGATTGATCTGCAGGTACACCGTGAACTTGGTGGTGTTTTTCATTGACAAGAAATTGCCTGGTCAGCCCGAAATTTGAATCCTTGTCAATTAGAAAAACAAAGTAGCTTGTCTCTCTGAAAAATACCAATACAGATTTCACTCGTTTTGCAGAACTCCCTGATCGTACAAGTGGAACATCTCCACTGTTGCTGCCTGTGAGCGTCAAGGATAAAGATGGAAGGAACAGGGAAGAGAATCACAAGCTTTTGAATGGAAATTCGGTGGACCCTGCTGATCGGGTACGAGCGTCGCTAGCTGTTTACTCTTCTCATGGACTGTTAGTACACTAACTTACTCAAGAATAACATCCTTCTGACTGTTGTTCTCCAGAGATTGAGAGCTCAAGTCAATGGGAAGGTGTTGGAAGATGGGAACAACTTCCATGATAATGCGATGAATGGGGCTTAGATGAAAAATCTGCCGCTGTGATGCAAGAAGGGGAGTCACCTGCGGCTGCTCATGGATCTATCCATTTAAATTCTCGAGGCCCAAGGATTCGAAATGGGTCTGTTTTAGCCTCTGTGATTCGGCAATTGTGACATATTTAGCTAGTTGGTTGATAGTGAAAGCTCCAAGTTTCAACTGTCTCCTTCCTGCTCATGCACGCTAGTCCAACACCTTTTCCTTTCTTCATACCAAATGCAGCATCGAATCTGTGCCAATAATCTCTAGGCTCATCATCGATTAGTCGAGAGTTGGGAAGCATAATGGATTCATTCATCAAACTGAAGATTTGATTGGTTTGACAGTTATTGGTAGATTGCCTTCTGCAGAACTGGTGGAAATGTATACACTATATCTGGAAGATGATAGCCTCTACCTCTGCAGCTATGAAGAATTTACACCATCACGCCTGAACCGAACTCATCGACAAAGGCTGATCCCATTTTCTGAATGCTGCAAGTTCTTCAAGAGCAGGGCAGATTTAAAAAATTTGCACGAGAGAATGAAATAAGATAATTCAATAAGAATATAAATAAAATTACTAAAATTTGAACATGACTTCACAGATTTTTTCGAGTCTAGGGAGGCGATTGTTCCTTTTGCCCTCTTAAATCCATCCCGCTGACAAGTACTTTCTCTCATCCTCCCGAAAAATTTTATTCAGTTGACATGAGAACTCCCTGGCTGGACATGCACCAATGATCTTTGATTGTACGAGGTGTGTTCTTTTTGCATGGGAGACATATTCTCCTCGGTACAAGGTTCTGTTTAATGTCCTGAGGTCAGAATCAAGATCTCACTACGATGTATAAGTACATGCCTTGTGCGTTCTAATCTAATTGAAAATGTAGAGCGAAAATGATTGTACCTCGCAATTATTCAAATGCAACACGAAGAAAAGTGAAGCTACAACAGATTGAAGTATGCCGTGCTCTACGGCTATGTTGAGACTCGAGCATCCATCGAACAACGAGAGGGCCGGGCAAGGGTGGATTCACAGGTGCCACTAAAACCTCCTGAACTACAGGTGAAATTAAACTGAAGGACCGTGTGAAATAAGGTAAGTTCGACACAGTCGGTTAATTATTCTTATAAAAAGTGTTGAGATTTATCAAGCGCTCGATCGGTACATAATTGCGGTGGCACCTAACATGTCATAACCATGGATGAACTTTCGTAATGGTAAATGGAAAATTTTACGGTCCAATCACTTAACCATCGAACAGTATGAATGCGACGTGCATGAGCCCGTTGAAGGATTAGCCCATCGGCCTAACCCAAGAACTCGAAACAAATCCAAGCGAATGACTCCGCCATTTTATCCAGAAAAAAGGCTTTGAAAAATATCCTTCCAAGGACTTCTATCCATTCCGCAAGAAGAGGAGGGAGAAGAGATGACGCAAGGACTTCTCCTATGGAGTCCTTGCCACCACTCACTCAACCCGCCCTTGCCCTCTCTCCGCTTCCCCCTTCGCATCCCTAAGCTCGCCGCCATCTCAGCAGCCCTCGAGTCCACCGCCGACGCGGAGCAGCCCGCGTCGCCGGACTCCCAGCTGAGCGCCCGGGCGAGGCGGCAGCTGAGGAATCGGAGGAGGGACAGCAGGGCGGCCTACAACTGGAGGGAGGAGGTGGAGGAGCGGCTCATCAAGAAGCCGAAGAAGCGGTATGCCTCGTGGACAGAGGAGCTCAACCTCGACAACCTCGCCCTTCTGGGACCACAGTGGTGGATCGTCCGGGTCTCCCGCGTCAGGGGCCAGGAGACCGCTGACCTCATCGCCCGGTCACTCGTCAGGAAATATCCCCACGTCGATTTTAAGGTAAATACGGTCAATCTCTGTTAATCTAACGAAAGGATTCCTAGCTCCTAGGTACAATGCAAGATCTTAGAGCCATTGAAGAGCTGTGAGCTGCAGTTTCCATGTCTCGTTTGCCCGTCTGAGGAGAATTGGGATGATTGCGGTTGGTGATATGTTCTTAGCTTTGGTTGGTTCTGGAAAACAGGGAATTCTTTCCTAGTTTTCCATTTCTCTTCTTCATAAGAGAGCTAGAAAAACCTTAGGATGATGTTAGTTATCCACATATGAAGGGAAGAAAATGGAAAGCTGCAATTTTTCTTAGTACTTCAGGTCGCTATGGGAAGGCTGATTAGATCTCTATTTCCAGTGGCACTTTACCAGGTGGAATTTATCCTAAAAAGAAATCAAAGTGATTATGAACTTGTGTATGGAGATCATCACGGCCTGGACTCATTTGCGATGATATGCAGTCTTAGTGTTCGATTCCAGGTTTACGCACCAGCCATTCAAGGGCGTAGAAGACTGAAGAATGGAACCATCTCTGTGAAGCCGAAGCCTCTGTTTCCGGGGTGTGTTTTCTTGAGATGTGTACTGAACAAGGAGTTGCATGACTTCATAAGAGAGTGCGATGGAGTTGGAGGTTTTGTAGGGTCAAAAGTCGGGAACACGTATGTCTAACTTTCTTTGATGTTTTCCCATATTTGCAGACAAATGTTAGTTGTGGACTGAAACATCAAAAAGGAATGTGCATGTTTCTGTTGATGATTTCATATCCAGCAAGCTGTCATGATAGGGAACATTTCTAATCCATTCTGCAATATAACTAGACATGAATGAATGGAATTACTGGATATTTTATCAGCCCATTTGATAAGACAGAACTGAAAGAAACTGCATTTTCTTTGACACTGTCAGCTAACATGCACTTTCATTTTCTTACCTTTTCCATAATATCAAATGGGCTCCAAGACAACTTGTGTGGCCTACTCTTTGTCCAAAGCATTTGATTGAAGTTTTTGAGCTTATTCAATACAGTCCCTTTGACCATTTGTTATCTTCTTCAATAGAAAATTTCATCCATGTTGCAATTCAATCAGGAACTCTGTTCATGATGCTTTCATTACTTGATTGTTGATTTTCCTAGTTTATGCTTGTGACTTTCTCTTTATATATGTATATATACAGAAAAAGACAAATCAACAAGCCTAGGCCTGTATCTCTTGATGACATGGAAGCAATCTTCCAGAAGGCAAAAGAAGAGCAAGAGAAGACCAACCGAGCTTGGGAGGAAGAGGAGAAAGCAGGCATCCTCAATCCTGAGAGTTTGGGTTCTGATGATACTGTAGAATCTGCTTCCAAGCCACGGAGCCAATCCCGTAAATCTTCAACAACCAGAAGTGGTGGTAAACAAAAGGATAACTCTCTTGTCCCGGGCTCAACAGTCGAAATTCTTAGTGGAACATTTGCTGGATTTGAAGGCAACTTGAAAAAGGTGAACCGCAGGTCTAAGAAGGTATTATTTTGTCTTCTACAACATTGTTAGTCGTCCATCATCTGTGTCAAATTGTCGGTTCTGATGACGCTATATTTGGATATATAAGTGAATAAGTTGTCACTTTGCAGGCAACAGTTGGATTCTCATTGCTTGGGAAAGAAACCCTGGTAGAGCTAGATGTCAATGAAATTGTACCCCAGGCGAAGTAAATGTACAGTTCTTCTGAAAGCCCATCTCAAGGGGTAAGTTTATCGGACCTCTGTGTTGACCATCCTTTCCATAATTTGCTTATCTGTGTTGAACTTCTGATTCTTTTTACATGGTATAACTGGACCTAGCGCCCCGTAATTCGGTAAATGTAGAGCCATGCCATATATAGAATTATTAAAAGTTTCCAATCTTTTCCAATTGGAAAACGAAGCAGTGGAAGGAAATTCGTGCTTCAACTGCGCTTTATTATCTGGTATGTCTTGGAAGTGCAATTTGCTTCAACTTTTGCTTGTTAAATTCTTTCCTTTTTCCCTGACGAAGATGTGGGTTTAATGGAAAATTTTCTCCTAGATCACTTGAAGCAATGGAGCCAATTATTAATCTGAAATCTTTCTACTGGGCAGGTTTCCGAACATTGGCCAGAACAATAGCAGGGTTTGCTGCACCTGCTTGGTATGGCAGTATGACTATTCTACAGTTGATGGGAGCAGGCTATTGGCTAGAAAATGGAAGATCAACCTTCCCGGTAAGAACCTTAGCTGCCCTTTCCACTGGAATAGGTCCACTGACGTGCTTTTGGTAGTGTTGATCTGTTTCAAAGGGAATATTCTGTATCAGTCTTTCATTTGAGAGCACTGGTGCTATTCATAGTTCAGACATGTAGATATGCTGCTGGACTGTTAGGTGATTTATGCTCTAATATAGGGCATATTGTCTGGCGAGAATATGTTATGTGAAAATTTTTTTCCCCGAGCTAATTACCTTTTGTGCCTGAAATTTTCACCCTCGACTCATTTTACCATCTGAAACTTTGCACGGCACGCATCTACGCCGGAGTTGTTCATCTGCTGCTCGAGTTTGGTTCCACCTTGGTCATGGTTTTAGCACTCTCTTGATGTATTTTGGAAGATGTACAGACACATCACATGATGCTGTCTCAAGTCCCGCTTATGAATTGAATTGACGTGCTCTTCGTCACGTTTTTAGATGGTCTATGTGTGTTGGTGGAAAGTAGGGAACAAAATGGGAAGGCCAATGAGCAGGTGGGTTTAAAGACATTCGGTGTGTGCAAGTCAAATTAAAGCTGAAACTTCGAGGAGCAAACCGTGAAGATGTGAACATCATCATGGATCGAAGTTGGTTGAGTTTGAAATTCGGGTTTGCAAAAGCGAAGAAGGAATATTACAAACTCTCGCACTTAACTGTTAACCCACTCGCAATGGGGCAAAACTCTTTGCGGAACGACCCGGTTATTAGCCATATAGATTTTTCCCCCTAATATTTGTAACTCAGATATTTTTCTTATAAATGAAGAAAATATATACCGGAAAGAGTTTCCATATTCTTCTGCACTACATCTAACAAGCTTCATGGGATTGGTACTCATTTATCTCACCATCACTCGACCAGACTTATGTTGTTAAGTGTATACCCTTTCGCAATTTATGCAACGCCTATATTGAGGGCATCGAGATGCGGCACTACCAATATTCATGCAGTTTAAGCAGCCTCTTCCTCGAGGAACTCTTCTGAACCTATTGCAATTCCGATTGGGCATCACATCCCGTGATCCATCATTTCCGTTTTCCATAACTGGATATGTTTTGTCACGTAGGAAGTACTCCCGTCTCATGAAAGACTTTAGTAGATTACAATTTCTAGATCAATTGGTAGTAAACTAAGTTAGAGCCATGACTGCTATCGTCAGCGAACTGTTATGGTTGCATTGCTTTCGTCTCTTGGTATCACTCATTCGATTACGAATGTTGCTACACTGTGACAATTGAGTTCCCTTATATTATCAACGCCAATCCAGCATTTCGCGAACGAGACAAGCATGTTGGAATTGATCGTAGCACACCTGCTGCTCACTCTTCTGCATGACTCCAACTGGCAGACGTCTTTCTAAGGGCACTCGTACAAGGCCGGCTTCACTTTCTTCTTCGCAAGCTGGGAGTTCATAGCCCGCAAGTCTCCAGCTTGGGCAGCTAGGACGATTTCATCATGTTTCTTTTCCTTGCTTTTGAACAACCCCAAAAGTAACTTTAACTTCTTGTGCTAATCACTTCAAGGATGGAATAAGCAAATGAGTCTTAGTAGCTTGCACGTGAGGACACGAGAGGAGGAGGAGGAAGTAAGTCGTGATGATGAAAGCTCCCAACTTTCAACAAAGTTTCAAAGCCCACCCCAACATTTTAGGCTATGATGAAGGAAGGCACTGGGGACAGGGAATCAGGTAGTGAACAGTAGCGTTTACCTCTTCGTAATCGAGAGGAAAGAAAGAAAACCTTTGAAATGTTATATACCAAGTCAGACATCCTCCTTAAAATTACTAGAAGTGACTCTCTATATTTGGGTCTCAACGAACACCAGTTTAGATCGTACTGGAGTTTGGCAATGCTGCATCGACGAGGCCAGTGTTATGGTCATGGCTGAACACAAAAATCCGAAAATTACATAGTGGGAATGACTAGATGGTCACTGTTTTTACCTTCCTTTTTACTGATAAAAAAGAAGAAGAAACTCTGTTGAATTGATACCGATACACATATTATGAAAATGCATGCTGCTCCTCCATCCATTTTCTTATTAAATTATCTTATCTTACGTCTCCCATCTCATTCTTTTACTCTTACTTTGGTTTCCATTACCCTTGAACTCGGATTTTCGGATCCCCCTTGTCTGTCCATTAAGTGATTGAAAGTAAGAGAAATTGTACTCTCATCTCCGCTCAAGCCTGAACAGTTTTTACTATTGTGTGACTCACTCGGTCTTCCAGAAAGGGGTATCAGAAAGAGAGACGATGGATCGCGCACACCGGTCGAGCTGAAGCACGCGGAGATATCCCAAGCTTGATATATTGAAAAACCAAGCCTTCAACGTTTACTAGATAGATTATGATGTGGTAAGTGACTTAGAGCACAGTGAAAAGGGGGATTAATGAAACTCGATTGCACTAATTTGACTGTCAGGTGAAAAGTGGCAATCAATTTGGTGGAAGAAAAAGGAATGTAAAGTGTAGAATTCCGAGGGGCTCATTGTGGAAAAGCGTGAATGCTCTTTTTTTTCGGTTTTTTATTTTTTTTTATCACCAAGATATCCGAGCACCTTTCTGACCCGACTAGCGGTAACTGCGACACCTACTCCTGGAGGCACACGCAATAACCTGCAAGTCGCGCGTACCGGACAAGTCAAGCGAACCTGACGGGATCGAGAGGTATAAGGCTCCCACCCATGAGGAAATGCTCTCGGGAATTCGAACTCAGGAGGTCTTGGAAAATCTCCCAGAGCCCCACTAGTAGAGCTGAATGCTTGCTATTGCATGAGACAGACCTCAACGAGCTAAAAATAATGGAAAATTTTACGGTTTCGTTATCGCACCATTCAAAAAATGGGAAAAAACGATAACGAGTTGTTGGACTCATTCTTTTGATATATATATATGTATATATATAGACAGTTACGAGCCATTTGATTAAATTATTAAAAGATTTAACGAACGGATGATATGAGTTTCTTTATTTAGATGAAGTAGATATGGTGCAATCAGATCGCCTTTGATAAAGATTTAATGTTGCTTTTAGTACGAAAGAATAAAAAGAACGTAAGTGGAATGACTTTTATAAAACAAAATACAATAGTAAATAGAGAAAATTAATAATTTTTTTAAGTTTATTTTGAAAACATGAGGTTGGATTTTGATTAGAAAAACTTCTTTTACTTATTTATTTCCCCATTTCTCCTATCTCATTTTAAACTTATGAACGATATTTGATGCGATAGAACATGAGGAGATTAAACATACACTAAGATTTCCACTCAATAAAAATCACACTTAGGACACCATCATATCAGATATCATCGTATAAAACGTCCTTTCTTCTTATAAATAAGATTCTCATAAGTGAAAATCCCAGCGTCCATTTAATCTCCTCGTGTTGCCTTCTTCTATGAACTCATAAGTCTCCTTTTTTTTATATATCGATGAAGTCCGGTGCTGTATAATCCACTGGACGGTGTATTATGTTGCTTAGGACCCTCCGCTATTAAACTTCAGATACTGGCCACCGGAAGAGTCGAACCCTGGATCTGACCTGTTACGTGTTATCAATTTACCAGCGGGTCCACCCTGGGGAGCAACTCAGGGGTCTCCTTTGTAACAAGATAATAAAGGTTATTTATACTAATAAAAAAATCTGTGATTGGAAGAATTTGGTTTGCCTGTTCAAACGCGAGTCGGATTCAAACGCGAGTCTCCTCATGCTTGTAGACTTGCTTGCAAAAGCTACAAGAGATGGGAAAGTGACCACTCATTTCAATTGCTCCCTCAAATGTCTTTCCACCAAGAAAAAGGGGCTTTTTATGTTCAAATCCATCAGAAAAAGGAGCAAGAAGAAGAGACCCATTCCTGCAAATCTGAAAAACCTCAGGGGCACAATTGCAAAAGAACAAAGTCTGCTTTCACTGTGTCCCCCTCCTCCTTCCTAAGCAAAACCACCGAACCAGAAAAGCCAGTGCGAGCGTGACAGTTTCTTTGCAGGGACGAGCGATGGCCTAATCTCTTCTTCTCCACTGTTCCGTAACATCTACCTCACTCAACCTAAGAATACCATTTCCAATGGGTTCTCTTCTTCCCCAACATGCCCTAGAATCCCCTCACTGACCTCCGCCCGGCCACCTAGCTCCGTCTGGATTCATTTCATCGTGTTGGAACCCACTTGACCGGTCCGGCTCCACTCCCATGGCGGCCTCTTCGGTCTCCAATTCCCTCCTCGTACTCCTCATCTTCCTCTTCCTCGGGGCCCTCTCTGCAGACCCATCAAGCCCCTCATTCTCATTCAACAGATTCGACCTAGATGAGTCCGCCATTTCCCTCTTCGGGGGCTCCAAGGTCGTCAACGGCGGGTCTGCGATCGAACTCTACGGGCAGGCCGTGTACGAGGAACCCATCCGGGTCGTCCAAGGTAACCCCCAGCGGCTGTCCTCTTTCTCAACCAACTTCACTTTCTCAATACCCGGTGGCGGAGAGGGTTTTGCTCTCGCTATGGCTCCGGGCGAGGCCGCCTCGAATTTGTCGGGGAACGGCCGATTCGGGCTCGGAAAGAGCAGCACTTCAGATGGGTTCCTCGCTGTCGAATTCGATGCCTCTGACAACCTTGTAGCTATCGATACCGGCAGCCTCAAGTCGAGCAATGCGCCTTCCCTCAATCTGGTGCTGAACAGCGGGCGAACCCTGCAGTGTTGGATCGACTACGATGCCGGCTCGAGGAGGTTAGAGGTTAGGCTGGCCGAGCTCGGCGGTTCGAGGCCGCCGGTGCCATTCCTTGCTCGCTGGGTAGACCTGTGGAAAATGTGGAAGGACCGAGACGTGTTCATGGGGTTGAGCTCCGACCAGTCCTGCTTGATCCACTCGTGGAGTTTCGAGCTGGTGCTGTTCCCGCATTGGATCCATTCCCAGCCGGTGGATCCCGACACTGTCTCCAACGATGACACGGTACGCATGAGAATCCGAAGGGAGAAGAATGATCGTCTCCTGAGAGTGCTGGCTGCGATGATCTTCGGGATTGGTGGCGGAGCCCTAGGGGCATTCTGCATCCTGTACCTCCGGCGGGTCTTCGGGAATCGGAGGCCGGTGGCGCCTGAGGAGCTGGTGGGGAAGGAGGAATCGCTGGATTGTGAGTGTGAGTGTAAGAAGGTTGAGGTGGTGGCGGTGGTTGATAAGGCCGTCAAAGACGGTCGTTAGGTGCTTCTTCGGGACCAGGGATCGGACTTTGGCTTTGTTCGTTTAAAGTTTTGGTGCTGTAAATGTCTTTCTTGTGCTGTATGATGATCACGTATGTTCATTATGATTTTGCAACTCAATGACCAAGCTGTCTAAATGCTGAAAGTGCGCCTGTTGTTTGATTATCAGACAGTGAATGATGCAGGATTTCGAGACAGATGCACGGAAGCTATGTAAAGTTCGTCCCAGAACATCTTCTGTATCAGTAATAAGGTCTGTCTTCCCAGGCTGTGGCTGGTTCTCTAACCACGAAGCTTTTGCAAGCTGTGACATTTGAAGGATTCTGATATGTTCCATGGCTATGTCATTGGCTTCGGTAATTATGATCATCTGCGGATCCTTTCCTGATGGTTCACCCTCTGAACAACACTTGAACTCTTGCTCAAATTCTCCAAGACGATTTCGTCATGAAGATTCTCGGTCGTTGGATCCCTGGCACCAATCTTTTCATTATTTATATCCTGCCACTCCTTATCCTCGACTCTTGTTGTTGGGCTTCTAATTCACAAGAATCTTATCCACAGTGCCCGATGGATAAGGGGAGCATGCAACACTGATTAGATGATCAAAACCCGCAGGTAACACAGTGCCATTATGCAAAAAATTAAACTTGCAAAAGCAATCTCTACAGAAGGGTTTTGTCTTGCAGCAATCTACACTCAGGAAACAGTAAACTCTCAAGCATCTTAAGGATCAGCTGTTCAGCTCAAGTGATTGTTATGCAGGTGTTAAATTTACATTACACCCCACAATAAGAAACTAATCTTAATAATCAGCCAGGTGGACTAAAGCATTGCTGTTCTTCTCAATCAAAGGTTGCCTGCTGTCTCCCCAGCCATTCTTCCGAGTAAATATTCAGTGTTTGCCTGTGTCTCTTTGCAAGCATGGTAGAAAAAAGCTGCTAGCCTGCAACTGTATCGGAAATTTCGACAGCAATCATGACCAAGATTTGTATACCCAGTGAACAGAAAACGTAATGGAAGTGCAGGGGAGGCTGCTGATAACAGACCATCCAACCAAACATGACTGCACAAAAGAACCAATGAGTCTAAAGATTTTTAAATACTTAGAAATTTGATATATGCAACCAGCCATTGCAGATGTATTTAAAGGAAACAAACTAGAAAGCAAGCACGCTGCAAACCATAGGCATAACACTACATGTTTCACCTCAATATGAAACTTAAAGATAGAGCAACTCGTAAATTCACAAGCTGTAGGATGACCTCAGGGTTCATGTTATCTTCAATTCATTCTTCAAAGGAAAGTACAGGCAGATAACGCAAATATAAACATCATCAATCAAATAACTGGTCCACTGAGAAGAACACAAAACATCCATAAAAGGATCAAATCAAATAGCAAGGGTTAACCAGAACTGAAAAGAAATACAGCTAAAACACAAAGGACTTCCTCCAGGGATCGCAAACGGGAGAAGAGCATCTCAGAGAACAACTTCCCCCATAATTTTCTTCACTGGCAATCAAAGTGCAAGGATAACAAATTTGAGTACTCATCACAGATGCTCGTCCGGGAATCAAGAGAAATGCGTTCGTGATTCAAATGGATTGTAGCATGAGAAATTTATGTTCAGGTCAAGGATACAGCTATCAATATCTAGGTTGAAGCAAATGGAAGGACATGGATGACAATCAATCAGCACAAGATATATCAATTAGGAGTCTTGCTGATCATCTGAAGCATTCATCCTTGCATCCATGGAAAGGAGCTGTGCGATATGGAATCAACTCAAAACAAAACATTCAGACATTGGAGGATCTCAGCATGAAATAGGTCATCTTCATTTCACTCCCTTCCTCGGAAGGAAGCTTCAGATAGATAACGCAGAGATTAGTAACATCACCGATCCCCACAACGCAAGAACTGCTCTAATATCTGCAAGTTGCAGTAGAAATCGTACGAAACCGACATTCAAACGAAACAGAGACAATAATCTAAAGAGAACAGACTTCAGTCCCGGGCTCCACCACGGAAATCGAAGTAGAAAAATGAGACGAGAATTCAAGAACTCATCGATCAAAGAGCTCATCAGTGAAGATCTGTAAGTATAGGCCACGGACTTCAAACGAAAGATCATGAGCACCGGCGACTGATTTCGTTGGAAGTATCTGATTGCCGATGGTTCCACCGCCTCGTTTGCGATCTTTAATAAACGCAGGGGCGAGCTAACCCTAAAAGGGGCATTTTCGGGATCATGTATTATTCTTGGATACTTTCTAGGCCGGGCCGGGCCGTTAGTAGGGTTAGCTGTTCCAGTTCTTGAATATTGTGTTTGGATCTTACTTCATTTTAGGTGTCGCAATTTCGGCCCGGACCGATAAGGATTTGCATTGGGCCAAGGCTCATCATGCTTGAATCTTATTGGGCTGCCCCAGCCCATCCCATCCCATTAAGTTTATGTGCCCGGCTGGGCCATGGAATAAAGGGCCGGGCCAACCCATTAGCCCATTAAAGAAAAAACTAGTTTTTTTAATCTATCCTAACCCTAATTCAATCTCATTCATTAACCCTAAAACATATTTTTCTTGATCTATTGTAGAATGTGCTGTTATGAGACTTGACTTACATTCTATTTTAAGAGAACCTTTTTTATTTCGCTAGTAGCTCATTCCCGTATAAGAGATTTCAAGTGATTGATGCGTTTATTCGGCGAGTCGGGCTGGCCGATAATTTTAACGTGATGGCCGGGCCATGGCTTAATGGGCCTCTCTATGATTGGGCCGGCCCAGTCCGACAGGCTAACCTTAATGGGCCAGGCCGCCCTAATTTGAGTTTAGAGAACAAACCCTACCTTGAATATTGTTACAAACAAATCGATTTAAGTAAATTTTTAAATTCAATTTCGTATAATTATATTATTAAAATTTAATAAATTTTAGTTATTTTCCATAAATTTGTATGTTTTATTATTATCCACTTAATATCATTTATCTCTGGACTTCGTTAGTTCAACGTGTGTGGTGACCGATGAATATCAATCATACAAACCAATTTCCCTACTGATAAAAAAATACAAACCAATTTCCCTTCGTATACTCAAGTTCATACTCCCTGTAATTGCAATTAGAGTAAATGACACTATTGACCTCACTCTTTCATATTTTTATCATTTTCATCCTAAATATTTATTTTTTTATCATTTATGCCCTTAACTTTTTAAGTTTTTACCACTTTGATTCTACTATTATTTTTTCCAAAAAAAGCATATTCAATTCAAAAATTATTTTTCAACAAAAAAATATTTTTCAAAAAACAAAGAAAAAGCAAAAAAGCAAGTGAAAATGAAAAATATTGGTAGAGTTTTACTAGTGGTCACTTCCCTTCAAAATTGAGATACATTCCCGATTGAAAATTGATGATTGACTATTATGATTATAAAATCATATTTCATTCTGAGAAAAAATTAGTCATAATTTTAGAAGAGATACGTGCTAGTAATCAATATATTTCATTAATCATGAATGGAATATTTTTTTAAAAAATTCTTGTTGAAAAATAATTTTTGAATGAAATATTCTTTTGGATGGAGAAAATAACAGTATGATTAAAGTGGCAAAAAATTGAAAAGTTAATAATATGAATGACAACAAATACTTTAGGAAGAAAATAGTAAAAGCGCAGAAGGTTGAGGACCAAAAGCGTCTTTTTTCCGTGGAATTAGGATTTAGTTCTTACTGTTTCATTAAGTTATTACTTGGACTCTACTAAGATCTTACTCATATAAAAAAAAAAAAGCAAATTTTACAACTAATTTTATAATTTTTAAACCCCACAGTCTCTCATCTCACCAAATAATTTCACAAAATTTTACTATAATTAATTTTATTAACTGATATTATCATATAATTATTTATATATGTTATTACAGTTACACATAAAACTTTATGGAGGCATTTGGTTCGAGTAATCTTGGATTACGGTGGAAAGTTAGATACATGGAAAATAGATTGTAAAATGAACTTATTATATTTAGTAAGTATTTTAAATTATTGGAAGGATATAAATATAATATTATAATATTTGACGTGATAGAAAATAAATATACTTTTACAATATTACCCTTCTTCGTTAAATAAAGATTGAAATAAAATTCAGGGCAAATCCATAAATGCTGGTGAGGAATTAGTAGATGGCCCACCATGTCAGAGGAAATGAAGGATTTTGACGCGGGGTCCACGGGAAAGTTAGATTTCCACTCATTTGAATGGCATCTCCTTTACTGGATTCGTACCATAGCCCGGCAAAATTTCCTTGGCCCGGCAAATTGAGAATGAGGAGAGAATTGCAGCCATATATTGTAATGTGGATGGTAATCCATCCATTTCCCCTAGAAAATTAATAGATTACATGAAAACCAAACACACCATGCGTAATCTAATAATATTCGGAAGCAATTTAGCAAAATTAATATTTCTAACCAGTATCCTAATTACAAAGCTAGGAACGGCCGCACTGTGGAACTCCCCTCGAAGTATATAAGCCTGCGTTTCCCGCTACCAATAGCCGCGTTAGGGTTTCGGCCACCGACTGGACAGCAGCAGCTTGAGCTCCGAGCAGCCGACATGGTGAAGGGTCGCCAAGGAGAGCGCGTCAGGTAAATTCTGTCCTCTAGTTGAAGCTCAGTCAGAATCTCACGCTGTTCGTTGACCTCGAGCTCCTCCTCATTGGGTTTCTATCTGCTCCTCAGGCTGTATGTTCGAGGAACAATCCTAGGGTACAAGAGGTAAAATTCGACAATCTCCACGCGCTAGACTAATGATCCTGACTGCTCATTCTGTGTGAGATTGGATTGACTGAGGATGGATCGGTTCTGCAGGTCGAAGTCGAACCAGTACCCGAACACGTCGGTGGTTCAGATCGAGGGCGTGAGCACGAAGGAGGACGTGGCTTGGTACGCCGGGAAGCGGATGGCGTACATCTACAAGGCCAAGGTGAAGAAGAACGGCACTCACTATCGGTGCGTTTGGGGCAAGGTGACCAGGCCCCACGGTAACAGCGGAGTCGTCCGTGCCAAGTTCAAGTCCAACCTACCTCCGAAGTCTATGGTGAGCATCGTGCGATTGATTTGTTTGACATTGCATTTCGATTCGACTCTGTTCTGATTCGTTGCTTGATGTCCGTTGTTGACAGGGTGCTAGAGTTAGAGTCTTCGTGTACCCGAGCAACACATGAGGTACCGTTCTCCCCATTGAGATTCACATTTTGGTGCGATTGAATTCCTGGTTTGAGCTTGAGCTATTAGGAGACCTACCATTTGTATGCACACCAAGCAACACCTGCTAGACAAATTGCAGAACTGACAGAAGATAATGTTGTGGTGATTTGCCTTTTGATGAAATGCTTTGCCTCAATTGAAGAGGAAAAATCATGGCTTTTTTGTGGTAGAATCCCAATTAATGAAACTTTCTTGTTCCTTCCACTCCTGCTGAATTATGATTCGACTTTTTATTATCAGTTAATGTTGAAACTGTTCAATAAAAGGATATTTCATGTTTGCCTAATGTCTCTAAGACAAATAGGAATGTGGCTAGAACTTGAATCATATTGAAGGTTGTACAGAAAGATCGAAATTCCCAAAGAAAATTGACCTGATGAAATGATGTCTATTTGATTATGATATATTTCAGTCAATTGAGCAATATTATAATTCAACTATCTACTATAAAACTTTTTAGATTTGTGAATGCATTGTAACTCTCCAAGTGGTTGGTTCTCACTCTTGCAAAGAACCAAAATCAGCATATGCAAAGTTACAATCACCTGGTATACCCCGGGATTGCTAATCGAAGTTCTTCACTGGTTGAGGACCTGAGGTAAGTCTCTGGTAAATCTCTGTATAGATTGCTACTTGAAGTTCTTAATTATTTAAAAGGCACTAAGGGATTCTCTTTTTGCAAGTGCCTCGAGTTTGAGTCATTGAAGGTCCTATCACTGTTGGGAGTCAACTGGTCCAGCGCTCAGTAGTCAACGCACATTCAAAGTGATTTATCATGGTTCTTAAAAAAGATTAGGGCACCGAATGCAGACTTGGACAGTAGGATGTAAACGACATCAAGTAGATCCTTGAGTTAACTCCTTAGCTCCGACATGTGATACGGTGCCATGGTTGGTGGTTGAGCTTCGGGTACAAGCTCGATCTTGTGCTTCACCTCCCTCTTCGGTGGTAACTTCTTCGGTCACTCTAGTGGCATCACATTCTTGAAGTTGTCAAGGATACGAGCCGTTTCTGAAGGCATCTTGGTCGCCTCATCCATTGCGTCCTGAACATTTAGCAAGGCTAGGTAAGTCACCTTGCCTTGTTACAATCCTTGAGCGAGTTGCATTGTGGAGAGTATCCTTGTATTTCCCATGATGCGTTTGACCAGCACCACCCATTAGCATCATCGGTCCAGGATGCATAGGCAACCTGCGAAGGGCACCACCAGCACATCGATCTTATTGATGAAGTCTAACCCAATAACAAAGTCATAGTCATCGAGCGGAGTTACTTTGACTTATTCGTGGCTTGCCCATTGCCCAGCAGGGATCTCCAAGTCCTGTGCATTGCCCGGAGTGGGGGCCTCCTTTGAGTTAATGGTTTTTAGCCAGGTCTTCTTGCCCTTTTCGACCTGGACGCAAGCTTAGTTTCTTGGCTACCCAATCAGCAATGGAGAAGTTGGTCGCCCCTGGGTCGACAAGCACTTCCAGGCGTTGTCCAATGACTTCAAGGTCAACATGCATCATCCCTTTTATCTTCTGCTTCTTTTGGATGGAGCGGATTCAAGGTGAGCCTAACCGCATCTCCTTCTTCTCCTCATCGGCTTAGACGATAGTTACGAGTTTGGCCTCAGTTAGGCACTCCTAGCAATGTGTAGACCATCGCACAAGGAGCAATTCTGCAAATCCCCCATCACACGGTTCTTCAGCAAATCCCTTGAATATTTACCGAATTCGTTTTCATGCATTTCTCAGGTTTCTAACTTTGCCCCCAAACTCAATGTTTTACCAACTGGGTAGCGGTGTTGCAGTTCACTTTCAAACAAGTTGCTTGCTATTTGCTGGAATTACCGTTTTAGCTTTCCCGTCTTCGGTCCCGCCCATACCTTTAATGCACGGGAATATTACTGAAAGCGGAGTCATAGAACACCTGCTTTTCAGTGATTGTGACTCCTAGCGAGGCCAGTGACTTCGTGGCCAGGGAGGTGTACCGGTTAAGGCACTATGGCACGAGAAAGGTGCTCTTTAGGACTACTCAATCTTCTACCTCGTTTATCTTCCTACCACAAAAGAGACCAAATGACAAGAAGAATGAGGAATAAAGGCACATTATTAATGAGAATCGAATTTAGATATCTTGCTTCCAAATTAAGAATGATGACAACTATACCAAATTCCTTGTGTTAAGGTATTCATTGAAGAGTTTGTCTTTCTTGCGGATAGCAGAATTATGCTAGAGGAATAAAGTGATGTTCCTCAGTGATCTGACCAGAGCATTTCTCTGCAAAAGGACCATCTCTTTTCCAACAACTGTTACTTGGAATCTTGCCTGGAGTCTGTCATCTTACCACCACCGAGGCACGTTGCAATAGTTGCATTGTCTAAGGTGATTCAACTTCCCCTTGAATTTGCACCCGTTTAACTGCGCATGGCTCGCCCCTGGAAGTTTTGTCAAATGTGAAGTTCGCTATCGACCGAACAGTAATGTGCTGTCAGTTCGAATTCATCCGAAAAACATAGATGATGGGCTTCAGACAAGTGCCAGGTCCTAGTTTTACATGTCAGGTTACACCGTAGATATAAGTTACTTATACATGCATTTTTGCTCGCCAAAGGTTTGCCTGATAATCATCGTAATATTTGGATTCCACAATTTGCCCTTCAATATCAAAAAAATTACAGCTCGTATGATTGAGGGAGGAGGTATAACTAAAACAATAGAATGCATAACTAAAACAATAGAATGCAGGGATAAATAAGAAATGGTTAATTCAAGACTTAATTCAAGCGGATAGGACGTGTGTATCTTTCGTGAGAAAATACCTGAGATTGGATGTTCATTTCCTCCTGGAGCACGTAGCCATTTTTAAGATCATTCGCACATGTATCTTACATGTGAACTTACTTATGAGCGGAAGTGTTCATGGTTCGATTTGGTTCACGAGCAATAGGGGCTTAATTTGAGGAAAAAAAATCGAATTGTTTAAAACCAGTTTGAACGAATCGGTTAATTAGTTTTTTAAGTAAAATAAATAAAATTCACTCTAAAAAATACAAATCGATCCGGTTCGGTTCAAAAATTAATTGACTCGAACCGTAAAAAATTTAAGTAAAATAGACATTTTTGTTTACAATTATATATTCTAATTTTAATTTTTGCTTTATTTAATTATTAATTAGAAAGCGGTTCGGTTCAGTTAACTGCAATTAATCGAACTAACGATACCAAGTAACTAACCAAAACTCTTCTCGACAAAAAAAACGAACCATTAGAGAACCGCTTTGAATGATTTGGTTATTTTTTGGTTCGGTTCGGTTCGATTTTGTGGGTTTTTTTAAAGGCCCTACTTATGAGGTGTTTATGCGTTCGGGCAGAATAAACTCGTTACTATTAAAAAAAAAAAAGAAGGTCAACAGTGAAAATGGTTACGCTTATTTTCATAATTAAGGTTTAGATTCGATTACTGTGATGAAGTAAACGATTGGAAGGTCCAACTCTAAACCTAAATTAATCAGTTCATTGGATGTTAGGATTATATAAATAATGTATGTCGGGAAAAAAAATTTATCTGCAATTTTTTCTGTAATCCTAAAAAATGGATTATCACTCATGCGATCCAAGAATGTGCTATCATCGTAGATTGAAGATTGATTAAAATGATTTGATGGTTTCGGTCTCAAGAACTAAATAAAAAATTAAAAGTAAGAAAGATTTAATTTTTAATCAGGAGTTCGAACTCGAATCTATATTGATTATAATCTACTAATTTCTCGGATATAATGCGACACAGACAGTAATGTTCTTCCCTTTTAGATTTTATATTTATTATAATAATATTCATATTCTAACTAGTTAAATATTAATTTAAGTGGATAGAACGTGCGTACAACTTATATGAAAATCCTCGAAGTCGACCTGAATCCATAAACTTCTGGAATATTTATAGATTCAAGGAGAATAAACTCCTATTTATCACACAAAAATTAATCATCATAATCTGGCAATAATAATAATAATAATAATAATAATAATAGCAATAAATAAATATTACAGTACAAATGATAATAACACCAATAATAATAAACAATGATGTTATTATTAAATAATAATTATGACAATAATGAAATAAAAATAGCCACAGCATTAGATTATAATAAAAGCAATAGCAGAAATATAAACAAAAATAATAGTAATGATAGTAATAATGACTGACAATAATTACTATAATAAAATTAATATCATTATTGTTGTTGTTATTCCTAATATTTATTTTTTTATATTTCAGTCGCTGTTAATAATAAATTTAAGAAAAATAACACTAGAAGTTTTATATATTTATCTTTTTGGCAGTTGTGTCACATAAATTTAAAAATGACTAATTCGATTCAATAAAATCAATTTCGTTACACTTTTAGTCTGAATCGTCACTGCTCGGTAACGGAACTGTTAACGGCGTGATGTTCATGTCTACAAAACAATGACGGTTTGGATCGAAAGTATAACGAAATTAATCTTATATGATTGAACTAATTATTTTCAAACATATTATATTTAACTGCCAAAATAGACAAATAGATAGGGCCTCCACAATATTTATTATTACTATCATTGCTAATGGCTGTTAATAATATCTTTATCATTTAAAAAGATAACAAAGAGAAAGAGAGAGAGAAAAGCTCTCATTACCAATTTTTCTCTGCGCTAATTGATATCCAAAAGTTTTATGAACTCTGGTTAATTTAGGTTCGAGCTAATTCGGTTCATTAAATAGTAAAACTCTCATAACACGAATTCTCTTTATTTAGAATATTCGAATCTATTAACTTATTTTAAGAAAAGAAATGTTTTAATATTTAACATAATTCGAGAGGTCGACACAGACCTCTCGGATTTGAATCCCATGAGAGGCATTTCTTCATAGGTGAGGGCTTTGAAGCCCTTGACCCTGTCAAGTTCGCATGACTTATCCAACACAAGTGGTTTGCTGGCTATTGCATGTGCTCGAAGGAAGATGCGTCACAACCACCACTAATTAGGCCCGAAAGACGCTCGGATACCTCAGTTATAAAGAGAGAGAGAATATATGGGTTCATGTTCTTGGGTTTACATCCCGCATTTGATATTGGAATTATAGAATCTCTCATGTGTGCGATTTCTAAACATTATTTCAAAGATTTGTAATTCCAATTTAATAAGTTGCAATCTCAATTTAAAAATATTGTAAACGAACTGTCACAACTCCGTAAACTGATATTGCAAATGGTCACTTAAAAATTATAACATAATTATTTAAACTGATATTATTATAATTTTGAAATTATAAATTAATGGGGGTGCCTAGATTTTCTAAGAAAAAATTTTCAATAGAGCGATCATTTATATATTTATTGTATTAGAGTTATTATTTATTGTAAATTTTTAATTTTTAAAATTGATTAAAATTTTATTAATTTATAATTATTAATTAGATGTGAAATTCAAACTCTGTTATGAATTTGGGAAAGCAGCAAAAATGAGAGCATCAGCGCGCATCACAAAGAAGCCTAGTGGCACAGTAAAGCTTTATTTATAGCTTTTTCTCTACTGTGCCGATCCTCCGTGCGTGTGTGTGTGTTTGTCTCTTGATTGATCGGAGCTCAGAGAGGCCGTCGCTCATTGCAACCGGCTGCAGAGTTCTTGCAGCTTGAGCTTCCACCGTCTGGGAAGGGATGGTGGCCGATGGCAGGAAGTCTGATATCTCCCTCGCTGGGACTTTCGCCAGCAGCGCTTTCGCCGCTTGTTTCGCCGAGGTTCTACCCTCTTACTCCTAATCATATTCTTCCCCTCCTGCCCGCGTCCCCGATCTGGGAAGCTGCATTTGCTGCTCGGTCTTCACTCCGGTGGTCTCCTCTGTTTCCCTTCGGTGCACCTGGACTGTGACTGCCGATTTCTAGTGACCTTATTTTGGCCTATCGCACAATTTCACCAGCTCGATCGATCGTTTTTTCATCTTCTCGTTCAGATTATCTCTCTTTCCGCGCCTGCCCTCTGCACAGTGAGATCAGGAAATTCCATTTGGATTTCTCTTAACGCTTTATGATTCCAACCAGCTGCTCTGATGCCTTTGATCTGATGGATGCATTGTCTATATCGTACAAGTGGCTTTATTAGTTGGTTTTCCTGCTTTTTATGTGAGATTTTTTCTAGTAGACCTTCTCTCAAAATCAAGTTGCTTAATATCGATTATAAATCAAAATCAGTTGCTTTCCTAGTCATTTATAGCCAGTGTCTGGTTATGTGAAGCTCAACTAGGATGTGTGCCATGCCTTTTGCTACGAGGGGAACGAAAGAAGTTAAATTTTTTGGTTGCTTCAATTCAAGTTGACTTTCTTTGTTAACATTCACCTGAATTACGATTCAGATATGCACTATTCCATTGGATACTGCCAAAGTCCGACTTCAGCTCCAGAAGAAAGCTGTTGCAGGGGATGCCCTGGGTCTACCAAAATACAGGGGTATGCTTGGCACAGTTGCAACCATTGCAAGGGAAGAGGGTGTAGCTGCACTCTGGAAAGGCATTGTTCCCGGATTGCATCGTCAATGTTTGTTTGGAGGTCTTAGAATTGGGATGTATGAGCCAGTAGGTTTCCATGCTTAAAACACTTCACCTAAAAATCAAATAATTACAATGCACTGCTTTACCTCCCATTTATGTACTTGTTCTACCCTTCTAACATCTCTGAAACTTGCTCCTGTGACAGGTGAAAAACCTCTATGTGGGTGAGAACTTTGTTGGTGATGTTCCATTAACAAAGAAAATACTTGCAGCCCTTACTACTGGTGAGTTTGTGTTGTGATCCCTGTCAATCGTCATCCATCCATAAGTTCATCAGATGACTTTCATATGGTTTTTCACTTCCTGCTAAAGTTCGTTGGGGTTGATCAGCTTATTGAAGTCAACCTCTTGCTCAGCAAACACAAAAGTGTAACTGGATGCATCTGATTGGGCTGCTTCTTTTACCTTCAATCTATATTTGTCTGAAGTAGGAGCTTATCATGTGAGCAGGTGCTTTAGCTATTACTGTGGCAAATCCAACTGATCTTGTTAAAGTCAGGCTTCAGGCTGAAGGAAAATTGCCTCCTGGCGTGCCAAGACGCTATACTGGAGCCATAAATGCTTATTCCACAATTGTTAGACAGGTTGGCTCTTGACTTAAGTAGGACCTTGATTAAGACATTGTCCATTTCGCTTTGATTCTTCTCAGGTTTTCTCACTTAGTTTCAAATATCAGGAAGGAGTAGCAGCTTTATGGACTGGTCTTGGACCCAATGTAGCACGTAATGCTATAATTAATGCTGCTGAGCTGGCCAGCTATGACCAAGTGAAGCAGACAATTCTAAAAATTCCTGGCTTCACAGACAATGTCATTACCCATCTCCTTGCTGGTCTGGGCGCAGGTTTTTTTGCTGTTTGCATTGGCTCCCCTGTTGATGTGGTATGGTGTTGTCATTGCTACTTCAATATAACTTTCACGATTTTGGGGGTTCCTATTTATATATTCTTTTTATCGTGAGTACTATCCAATGCTCTAAAGCAATTTTTTGTTGCTAATGATGATGTTATGATACCTTATGGGATCTTTCTTGTGCTTCTTCTGCATATGCACTATGAGGTTGGTTTCTTGTTTACTTGCACTGTTCCATTATTGTTAGTTTGAAATGTTTCCAACTATTAACTGTAGTCACCGTAGATACTATAGATTGTCTGAACTGTTTCTATTGCAAGCTTTTCCCCAAATCAAGAGATAGGCAGTAGAACAAGTACCTTGAGTGGGTCAAGAGCAACTTGCTAGTTATGGTGAACCAGAAGCCAACATAATTGCCAACTGCTCATTTTATGTTGCATTAGAACAGGTGTGTGTTGCTGATGTATTTTACATAATGCAACATTTACTTATCCTCTCTCAGGTCAAATCAAGAATGATGGGAGATTCTGCTTACAAGAGCACCCTTGACTGTTTTGTGAAGACTCTGAAGAATGATGTACGAAAATTCTCGTACCTTTTGTTGCACCGGTCAAAATTTCAGTAATAAATAAACTCAAAGATCACATTTACTTCTATTTGCAGGGCCCTCTTGCTTTCTATAAAGGCTTCATTCCAAATTTTGGAAGGCTGGGTTCTTGGAATGTAATTATGTTTCTGACCTTAGAACAGGTAAGAACTTGCAAAGACACACAGTCTCCATGCTATTGCTATCTTTAAACATCCAATTTGGCATCAAAAGCTATACGGCCTGGTTGTAGGAAATTTTGAAAAATGAATGCAGTGTCATGTCAGCTTTATTTCTGGATTTGATTTTAAGCGCAGACGCTCGGCTATACAGATGCCAGATTATTCATTCATGTTTAATACGTCTATTGCAGGCGAAGAAGTTCGTCAAAAGTATAGAATCATCTTGAGCTTTCGAAGAAAACCAAACTCCGAATAATGCACCATGCCATGGGACCCAACGCAGGCCCATCAGAATTGATCGCAGATTTAATAAGTTCCTCATTCACAACCATACTCGAGTAATGAAGAACTGCTCTCCGAAGGAAATGCTTCCGGTTGATGGATGTGCAACCTGAGCACCCTGAACATTTTACTGTTTGCAATTCTTGTCGAGGGAATCAGATTGTTAGGTTGTCTTTTAAGGGATTCAAATTCCCAGTCATTGATGGAAACCGATTTTCCCTGGTGCTAATTGTCTTCCCGATGCTGTTGCGTGTTGTGCCGATATATTTCTCGGGGTTCATGCAGCCTAGTGACAGCTGATGATCCTTATGGTAGATATCAGACCGACTTATTAGGCGAGAAGTATTCATAGAGAACAGAATAAGTGCTTCGGTTACTGAGATTGTGCAGAATGCTACTAATCAGGGAAGGGCAGGTGATTCAATTTGACATCTCCCAGATGTTTGACAGGAGCCTAGTTTGTGCAATTTCTAGGAGAGGTTGCCCTTTTGTTTTTAGTTTTGAGCATAAATACCCATTTTTTGAAAACATTTTTGCAAAAAGCAGTTCATCTGAAAGTGTTTTGGCAATTACTGGAAGTGAACCGCAGGTAGAACATCCTGATTACTCGTTCTCAACCTTTACAGAGTGTAGAGTAGAACTGCAGCTTGAAGATGCAGCTTCCAAAAGGTGAACTGCATTTCCAACATGCAATTTTGCCTTATTCAAGCAAATGATCGAGCAGTGCTTGAGCGCCAACCGATGAGGTTGATAGGCCGAACCCAAGTGTCTAGATCCCAAGCTCTCCAAGCATTCAAGAGCCCCTGCTCCACCTCTTGCAATAACGAATTGGTTTAGATCTCTTTCGATGTTTCTTCTCATATGCCTTCCTGACCTCTCTTCTCTATTTATTCTTCCATTTCATTTGGCAGGAAACCCTAACGTTATTGCTCGAGTTTGGCCAATCCACCTCATCAATCAGTGCTCGACCACTACTACTCAAGCAATTGCTCAAGTAAGGTGAAACCGCATGTTAAAAACGGGGTTCACCTTTAAAAATCACATCTTCAAATTGCAGTTCTACCCACACTTAGTGAAAGTTGAGTACTCACCAAAGTACTTCCAAACGAACTTTAAAAGGAAAAAAAAATCAATATTGCTACTCAAAACTCTAGCATTTTTTACTTTAAATAAGTGGCAGTGGAAAAAAAGGCACACAAATTGCAAGTAACGATGACTCTGAGTCATTCCATCTAAGTATCATAAGATTACAGATAACAATAAAATTGTAATGAAAATTTTAATCATAATAAAACATCCATATGTTGCAAGTTTGATTTGAATTTGACATGGCATACCAACCCAAACATCGCCCATGCAACCGCAGAAATGAGTGCGCATCCAACGATTTCAAGGAGAGTTTGTTAAGACGGATCCACTCAGAAGCAATTTGCAAGAAAGTCTGCTTTAACCCATTGGAAGGTACAATATACCAAAGCAAAAAATGCTGGCCAGTACTATGTCGGACTGCCGAGAAATATTCTGTTTTGAACATCCCAATACAGACAATTCATAAACTACAACACAAAATCCTACAGACAGATCATACAGACTACAGAATGGTTCTTTTCCTAGCACCCGAGTAGCCCGAAAACAATTTCCAATGAACTATAGAATCACCCAATGGGAAGGAATTTACCGACGATACAGCTACAGCACCAGTTCACCCTGTTTCAGCATATCTAAATTGTTAACTCATGCCAGACAAGAAGAAATCATGTAAAGAAGAGGACACTTAGTTGTGCACATGGTGGTCGTGCTTAAGTGATTTGTCATTCTGTAAACGATAGTGAAAACACAACTTTTGCTTTTCTTTTAAAAGTTTAGTTCATGGAAATGACTTTGCTAATCATATTTTGCAACCTCTTCTCTCTCAACCTGAAAGACAATTAAAAGCTGTAGAATGGCGGACAAATGGAAAGCTTAGCTCACAACCGATGGATGCAATTTCATCAACTGTATCGAATATTTCAATCAGATGCTTTGCTTTCAGCCAAATCTCTGAGCAATGGTTTTTCCAAAAATTGGTATCTATGGCAACTGGCAGCGACCAATTTAGCTTAATGCAATCAAGAGGGTGGAAGAAGGTCCTCACTGCAGTTAATCAATCAAGTTGGAGATGACAAATCATATACAGAGTCATTCCATAAAGTTGCGTTGCTGCTCCGAATCAAAATAAGGGCAGTCTGCTTGAATTCTCTGTCTTCTTGCCCTACAGCACAAGAAAAAGGTTGTGAAAGTTGAAACTGAGACTAAAAGACATCGACCGTAGTTCTTCCTTAGAGAGTTCACGATACAAATGTGTCAGGGCATTACTGTAAATGCTCTCTTCATGCAAATAGACATCATTCTACTCGCTTCATTAAACAAGAGCCATCTAAATCTTAAATATGCAATCCAAATAAGGAATGCATGTAGTGGAGATAATCAACAGCTACTATCTAGAACAGCAACCACTACAAAGGAGCTTGACAAGGAAAAATATCTCCAACTCTGTCATTCAAAAATATGGGCCCCCCTAAATCCTAGTTTAGGGTAGTTTCAGTTATAACTGCCTAAAAATTACTTTTAATCCACTTCAACATAATACTCAAAATGTTTTTTCCTACTAAAATTTTCAAACCTTGCACCTGACAGATGGTGATATTTTGACCAGAAAAGGACAACTATTTCCTCATATCTGATACTTTTCCACCTGAGACAAGATCATATATAATAGGGGAAAACTTTGAGGTGTCCATTAATCTTCAGATGAAGAGGTGTGGCAGATGTACGTACATTATCACATAAGAGATGTATGCATCGACTGCTTGTTTCTTTTCAGGCTCATAGATGAACCATTTTTCACCAGATCCAACTGAATTGCCATGGCCCAACTCTAGGGAAAGCATCAGGTAAAATGTTAACCTTCTGATGGAAGTCCTCCATACAAGAATCAAGTGCAAAAGATAGACCAACCTTGAAGAAGTATATCTGATTCTCCACAGGTTGTCTTCAAATTCCAAAAAGCTTGACCATCAAAATCCAAGAAGAGCGGCTCAGTTCTAACTGCATCACATCTTTGCCGCTCTATATAGTTACAGACTTCAGTTAGTAAAGTTTAATAGTTCATCAGCCTTTTCCTCCAGAAAAAGGAAAATAAGATTGACAAGATATTTCCTAGTAGCTCTTAAGTTCTTAGCATTTTCTGCAGCTCCAACCCCACCCCCCACCCCCCAAGGAAATTATCTGGCCAACATTTTGCTCCCCTAAATTGATAAATAGAATATTGTAATTTGACTAGCATAAAGGTTCAAAGAAAAATTTTATGCTAGAAGACCTGAAAAAAGATATTCATAAAAAAAAATGAACTAGAAAAATAAAACCAAACCCTTCCACAGAACAAACAAAATGTACGTACTGTTTGATGTTTTTCCTTGAAGCACATCTGCATGAGCTTGAGCTAATTCATCTTTCACTTGTAAGACAATGGCTTCGTGCTCAGATATTGTGAGAGGAACACCATTTTTTGCAATAATAGCTTCAGCCAGCTCATTCTGCAACTTCTGTTTCAAAAGTTTCTCCTACGAAAGCAGGAAAATGGATGAAAAATCGTTCCAAGAAATGATTTTATGATACCAGACTCTAAATTTAGCCTACCCTGGTCTTTGCTGCAAGAAGCTTTCCCTTTGCTTCCTTGCCATCTTCATTGTACTTTGTATTCTGCTCTTCTATCCACATCCTGAAGGGTCTGGAGACACAGATAGCAACTTAGCAATCATATTGTTGAGGTGAAAGATTACACTTCAGAATGGAAACATATCCACGAGGCATTTGCCACTTACTCAGCACTAAGAACTTCATCACAAAGAAAATTCAAAAGTCTCAGCTTTTTTGAGATGTCTAAGTTGTCATAACCATCGGCACCTCCGTCAAAACAAGGAGTAAATTCTCTCGAAGCACTTGGGGATTTAGAAGCAAATTCTCCCAAAGCTTTTAGCCATGAAATTTTTCCATTGGTTGAACTTGAAGATGAAGACCTACAAAGGGAAACAGTCTAGAGTCAATTAATTCCATGAAGATATAATAATTCTTTAGTTTGGATTTTGCTCCTGGGCTTGGAAATCATACCCTTCTTCAAAGTCCTCTTGTATAAAAGACAGGAGCTTGATATGAAAGCGAACTATTACAGATGCCAACCCAGTGCGCCTTCTTCGACTGGATACTAGTTCTCGAAGCAGGGATTCAGCTTCACCTTTCCGCAGATCAAGAACCTTCAGAATAAAATGGAAATAGAATAAGATAAAATGCCACTATGTAGATTATCAACAAGAATTATGCTAAATACTTCTGACATTGAGTAACAAGTAGACAATTCAAAATTTGAAATTGTTACAAGTGGGTGCAGAATTACAGATCAACTTAAAAGAAATACTTGCCTTGCCAAAAGCTGCACAAAATTCCAGGAACTGCAGTGCATCCCCAACAGCTTCAATAGGTAAGTCAACACCAGCCACAGTGGTTAAGGGGGTGCCTGATGGCAATGTAACTTCAACAGGTAACTCTTTTCTGTGGAGATTCCGTGTACGACTCTTGAGGACAGGTGCTGCAGCTCTCTTTCCATCACCCCTTGTCACATTTGATTCCTCTTCTTCTTTAGTACAATCACCCTCCAAAACACGTAGTTTCCTTTTAGTTTTGGCTTTGAGGCCCTGTTCGTCCTTTTCCTGACCTTTCACTTCTTTAGCCAACTGCTTTTCTGGCACTTTAACACCCTTCAGGGGTTTATCTTTAACAAAATCATCATCAACCTTCTTTCCATTGCAAATCTCCTTCAGCCCCTCATATTCTCTTTTCTTAGAAGACTTATCAGGGGATTTCATTGTTAAACTCTTAATATCAATTTCCTTGTCAAAAGAGTTCTCCTTTCCTAGTTTACTTGGAGAGAGCACAGCAAGCTGGTATTGTTTTCATCAGTCATAACATTTATGCATTAGCAGGGAACCTCAGAATAAACTATTTTCATTAAATTCTGTAGCAAAAGAAGAAAATGGTAGCTTGCTATACCTTAGTTGAAGCAGATGGCTTGTTTAGTGATTGATCCATATCTTGCACAAATTTGTTTGGACTTCCAAGATTTAACATCTCAGAAACAGAAGAAAATCCAGTTTTTTTGGCTGTGTGAACTAGTATACCAGTCGGCTGGTGACCTCTTTTCTTCCTAAAATGGCAACAAGCTATACATCATCCTTGTTCAATACTTCTATGAGATCTATAAGCAGATTCCAAAAGAAAAAGATAGATAAAGAAGGTTAATTGCCGTGGCAGAAGACTTACATGCAGAAACTACAATTGCAAATGCCTCTGCACTTCGGACAACGCCACTCATCAGACACAGCAACCTCTGATACTTTCTCCCCATATCTAATTTGATGTGAACACAAGTTAATTAGACCAAAAAAAAAAAGTGTACGCTTGCTTACCATAACATGCACTTCAAAATGCAGAAAGAGGGAAAGCTCAGAGCCATATCCAACCTGTTCTTGAGACACTTCTGACAGAATTTTATTGTACACTGCTTTAAACCCTTTATGTTCTTGCACTCTGCTGAAAAGTCTAGCGTCTTCTGGCGGCACTGGAACAATGATCCAAAGGGCAAGAGTAGGCATTAACATGAGCAATAGAAAATGGAAAACACAAACTTTTATACCTCGAGAGATATTTGCCTTTCCCGTTAAGTATTCGGAGGAATTGTGCATCAACGAATATATAAATTCTCAGCCATAAAGAATCACCATTAAAAAGTTACCAAAAGAGAAAATATCAACAAGCATTCATTGCACGCGGAAATGACAGAACGAAATTTTACCCAAAATTTTTTGCTTTCTTTAACCTCCTTGCAAAGCAGACATGAAAATATATATGATAATGATGTGCAAATTGAAATCAAAGCTCCAGCCAAATAACCCCTGGAGCACAAACCAAAACACAATTAGAAAAGGGAAAAACTTAATAGAATTTTGACGCTATGGTATCGTCAAGTTTCAAAACTTGTAAAGAATTGCAAACTCAATTCAAAGTTTCATAACCTCTTAGTTGAAAATGAAATATTCATGATAACAATGTACAATTTCAAATCAAAGCTCCAGCCAAATTGCCCTTGGAGCACAAAAACAAAACACAGTTGGAAAAAGGAAAAAGTTTGTAGAGCTTGACAATATGGTACCGTCAAGGTTCAAATCTTGTAAATGCCAAAGTGAAGTACTTTTTTTTTTCAATCAATGAAGTTATAGAATTATTAAAAAAGAAAAAAAAAGTTTCAAAACTTGCAAATCTCAAGGTGATGTACAATTTTTTTATCATTCAATGAAGTTACAGAATTATCAAAAAAAATTCAAAACTTGTAGTCTCAATTGAAAGAGTTAACATTAATTGAAAGAGTTGCAAGGGGACGGATCTAGAAATCTTATCTAAGGTGGGTGAAACTCAGTGGTTAGGTAATACCATGAGTTCAAGGGGGCCAAGTTAGATAACTTAATGAAAAATTAGATAAAATCAAGTGAAATTTTATATAATAATTCATAGAATTTCTCAAGTTTGGTGGGGGTGATCACCCCCCTACGCACTCCCCTAAATCCATCCCTTGCAACTGAAAATATTTATGATAATGACATGCAAATTCAAATCAATCCTTCAGCCAGATCACCCTTGGAGTACAAAAGCTAAACATAATAGGTAACGGAAAATTTCATAGAACCGTGATGGCGAGTTGACAACTTTGTGATTTTAAGTTGTAAATTCAATTTAAAAAATTGTAAATGATCAATTAGAACTCCTTCAACCACAATTAGAACTTTTTGGAGAATTGTAAATAATCAATTACAACTCCTTGAACTATGTTATTATTAGGTTATAACTCACGGTACCATACCATCATCAACATTTTGCAAAGTCTTCCTAAGAAACCAATGACTTCGTTCTCTAGCATTGAATCTCAGACAATCTTTATCAAGCTAACGGCCTTTTCCTCAATGCTGGTCAGAACTTGGACTAGAAATAGAACTCTTCATATCACAGAGCAGAAACCACAGAAATTGATAGAATGACCCGGAACCAAATCCCCTAATCTTCAAATGAATCCCATGGAGCGCAATCTCAAGCTTGAAGATGCATCGTTCATATATTGGGTCAGGCCACGGAATTAGGGCTCGCAGAAGAGAGATATTCACGGAACCGAAGCTCACCTGATGGCAGGTCTTGCCGTTGACCGAGCAGTAGATCCGCCCTCCAAGAACACGAACCCCGGGGTCCTTGGTCCGCTTCCGTTGACTCTCACCGTTCTCGACGGCCTCCCCGTTCTTCACGACTTCCTCCTCCTTGGCGCTGCTCCTGCTCCTCGGGGGAGAGCTCGAAGGGACTGCCATCAAAGGAGCTGGCAGACGCTGACCCACCTTGCCGGAAAGTTCCGATCTGATCGGCGACCAAGCTGGGTCCAACTTACTTCCAACTGCTGGTGTCGGGAGAATCTTCTCGGCTGGTAGGAACTTGCTTATATATCAATGCTGCTACTCACCCTTCAAGTTCCTCTTTTTCGGGGGTTTCCCTCTTCTGGGACGGGTGGCGGGAAGAGGGAAATGGGATCGAAAATTTTCGGCGGCGAAAAAAAATTGAAATCCGCTCCGCCGTGGGAAGTGGCGGCAGCGGACACCCTCTTTTTTCCGCTCTCGGGCCCTAATTTTCGTCTACGATTTGTTTTGGTCCCCAGAAATTTTGATTTATCCCGGCTGTACGTGGCCTCTGCAACGGGCAATTCATATTATTATCTTTTCCGTGCATAACACGCAGATGTCAATAGAATTAGTCGTACTAAGTTTCGTATAGATCGGCACACTCTAAATCCTATAATCATGAATTTTTATTTATTTATAAGATTCAGATCAATGACCTTACTCGGAACTCATTAATTTCAGTGTAAAACTTGTTGTAACCTCCATTAAATTTTATCGTATTGATAGCGGACCTTTGACGAAATCGGTGAGTGGGCTAGGAAGAAACTACCGGATTTGTGGCTTAAATCAGTAAGAGACTACCGAGGACAGGTCAGGTTTACGTTAGAGTTTATCGGGGCCAAATACTCATATGTTATGTTATTATTAGTGTGCTTTACAAGAGAGCAGACTCTTTTTCAACCAAAAGTATAAACTATCAGGTGATGGACGCAATGTATTAAGGGGTCTAGCTGAATTCTGATACCATGTTTAATACTAAATTATTGTGCTAGTGCACCGAAGGTCGATTGGCAACGAAACTTGGTCGGTAAATGGGTGGCAACAGCAGGAACTTGACTACGGGGTCGGGCGGGCAAGGCGGTGGCCAGAGTTTCTCGAACTCAAGCAGCCAGAAGTGAGTCCGACAGCATGATGGTGATAAGAGTTTCTCGAACTTAAGTAGCTGGAGACGATTGAGGCAACAAAAATTTCGAACATTGCTCGAAAAAATAAGAGATTATCGTAGTCAGACGTTCATATATTATATTATTGGTAATGGACCTTGTAAGAGACCGGTCACATTTTCGCTCAAAACTCTAAGCTATTGGGTGGCGGTGCCCAATTATCTTATAAATTAATGTTCGCTGATAGAACTGATGTGAAATCTAACAATCTCGTCTCACATTGAAATTTTACATTACAGACAATGGTTTGGTTGTAAAATTTATAATAAGAGATTGCATGAAATAACTTTACAAGGTGTGATTGTAATGTTATTGAATTCAAAAACACAGTAAATTATTTAGATTATATCAAATTTTAAAAGCAATTTTGTAATCATTTTACTTATATTTACCAAATTTTATATCCAATTTTATAGTTTCTTTCAAGTGCCATAATCTCACATTTCAATCTATCACCTAAGAAATTTTTACTTTAATAAAAACTGTTCATACAATCTTAGCATTCACAAAATGTAACAGTATTTGAACTAAATGCAAGGAAGTGTATCGTCCTAGGGCCTTTTTTTCTTACCCCATATTTGGATAGAGGTTAAGGGGAGGGAAGGTAAGGGTGTAAATGGGAGGTTCGGGTGGGTTTTTTTTTTTTTTTTTTTTTAAATTATCATAAGTTGAAAAAATGTACTGTAAACCATTTAGGGATTATAAAAACCGACTACTTCCAGCTCGGTTTTTTCGGTCGAATTTTTTAGGACTCGATTTTTTCTATAATAATAAATTAAATACAAGATTAGTAAAATAAAATTCATTGTAATAAATGAGGAATACTAATTATAAATATTTTAATGTATTAAGAAGATCAAAAATATAAATATGAATAAAGATTCAAGTTTAACAAGTTTAAAATATATTGTTTGTATTGTCAAAATCTAATAATAAAATGGTTTATTATATGTAATATAAATTCAACATACATTTTGGGTCGGTTTTTTGCCCCACCGAATTTTTCGGCCCAGTGCCCGAATTTTCCTGCCCTTTCTTTTTCAACTTAAAAACTGCTTGAACTTATTCCAGGACCCATAAATCTGATTTTTCTAGTTCGATTCGGTGTTTTTTGTTTTTCAGATTTCTTTTGCTTACTCCCCCGAGGGAAGGAAAAGGGATGAGGTGAAATTTTAATCTTATTTGGATTTTCTTCAAACAGGGAAGAGAAAGAAATGGAGGTGAAATATTCTAGTTAAATGGCTATATTATCTTATTATTGTGAGTTTCTTGACAAAAGAGATAATGATAATTTAGCCATTTTAACTCTTTTGTCTCTGTTTAATCATGATTCAGACGTTAAAGAAATTAAACTCTAGGAGAGAAATTAATGTAAAACCATCCCTCCTTTTAAAAAAATCACAACTAAGTAAGGTGAAAAATTCACCTCCATTTCCCTCCGTCCAAGTAAGAAATGAAGATCCCTTTCAAAGAGCGGCTTGTTTAAGGAAGCTCGCTCCATGCGATCCAACCTACCCCTACTCGTCATGGGCTAGGTCAGGTCTTGTCTGACTTATGTTAGGACAGGTCGGACCGTGCTCAGTCCATGCACGTTTGATCAATCAACGCATCAGATAAATCCTTTCCCTCCTAGTGCAACTAGGATACGATCGAACGATGAAAATAAATAAATTTTTTTTTTGCTAAATCAATCGAGATTACATTATTTTTCATCGAGTGAATGCTCTTAAATTAACCCCATCTTAAGAGACAGTCATTTGGATCACCAAAATTCATCATCTAGAAAGAGATGGCTTACAAATCCGATAGGAAAAACAGTACTTAGAGAGCTACAATATTGATCTCCACCACTCAAAATTCAGCTCCAAGAGCTGTGAGTCTGTTGTCAAAATTTTAATATCCTTTGAAGTTGGTTTGCTCTTCCAATTAGATTTTGATCCGTACTCGATGCACGAAAATCGAGCTTCTCCTTAGTAGAGATTTGTTCATCGTGAAGTATCCGAACCCCTTCCGGGCTTGACTAGCAGTGGTTGCGACACCTCCTCCTCGAGGTACACACAATACCCCACAAATCACGTGTACCGGGTAAGTCATGCGAACTTGACGGGTTTAAGAGGGTTGAAAGCCCCCACCCACGAAGGAACACCCCTCTTGAGAGTCGAACCTATGACCTAATAGGTCCCAGTTCCCCGCCAGTGGGGTTGTACTCCCATGGGCATGCACTTTTGAAACCTTAGTTGCCATAAGATAGTCCCTCCATGAAAGCTATCAACTACCCATGAGTAAATTTACGACGGTTGATATCACCAGTCACATCCGCATTTTTTTTGTATTGATATTGTTCGACATCGTAACAATCGACTGAGCCACCGGATGGTGTATTGTAAGGCCCGGAACCCGCCATTAATCCTCAGATACCGACCAGTAGGAGAGTTGAACTCTGTACCTGGCCCACTATATGTTGTCAACTTACTAGCGGATCCGCCCCTTCGAACGTTTAGCGACGTCCACATCAAAATAATATTTTCCATCCTTATTTGTTTTTCCCACAAAAAATTTTGAGTCGTTTTATCAATTTTGGGACGGATTGGTTTTGGCACATTGAAGTTTGACACGCTATAATTTGGGTTAGGTTTCATTACTAATTCTGTCAATGTTGATCTCCTTCCTAATAAGATAAGTGCTCTGCCTTCCACCGTTTCAGTCTATTTATTAATGTTTCCAGTAAAAAAAAATGAGAATGATTATTTTCTTTCCCTTTAGTGAGTAAGGGGTTACTTAAAAGAAAGTTTTCAATGGAGCAATTATATCATATGTGATATATTTATCTAATCAGGACTTGATATTAATAGTTACACAGTTATGATTATCATTAAATCTTAAAAAATATTTTAAAAAATATAAAAAATTAAATAAATGGTGAACTATAATTAAAAATAATATATAAATAGTAAAAAATTAAAAAATATAATAAATAGTGAACTCTAATTGAAAAATCTATAAATAATGAATTCTAATTCAACGGATATATCATGTCAGCATTACTTGTATAGTATGACCGTTCTACTGAAGATTTTCTCATTAATTAGTACCCAATGTCTAATCTTAACAAAACAAAATTCATTATATTAAATAAAAACTAATAATTATAAATATTTTGGTGTATTAATAAGTTATTAGTTATTACTTATTAGTATAAATATCTACAAAATATGAAGCATAGAAATATAAAATTTATCTTTTTCTGATCAAAATCTAATAATAATTTAGGTAATTAAATATAATATTCTATTTCAAGTAATTTCGGTCAGTCTTGAACCCGTCATTTTTTTTGGTCGGACCCGACTTTCTGATGTAAGCTTTTCTCCACCTAAAAGACCAACATAATTTTATATAGGACCGCTCAAAGTCTTTTCGGAACCGCTTTAGTCGATTTCTCATTTTTTAACTTACACCCCTACTATTGAATCTATATGGCAACATCGAAATAGGCTATTTAAGCACTCAAATTCTAGTTTGGAGTTAATCCGAGCCCATGTGCCCCGGGATGTCGAAATAGGCTATTTAAGCACTCAAATTCTATTTCGCAATGGAAAAGAGGTCTACGTGGCAGCCGGGCGGCACGTGCGACGACAAGACAGCTAAGCACGAAGCTCCGGCACGGGAAGTCGATCGCTTCAACGGCCAAACCGCAAGAAGCTGCGCTGTTCGACTCTGGCTCGTTATGAAGTGAATGAATGTGAAAGTGAAACCCTCTTCCCTCTCCCATCCCCTCCCTCTGGCATAAGAAGTATCGACAAGCACGCACTCACACAGACAGACTCAAAGGCACAGCTTGACGATCTCCTCAATGCTTTCCATCTCTCTCTCTCCCCTCCCTTGATATTCATCTCATAGCCTCTCTCTCGCACCTCTTCACCTTCTCCCAAGGATCCGATCCGCTATTTCTCCGGTAATGTCCTCTCCCCGCCGTTTCGCATGCTCGTTTGTTTGCTGTGAAGCAATCTCCCGGCTCGGATCCATTGCTTTGATTCCGTCTGTCTTACTCGGTGTTGCTGAAACCTTGGAATCTCAGCTCTTAATTGTCTTAGCTTCGATGGCTCCACTGGCTGTGTAGCTGATTGGCTGGCCGTGGTGCTGATATTCGTCGATTGTTGAGTTCGTCTGTGTTATCAACAGTTCAGTGGAGATTCTCTTATTGTTTGTTGTTTATTTCTGGTCATCTCTGGAACTTTGGAATCTGCAGCTTGAGATTCCAGTTCGGGTTCCTTGTTGTCCATCCTGCTGTGTATTCCGCTGGCTGATTAGAATGCTTTCTTTACTAATAACCATCGATTTCGTGCAATGCTTTGAACTCTGTTTTGCACGATGGAGATCTGTTATGGAGGTTGGGGAGAACTTGTACCTGGCTTTGGGCTGTCTGAGCTGCAGTTCAGCCCCGGCCTCTAGTTGCTTGCCATTTTCCTAACATGTGCGGTAAACTTGGGAGGAGCATCATATTGAAATTTTGGTTTAAGCGGTCCTAACTGTGTGGTTAGCTTGATGCTCACGTGCTATAGCCTTTCTTTCTCTCGTTGTCAAAATGTTATCAATAATTAGACAAAACTGATTATTTTACTTTGGATAATCAACGTGAATTCTATGAACCTCTCTTTGGTTCCATTTTCTGCGATTTCGAGTTTAACCAGGTCCTACAATTATGCAATATATCCCTTTTGATTACCCTGCTGTTGATTTACCAATGAATCCATTGGTTTGTTACCTCTTTTCATGTTTCTTCCTAAAAGTAGTTTCTCTGCATTGGACAGTGAACTGTCGAGTTTATTGAGGGACAATTTGGAGAATGGCTTCTACTATCCAGCCACCGGCAACATTTACCGGCACTGCTGTGTCTGATCTTCTGCGGAGCTCCAGCAATGGTGTCAATGGGATTCCATTAAAATCCCTTGGTAGGGCACGATTCAGCACAAGGAAAAGGGATTTAACTGTAAGTGCTAAGCTAAGGAAGGTCAAGAAACATGAGTATCCATGGCCAGATGATGCAGATCCCAATGTTAAAGGAGGAGTTCTCAGTCATCTTTCACCTTTTAAACCACTGAAAGAGAAGCCAAAACCTGTTACATTGGATTTTGAGAAGCCACTCGTTGATTTAGAAAAGAAGATTATTGATGTAAGCCTTTTGTTTCCTTTAAAATCTGTGTCTAGTTTTTAGTGGAGACCTGGCAGCTCAGTTGAGTGTTACCCTGTTCTATCTCTTTTTACCCCAGGTGCGCAAGATGGCAGATGAAACTGGCTTGGACTTCACTGATCAGATTGCTTCCCTAGAGAATAAGTATCAACAGGTTTGAGCTGGGAGATGTTTGAATTTTCATAAATAATACATGTGCTGTGTGTGAATTACGAGTTGTAATATGGGTACCTAATTCATAGCCTCCTAACAAATAAGTAGAATAATCTTTCTCCTCGAATGCTCTATGATAATATCCAAATGCATAGAAAACATCAACAGGACTATAGGACTTGTTTTCTACTTCTGTTGTATATGATACTAATTTCTTTTTGTTCCATTTTTCCATTCACATAAGCTTTCCTATTGCTAATACTGCCCTTGCATTCTTCTTTGAGCGTAATTAGAATTTTCAAGTTCAGCAAGAACTAGAGTTCCCAGCTTAATCTGGTCTAAATTTCTTTCATTATCTCAAGATAACATGCAATGGTGTGTAAAATCCAATATTGAACGTTTTTTCTATTAATATGTTCATCCATTTATACGGAAAATGGAAAAATTCATTTCCAAAAAGTTCGAAAATCAGATTTTTCAATTTTACCTGCTGTTCTAGCATTCTTATTATGAAAGCGGTTTCTACAAATTTAGTTTATTCTCATACAAACATGTATAAATATTTGTTATATTTATGTGCTTAAAAAATGGCTAGACTTTCGCATTCCCAGAAGAATTGAAACAAAAGAGCCAATTTCTCCAACCAACTAAATAAATTTAGGACCAGCAATAACAAATTACGGAAATATATCAAATCTGATAAATTTATGGCTTGGATATGCATGCTGCCAACTTGAATAGGTGTTAATCTTACCTTTTCCAGCCAAAAAAGAGAAGATTGAATCTTTTTAGCTGGAGAGGCAGGGCATTGTCCTTCATCTGTTGTGCTTTTAAAAAAGAATTATAATGTTCCATTGTACTTATGTCGTCTCTTTTAAAATTCAGGCCCTGAAGGATTTATACACTCATCTGACACCTATTCAACGTGTGAATATTGCCCGGCATCCTAACAGGCCAACCTTCCTTGACCATGTATTTAGCATCACTGACAAGGTACAGATCTCCTTGGCTTATTAGTAAATTTATATTCTTTACTTTTGCAAGATGTTTTAATAACTGAAACGAAAGCGTGTATATGAAATCCCTATTGAATGTTTTTATCGCATTCCTGTACTGTCAGTTTGTGGAGCTTCATGGAGATAGAGCAGGATATGATGATCCGGCCGTTGTCGCTGGCATAGGAACTATTAATGGTGAGAGGTATATGTTCATGGGTCACCAAAAGGGTAGAAATACAAAAGAGAACATTCAGCGTAACTTTGGGATGCCTACTCCCCATGGGTATGAGAAACAATAAAAAGTTAACTTCCTGTTTTCAGCTTGTATAGCTACATCTTTGTCACAATGTCAGCTTTCAATACTGAGTTCTTTCATTTTTGAGTAGTTACCGGAAAGCTCTGCGGATGATGCACTATGCTGACCACCATGGGTTCCCGATAATTACTTTCATTGATACTCCAGGTGCTTTTGCAGATCTCAAATCCGAGGAACTAGGCCAAGTATGTGGCAGCCTTTTGATAGCTTCATCCAGCATTTTCTTTGGTTACCATAAATTTACCTTTTGCATTATGTGTTTGAAGGGTGAAGCCATTGCTCATAATTTGAGGACTATGTTTGGGCTAAAGGTCCCAATTGTCTCCATTGTTATTGGAGAGGGTGGTTCTGGTGGTGCCCTGGCCATTGGTTGTGCTAATAAGTTGCTAATGCTTGAAAATGCCGTCTTTTATGTTGCAAGGTAAATTGAGTGCTGGACCAATTATGCATCAGTTCTATAAAGTTAAGAAATATCTGCTTTTTGTTGACATTCCAAAAAGAAAAGGCTTGCTGCATCTGCCTATTCTTTCAAGATCATGCCTTGCTCGCGCATTTCTACCACTTACTAGACACTTTGCTTGATTTGGACAGTGAGGTGACATTCAATAATCTAATTCAGTTGTGTCAGAGGCCTGCTGAATATGATTAAAATTGTGAGGGTGGGAACATAAAATTACCATCATCTAAACACTATGTACTGTGTTTCTGTTTCATTTTCTTTCTCAATTTACCTCTAGTATGTGCAACTACTTTGCAAACATATTATCTGGCGATGAATGAGTTCCATGGATCATTCATGCATGGAAGCATTAGCTGTGATGTTTTATGAAAATCTAGGAGCAGAAAGCATTTGCTCTTTCATGATATTGATCACTTCTGGAAGCTCTGAGGATGGAAAGAGAAAGCATCTAGACTGCCTCCACTTTGTACTCCTTGTTATGTTCCAGGAAATGATGAGGCAAAGAGTAGTTAATCTTTGTGTTGCTTGTACCCTGCCATCTGAAAACATAGTGATTATGTCTCTTTCATTCTACATTTTATTTCTTGCATATTCGGTGTTGAAATTTATTATTTGATTATCATGGTTAGTCCGGAAGCCTGTGCTGCAATCTTGTGGAAGAGTGCCAAAGCTTCTCCAAAGGTAAGAAATACCTTCGGGACTGAATACTTTGTTCAGATCTGAGATTTAGCATTCCTTACACAGCTGACAGTTTTCCTCTAATCAGGCTGCTGAGAAGCTGAGGATTACATCCACAGAGTTGTGCAAGCTACAAATTGCTGATGGCATTATCCCAGTATGTCTTTTCTCTTTCATTTTGTTTTATTCACGTCCCTCCTTATCTGGTGATTTCTCATATGTTGGGTCTTTTGTTACTTGAAGAGCATTTTCTTTTAATAAATGATCTGTGCATAGAGTATTGCAATTTAAGACTTTTCTTATTGAAATGAAACCTGAAACTAAATATGTTGGATCGCTACTTCACTTTGGTCCTCTTTAAGAACCTTATATCCTTGTTTTATTAGCATCATTTATGAATCTGTTCCTGTTTTGCAGGAACCGCTTGGTGGTGCACATGCTGATCCATCTTGGACTTCTCAACAGATAAAATCTGCAATTGTTGAATCAATGAATGTAAGTCCTTCTGCAACCCTTCCTTACCCGTGGTATCTGGATTCACCTTCTTATTCTGGAGGGTTGATTCTTATAGGAGCTCAAGAAGATGAATACTGAGGAATTGCTTAAGCACCGTATGCTGAAGTTCCGGAAAATTGGTGGATTCCAAGAAGGAATACCTATTGATCCTAAGAGGAAAGTGAACATGAAAAAGAAGGAAGAGCCTGTAGTTGGTCAGATATCAGACGAGGAGCTGGAGGGTGAAGTTGAAAAGCTGAAACAGCAAATCTTGAAAGCCAAGGGGTCATCAACAGAGTTATCTGAGTCAGGTCTTAATGATATGATTGCAAAACTGAAGAGGGAGGTAGACCATGAGTTCTCTGAGGCAGTTAAATCTTTGGGCTTGAATGAAAGATTTGAGATGTTACGGGAAGAATTCTCAAAAGCAAATTCTGGGGATAAAATCATGCATCCTGTTCTGATGGACAAGATTGATAAGCTCAGGGATGAGTTCAACCGAGGCCTCTCTGAGGTGCCCAATTACACAAGCCTGAAGAATAAGCTTGACATGTTGAAGGACTTGTCTAGAGCTAAAAACGAAGAGAAGGCTGCATCATTGAAGGTGGAAATCAACAAGAAGTTTAACGAGATCTTGGACCGTCCTGAGATAAAGCAGAAGCTGGAAGCCTTGAAAGCTGAGGTCAAGAGTTCTGGGGCAACTTCTGCTGAGAATATCGATGAAGAACTGAAGAAGAGGATTTTGCAGTCAAAGAAAGAGATTGAGGCAGAATTGGCACATGTCCTTGAATCCCTAGGCCTGGAAGTCGAGGCTGTGAAGCCCGTAGTAGGAGATTTGGGTCAGCGGATCTCTCTCCCTGATGTTAAAGGCAGAATAGAAAATCTCAATGAGAAAGTCAACAAGACAATCGAAGATGTTATGAGCTCACCTGATGTGAAGAGCCTTGTCGAGACTCTCAAGTTGGAGGTAGCAAAGGCAGGAAATGCACCCGATTCAGCATCAAAGAGTAAGATTGAGGCTATGGAGCAACAGATCAGGATGAAGGTTTTGGAGGCTCTTAATTCCTCTGAACTGAAGGAAGAGCATGAAGAGCTTAGTGCAGAGATCATGAAAGTGACTGAGTCTTCCCTACAAAATGGGAGTCTGAAGGGAGACTCTCTCGTAGGGGTTAACATGCCTGCAAACAGCGGCTAGGCATAGTGCGGGTTCATCATTTCTCACGGTATCAGCTCTTTGACAGTATTACCAGTTAGCATCCATTATTCCGTATCGCATCCATTAATTAGCTTATATTTGCACCCTTCAAATTGATAAAAGTGAGAGTAGTTGAACCGGTATGATCTTATGTTGTTCATCTGCCATACATGCCCAATATGTTATAGTTTCTGGTAACTCGAGTTACTTTAAGAGGCAGTAAATCGATTGCATCAGTTAGCTCACACCTTGATTGACGTAATCGTTATTTTTGCAGTGCCACGTTTCTGTATTTATACTATTGAGAATGTCGGAAGAGCTAGATAACTGCAGTTTGGAGAAGCAGCTGGAAGAACATTCATTTCCCACATGCAGAGGACACTATTTGAGTCTTAGCTTTCATATACCCTGTGAGCGTTCCTTTTCCTTCGAATATTTCCTTTCTTTTTTTCTCTGATTAGAAGATCCTGTTTATCAGATAAAGGTTTATGTTCTGGTCAGACGTATCTTTCATTTCTGTAGCTCCGAGCACGCTGAGAGCCAGGACTAGCTAGCAACATATGCTTCCATACATAAGAATAGTGGAAATGATTTCTCTGTTTATTCCGCCTGGAAAATCTTCCTTTAAGGGTCTTTTTTCTATAAATCTTCGGATGGTTAGTCCCTCTTTGCCAACTCCGTCAATGCTGTTTGGTCTTTCGGGTACAATCAACGAGCCGGGTATTGCCGCACTTCTGAGCTTCAGCCATAAATTTTTTAGGCCAGATTTCGGCTCCAAGTCATGCTGTACTGGCTCGATGGGATTCCCTACAGTGCCACTACCCGGCTGGGCTGGTAAGAGGTCAGCAACATTTACCTTGGCACTCATCGAGCTGCTACTCGTTCTCAAGCTATTCTAAATCTCGGGCTCGGCTGGAGCAAATCTCGGGATTTTCTCTATGATAGGTCGCAGGCAATGTTCGAGTTCTTAGTCCGGGTAGATACATCACACATGGGTCTGGTCTATCCTTCTATTTGTTAAGAATCATCTCGTGAAGTGACCTTCAGGTTATGACTTGTCAGTGGACCGATGAATGTATCAACTCGGGAACACGACATATGCTGGGCTAACAAATGGGAGACTTGTTGAAATGGTTTAGGTGAAGCCACGTCAGTGTCATTAGACGAGAGATTGGAAGTTGATGCCCGCTGGAGTTGGAGTTGGAGTTGGAGTTGGAAGTGGAAGGCCCCCCCTTTTTGGACGTATGCTGCAGATAACGTCTTGGAAGCGCGAAGAGTGCCGAGGTTTCCAACTCTTGGCAGGCATCACGCTTTCGTCGTCCTCAGCTTTCCACAAAAGAGCGTGCATCCAAAACTAAAGCCAGTACTTCCATGGCACGCTCCCTTGCTTTCACACTGCTTTACAAGTCGTATCAACTCGAATTGTCGATGCAATTTGACTCCTTGTCTGTAACATCACGTACTGATCATCTAAAATTGCTCTTTTGGGAAAGAGATTATTGAATATAATAAACTCATACAAAAAAAATATTTCATTATATATTCGACCTGGAATAACCAGGTTGTGATTTGGGCTTGTGGGCAACCTCAAAATGCCAAATACATTCTCGATTATGGCTGATGGCTGGTCGAATAGAAGTGTTGATTTTGATACTTTTGTGACACCGGGCTTTACGAATATAACAAGATCCCTTCTTACTAAATTGACGTGGATTATGAACCGGTTCGATTTGAATTTAAATTAATTATTAATTAATCATTAATGTGCTTTCGAAACCCCCATGTCGGGACATAAAAAAAAAAACGTAATATATACGAGAAGTAGGAACAAATTCAGCAGTACAATCTAGTATGACGTGGATCTCGTCACAGTGTACTTCACCAGCTTCGATGGAATTACTTGTCCCTGACTTCGTAAATACTTTATTCAGCAAAAGACAAAACCCAAAAAAAAAAAGGGTTAAAAGAAGGCTTCGTAAATGTGGAGAAGCATTCTTGAACTATACGACTAACTACCAAGGGGGGTTGGGCCGAGTGGTAAGCAGTTCGGTGCCGCTTAAGGAGGTCTCGAGTTCGAGACCTCACGTACGCAGACACCCCCCTTGGGAGCCTCACCCGTCATTGCCAGGCGTGCGACCCGGGGCGACTAACGGATTAGTCAAGTATGGCTGGCTGAAAGATGCCATCTCACTGCTGGTGGGGCCTGCTTGGATACCGTGGCTGGCGACTAAAAAAAAAAAAACTATACGACTAACTGTACCTTTAGGACCAGACTGCAGACGATGCGCATCGACGTATGCAAGATTTTTGGCCCCCTCGTCGAGCGTTATCCCGTCCATGCTCGAGCTGGAAAACAGCTTGTCCGTGTCAAACATCCCTTATCGGCACCTTCATCAGATTTCTTTGTCGAGTGTGAACACCAGGGGAAGAAGAGACCAAGACTCTAGTTGCCTTCTAATAGGTATCACGAGACGAAAGCTGACGAAGGGGAATAAGAGTTACAGTGCTGCTTCACACGTGTCATTTCCTTTCCCGAGAGGGACGCATCTATGTCCAATTTAAACACTGATATATGGGTCATGGACAACAAGGGTCGATGGTCTAAAGGTTTAAAACTCACTGTCACGCTGTTTGGTGATGTCGATATATTATATTCGAGTTTCACTCTTAGCAAAATTACTAGAAATTGACTGTTTGTGCTTGGTGGCACTGCAGTGATGGGATCGATGTCTATAATACCGTCTGCACATTTCTTTTGATATATTCACGGTTGAATATAATGGTCTAAATACTTACATGGGCGAGTAAATTCCTCTATACATAATAAGTAGTCAATGACCCGTTCGTAGAACAGTAAACTGGAAATGGCATGGGCATTGAAACAATGTTGCGCACAAACATATATTGAGTTTAAAGCGAAACATTTAGTTCAGATTAAAATCAACTTTACGCAACTGATTATAACGTTCATCTGTAAAATCGCTAGAATTCAAGATTACACCACTGCATTACGGTCTATTTTGCAATACAGATTACAACATTTATTTATAAAGATCACTATAAATTTTTGTGATTACATGGTTAGAATTTTATGGTGCGGTTGGTAAAATTTTTACTTTAAAAAGGTAACACTCTCAGGTTGCAATAACTTTAAAATCAAATTTAGAACCACTTTATGTGTCCTTATTAAATTTTACAACTGATCGATCGTACATCATCATTTCTAACCAATTTTCAAAAAAATTTTACCGCTGTTTAAATTTTCATTGCAATTTTTAATATTATTCGTAATATAATAACACTCGAATGGAATGCTATTCACCGGCGGTGAAAGTAATTGTCTTAATGGCAAGAGAAAAATGCAAAATCATCGGTTGAATCAATCAAAAAAAGTATTTTTAAAGACTCGTGAAATGGGATCAAAAAAAAGAGCTCGAACTCTTTTTTGATAAGAATTCGAGTTGTACTCGATTACATCATTAGTTTATCGAAAGGAAATTTCCTAATTTTCTAATTATCATCCCAATTTTTTTTTTATTTTCTATTATCTTTAATCCGAACTAAAAAACAAAAAATGAAATTTACTCTCTCTCTCCCCCGGCTCTCTACGGGGGGCTGATTGGTGAATCTTCTCCTTAAACCTCCCCTCTATCTCTCCCTTCCGCTCCCTCGTTCCGTCTCATTTTCTCTCTCCTAGGTTTTCGAAGGGGGGCTTCTGCTTCATCTGGCAAGCAGCTCAGCTCTCGATTGCCGCTGGTAGGGGGTTCTCTCAGGCTTCTCCGGCTGAAGTCCCTCTGCTGATCGCCGGGGCGTCGCGGTTCGTCTTTTTGCTTCTCGAATTGTTCCGACGTTCTGTCACCTGCCGGTTTTCGCTGTCCGGTTCGAGAGTTCGGAGTTGATTCTGGTCGCCTGTTGGGTGGGGACAGCTTTCCCCTTCCCAGGTCTCTCTCTCTCTCTCTCGTCGCCAGTTCGATTTGGTTGGTAGCTGGGCTGCAGTAATTTTTACCCTCTCCCTCGTCTAATTGTTGTCAGCTAGGGTTTCAACTCGATTGATATCTCGGTGTAACTCTTTGGCTGCTTGGAGCTCAAGAGATATCGAACTGGGAGCTTTGTTTTCAATTTATGTTGCCTCATTCTTCAATTTGTAACCTTTTCAAGCAGCTGCACGACTCTATAGAGAGGTTCTCGCCGTTCAGTGCGGCTTGCTTCAAAGCGTTATGATTAAGATATGGTTGAAATTGCCTCTTTTCTTGGTCTGTTTACGGTTTTTACTGTCGTTCTCCTTTCAGTTGGTGTTATTCGCCTGTTCTTGCTGAGAAGAGGCCCAGTGTTGCACTGCCAGTTTCAATTTTACTAATTTTTTTTTTCAGGATTCTTGTTGGGATGTCTAATTAGTTCCGGCTTTTCAGACTGGCAGGCATTACCAGGAGGAAGGATTTTTTTTGGAGCTTTTGTGCCTTTTACTCTGGCAATGTTGTTCCGCGGACACTGAATGATTGTTGCAATGGACTTGAATGCCTTGCCCGAGGAAGAGGAAGAAACTTTCGATAGGCATGTACAAGAATATACTGCACTGGTAGACCGCCAGGAGTCTGCTATAGATATTGCTAATCGGGTAACTATTGATTTCTTTCCTTTTGTGGTGGAATCTCCCTATCCTCCTATTCTTCCAAGCATGTAACCTTAGACCCAATTTGATGCAATTCCTTAAATAGGGGGTTTTTTTTTTTTTTAATTAATTTTCACTTAGTGTGGACGCAGGGTTCTGCATACACCTTTGTTTCTTCATTATAATGAGTCTGCTCTTTCGAGTGCTTTGACTAGTTTTACTTGGAGACATCTTCCAATTTTTGTACTCTTTATCAATATTTCTTTACGTACATTACTTGGTGAGCTACAGTTATTTGTTATTGGGTTGAGGCGCTTAAGGTTCAAAGCCCGATGAAGATTTCATTCTGCTGTGGAATGCAGAAACTTTGTTTACCTATTTCAGCGTCATTGATTTAGATTCCAGTGATGCCTAATTCTTTTTTGGATGAGAGGAGACATCGATGAGTTCACTTTCATTCCTCTAGCAAGTTTACTTTATTTTGGGAGCTTAAAATTTAAATTCTGCAAGGTCTGAGTGGAGAACTTATTTTCCTTCTGGTCTCCTTTCTTTTTCTTTTGACCGGTCCTTTTCATTGCCCATGCTAATGTGTGACCTGAATGACAACTAACATGTGTTTAGTGTTTATGTTTTTACCTGTTGTGCCCTTTTTACCAACATTCTACACTATTTGTGTCAGGAGCGTGATGAAAGGCGCAAAAGACTGAAAAGAGAACGTGCTGAGGAAAGAGCAATCAATATGTCGCAGCAAGCCGATCAGTTTTATCAGACAAAACATTTTAAATCTTATGATAAATCTAGGCTTCCTTCTGGTATTCATCTGTTTGATTGAGTCATCTAGCTACTTTTTTCTGCCAATTTCTACTTACCTTTAGGTCTGTATTTGAGTTTAGTATGAAAGTATGCTGAATTGCTTGAACTTGATCGTTTATCGTTGTGCACTCTTGAAGTCTTCTCAGATTACATTTGACATGCCTAACACCCAGCTATGTGCTATCTGTAGTTGTTATCATATAACTTTGACTTTTGCTCAAGTCTGGGTGAAATTGAATCTTCTCCGCCAGTTAGAATGGTACCAAGAATTGAATTTTTACATAAAGAAACAAGTTGTAGTCTTCTGTTGGCAAATTTGAGCCTGAAGCAGCAGGCTGGTAAAACTACTTGAGCTCGAGGTTGTAGTATCAGCAGGCATCAGGATAAGATTCAACAGATCACTAGTGATTTAGCTCTTGTATACCTTATTTCGCTGTTAATTGAAATCAGAAACTGTCCAAGTTTTTATTTTGATTTTATCTAGATAGTATGGCACTTGATTTATCCTTTTGTTGAGTCTGGCAGCATTGATTCTTCTCTCCTTAAACAAAATAGATAGCAATTCCGAAAGGGAACTATGTAAAGCGTTCTTAGCTGGATTGCTGAAATTACAAATGTTTTGTCGGATTGCTGAAATTACTGAAATGTTTTGTGGATTGATATGAAGCATCTCCATGGGTTTGACAGACATGATTAAGTGGCTTCTTTCCCTGTGCTAGAGTTGATATAACTATCACTGTCTTGCCATGCTGTAAATAGGGCCCCATCCTCGTATGGATGACTCAATCCTTGCTTTGCTTTTAAATCACTTTCACTTTGGCTCTGTTATGCTTTTATGCATATATTTGATCGAGTATTTAATGGTTTTAGGAATCCCCTCTTCTATTATGCATACCCGGTAACTCCCTGTGCTCTTTAGAATCTCTAAAGAGTTATGTTGTGACAGGTTGGTTAGAGTGCCCATCATTTGGGCAAGAGATAGATTGCTTAATTCCTTCCAAGGTTCCATTGGGTGAAGCCTTTAATGACTGTATACCCCCTGGGAAACGATACTCATTCAAGCAAGTGATTCATCAGCAGAGAGTCTTGGGAAGAAAAGTGAGTGTTCCTTTCTTCTCTTGTAAGCATGAAGGCATTTCAGGGAAAGTACATTTGAAAGGCTATTTTCCATTTTGAGCGCTTTGCAACTTATGGTTTATGTTCTATCAATCACAGTTGGACAGGTTTTTATTTGTTTTACTCCCATGTTGGTTGAGAGAAAAGAAGATACTAAATTTCTGACCATGGGGAAACAACAGTTATGGCTGACTGTAGCTGCTGCAGAAAATTTTTTTCCTATGAAATTATTCAATTCTCTGGGGAAAAGTGCCTTTGCTTTTGTTGTTTCTCATCTATATCTCTCAAGACACACTTCTAATTGCTATTGATAACTTGTGTAAAAGTAATTCCTTCCCCCTAGTAAATGGATGCCAAGTTCCTGAGTAAGGAAATTAGGACTTTTAAGATAGATGAATTTTCCTTTTCTCCTAAGTTGGTTGAATTTTGTGCTGGAGTTAATTGACAGAGCAGTTGAACTGTTGCGCTCTCCATTTTAAGAAGACATTTTTAGAGCTGTCTCTGTTCTTTCTTTACGTGTCATTGCTTTTGTGATGGACTAAGGGAGAGTTTATTAGCTGTATTTTCAGGAGAATTAAAAGGACATAAGTTGGAGGCTTCTGTGAAGAAAACTATTGACTCTTAAGTTTAAAGTTCTTCAGAACTTTTTTCCCTAAGCATTTTTTTTGTATCCCAGCTTGGGTTAGTGATTGATTTGACAAATACCACTCGATACTACTCAACATCAGATTTGAAGAAGGAGGGTATCAAGCATGTTAAGGTGAGAGTTGCTTTGTTGATTCAGGTTTATCTCAATATCTTTTCCTCTGACCTTAACAGTTTTTCTTATTTAAAAATTTCAATTGCTTTTTAGATTGCATGTGTTGGCAGGGATGCAGTTCCAAGTAATGCACAAGTCAACGAGTTTGTCTATGAGGTATGGAATATCAAGAATATATTTGTTTCATTCTGTTTTGAAATATTTTTCTCCTTATTCCAGGAGGATACAGGTTGCCAGTCTGTGTTTCTATAAGAAGCAATTGCTTTTGTGATCAGTTTATCTTTAATTGTATGATTTATTATGAGATGAAATTATAGCATTATTACCATGGTCTTTTCCAGGTCTCTCAATTCCTTTCTCGTCAGAAACAAGCCAAGAAGCACATCCTTGTTCATTGTACACATGGGCATAATCGAACAGGATATATGATAGTCCATTATCTAATGCGTTCCACATCGATGTCTGTTACCCAGGTAGGATAGTGACTTGGCCATTCTAATTTTGGAAGGCTTTCTTTTCTGAAATTTTCATTTCATTTAATCTTTTCTGATTGTGCAGGCTCTAAAAAAATTTGCGGATGCACGCCCTCCTGGAATATATAAACCAGATTATATGGATGCGTTATATACATATTACCATGAGAAGAAGCCTGAAATGGTTATTTGTCCCCCGACTCCCGAGTGGAAGAGATCTTCTGATCTTGACCTTAATGGTGAAGCGATGCCTGATGAAGATGATGATGGAAATCTGGCAGCTCCAATTCTTGTAAGTTTGTTAAAGCATTTAACAATGAGTTCTGGGATTAGATTCTGGCAAATCAGAATGCCATATCTAAAGTGGCACAATTGTATCATGAACATCGTGAATTCCTTTGTGCTGTTCTCAGGAAGAGCAATGAATTATTATTTTAATTGTCATGCCTTGCCTATTGATTTCTCTAGGGCCGATATTATGTCATGACAATGCAGTCTACCTGACAATGGATTATATGTTTGAGGATCAATCATTCTAATCAATCATTGATTTCTCTAGGGCCGATATTATGTCATGACAATGCAGTCCACCTGACAAGGGATTATATGTTTGAGGATCAATCATTCTAATCAATCTCCCAGTAGGATGAATTCAATTATACCTTTTGATTGCAGCCGGGTAACCATGAGACTGAGGCACGCATGACAAATGATGATGTCCTGGGAGATGACATACCAAGGGATCAGGCTGATGGATTTCGACATTTCTGCTACCAAACACTTAAATTGAATGCTGCGGTATCTATTTCAGCAGCTCTTTCTTAGATTTATTACCTTCTGAACCAGCTTTTTTTTTTTTTATGCTAATGTAAAATGGATTAGTTGTAACTGCTGAACGTATGTAGTCTAAACTTGCTATTTTGATTTGTGTCTGCAAAATACAACATGTTTCGATAGAATAAGAGGTTGAATTTTCTTTTATATGATCATTTGTTCATTTTTCCATTTTTACCATCCGACTGAACTGCTTTGTTTAATTTCAGTCAAGGGGAGGAAAGCAGTTTCCAGGGTCACATCCAGTTTCTCTCAACAGGTACTTTGTTCTCCAGAATACATATCAATATTAATGGATTGTACGTTTCATTCTGCTACCTATTTCATCTTAATAGGAGTTTGACTTCCTCTTTTCAAACGGCTAGAAAAAATCTTCATCATGTGTGGGGTTTTCCTGGTATTTTACAGCAAGCACAATTCTTCCAGTCTATCGATTCAACTTATAAATCGAAGTTCTCTCTATCCATATGTTTGTTCTTAAACCATTTACAATGACTTTTAAAGAAGTTGGTCACCTAATCGACCCACTTCTATTATTTTAATTTTAATTACTACAGGGATTTAAAAAAAAAAATATTGTCACAATCATGTCTCATGATCAAGGAACCTATGTCCAGTCAGTCAACAGCTTATCCTTTACCATTGAGCTGTTGAGGAATAACAGGAGATTAGAACTCATAGAGTTTGTTTCCGTACTCTCATAACCAATATAGTGTCCTTTGTGACCCCCAGAACTTCGAAGTGGCTCTGCTCCATGCCTCATTTTATAGGGAACCTCAAAGTGGCTTTATTTCATCCTACCCTTTTTTCCTGCTATTCTGATGGCTTTGATGCGAAAGTTGGACAAATCCTTTAATTGACCGGGGAATAAAATTTAGGATTCCAACTCTGTTAACAGTTTAGTGTGTTGTAACTACATGACATGACATAGCTTTATGAGAATTGCAGCTGCAAGACTGTATATGCTGGTGGTGGTTCCCGTTTATGTTTTGTTTAAATTAAATTACAGTGGCTCTTACAGAGATGGATTGTAAGGTATATATGAACTGCTTCATGATCTGACTTTCTTGCAGAGAAAATTTACAATTGCTAAGACAGCGGTATTATTATGCCACGTGGAAAGCTGATGGGACGCGATACATGATGCTAATAACTTTTGATGGGTGCTACCTGATAGATCGGAGTTTTAATTTCAGAAGGGTTCAGATGAGATTTCCTTGCAGAACGAGTGATGTATGGATTTATCTATGCCTTTTATGTTCTTTTCCTGAAGATCTACATATAAAAGATGTCCTGATTTGACAATTCTTTGGCTGTGAAGGGTTTTGGCGAGAAGACTCACCATTACACTTTACTTGATGGTGAGATGATTATCGACACCATGCCAGATTCGCAGAAGCAAGAGAGAAGATACCTTATTTACGACCTGATGGCAATCAATCAAGTCTCTGTCATAGAGGTTGAATTAAGCTCGCTTTGCTCGTTCATTTTTTACTACAAAAACAGTTCCTGAAAACTCCTCTAGATGTCATTATATGTTTGATTATCCTATATTCATGCGCTTGATAATTCTATGTAACTGATGCAGCGCCCTTTTCATGAACGATGGAAAATGATAGAGAAAGAAGTTATCGAACCTCGAAATGCTGAGAGGCATAACATATATCAGAGCAGGAATCCTTACTACAGATATGACTTGGAGCCCTTCAGGGTGAGAACTTGACCTGTTAAACTCATGAAAAACTTACTATATGAGGATAACAATGACAATGACAACATTTTGTGACTGGTTCCTCATGTTCCTGTACACTCCTAGGTTAGGAGAAAGGATTTCTGGCTGCTCTCCACTGTGACCAAGGTGTTAAAGGAGTTCATTCCAAAGCTTTCGCACGATGCTGATGGTCTTATCTTTCAGGTGGTTGAGGCTGAACAGCCTATTTGGTTCTAATTCATGAAAGAGATAAAATGCTTGCTCTCACAGTTTAGGTTGTTCAATAATATATTTCACTGTTTGGAGTTCTTAAGCAGATAGTCTCTTTTTCAGATCTTGTACTTGTGGGTAATCGAACGCATGTATTTACTGTTTCATATAACTATTCATCTGGCAGGGCTGGGACGATCCTTATGTTCCTCGGACTCATGAGGGCCTTTTGAAGTGGAAGTATCCGGAAATGAATTCAGTCGATTTTCTGTTTGAGGTTGTTTTGCACCTAGTTGTTACTCCCACTGTCTCTTTAGACCTATTAAGCAACTTACTGAAATTTCTTCTTGATCAGGTTGATAAGGATGGGTATGAGAATTTATATGTCAATAGACGTGGAGAAAAGATGTTGCTGGAAGGAAATAGGGTCGTATTCGAAGGTCTGTTTGTCTTGCATTCCACTTCTTGTTTTTGTGTCTTTGGATTCGCACACATTTTTATCATAATAAGACATCAGTACCTACACAGGCATGCAGATGTTTGGAGATTCTTTTTTTAATAATTGAAAAAAGAACTTACTTCTGCTGTTTCATCCGAACAAAGCAGTTACTATTGCTGTGAATAATGGAATCCATGGCTTTAAGTATTTCTCTGGAGCTTAATGATGTCATACCTCAGGTGTACAATCTAAGTAGAACTGAATATCATAGAAATGTAGAAATCGATGATTATTGGAAATTTCCTTTTTGTAGTTGTGTCCTCCTAGGTTATGCCTTTTCCCTTACAATTTTACCCCTGCAGTGCTGGTCCTGGAAGTTCTGAAGATTAGTCTTTGATTTTCAAGTTCTCGTTTATGTGATTCTGATTTTATGTTGAAACTGCAGCTGGTGTGGATCCCTCTGCATATTCCGGGAAGATTATCGAGTGCTCCTTCAACTTCGAAAGACAAGTATGGGTCTGCATGCGGACAAGGGTGGACAAGAACACTCCAAATGAATTCAACACCTACCTAAAGGTCCATTTTCTACGCATTCCCACCATCGTTGCTTTACTTGAAATGGAAATGTCAAGCAGTTTCCATGACCAAGTAGACCTGGTGTTGATAGATTTTCTTACCAACTGCTTAACAAAGTCGTGTTTATTTTATCGATGCCAGGTGATGCGGAGCATAAAGGACAACATCACAGAGGATGTTTTGCTGGGTGAGATCCACGAGATCATTCGCCTCCCAATGTACGCTGATAGGATAAAGACGGAGATGAACTCAGCTCGGCGTCGGTAGGGTTCTTGGCTATGACAGTGATGTTCTTCCTGACTTGGGTTCCGTGGAGGAGGAAAGAGCAGAGGTGTGATGCATTGCTGTGCCAAAAACGAAGTAAATACCGATAGTAAGGTTAGAACGACGGCCCTTCTCAGCAGGTGATGTTGCGGAAGGCAACATATTCCTAGGCTTTTCATTAGCTCCTGTAAATCATCCACCGTCATTCTTCGTTGCTAGTGAGTCGACACCAGTCAGGTCCGGCCGAGTGCTGAGGTTGATCTTCGCATTCCTCCCTCCTTTGCATCTCTTGTAGCAGCTGTTTGAGGCAACGAGAGTTAGAATTCTAGGATCAGCTTGTATATTGTATCAGTATCAATTTCTTTCTTTCTTTCTTTTTTTTACCCTAAAGTAATATCCAGTAATTGTCAATTTGTTTGAAAGGTTTAGCAATTTTCAGAACCGAAAGTTGGTTTTAGTAGTGGGCTTTACCAACTCCCCTTGCGGCTTGCTCTCCTGCTGCCCTCTGCATCTCAGATCCCAGCTGGACGAGGTAATCCTGATCTCGTGATTTTCAGCCCCGTTAATACCGATGTCATGATTCCAGCAGTTATGGCACCGACCTGTTAGTGCTCTGTACCAAACAGATGAAGATCGATATTGGTATCCGAAGTGGGCGCTGATAAAGCATGTACCTTTGCACGTAAGATGCTTCTAACTCTTGGTGCTAGAGCTTGCTTTGTGTCGACGTCATTTGGTGTATTGGGGGACTGCATCAATTTGTGTGCTCCAATTTTTCCCGTGCACGAGTGGTTTGTGATTAGGGTTTGGCACAGCCTTATCGACTCGTACCGGTCTGCCTTGTTAGCATATAATCATTTTTAATCAATTATCTTATTTTACATTTATATTATTAATTTGTTTGTTGAGCCATCGGGCTATTGAAGTGTGCCGGGCTTAATATGGCCCATTACTGGTCAGGCATGTCAAGCTTATTGCTTCGGCCTGACCCGACCTAATAGAATGGGTCCGGTAATTTTTTATCCAAGCCAGTTTTTTTTTTTTTTTAATTGATGAATGAAAAGGTAAATGACACAGTACAATGAGGGAGGAAAAAGAGGAAGTTAGGGTGGACGATAGAAAAATAACGTGTGGCTTACATAATTTGTAAATTCATGATAATGTTGTTATTTTTCTAAATCTAATTGCTATTAAAAATTAAATTTTTATATAATGGGTAATTTTGAAAAGTGAAATTATATGGACATAAATATTCCATGTGTTTTGTGTTTGTTTTTCAAATAAAAATTATTAACACGTAATAGGTGCAAATAAACACGAATTATGACCACTCTTTATCTTTTAACACGAATGATTTACCGTGACCCCCGTGAAGGCATGAACTATCAAATCTGTTTTACATTAGTAGGACGTTTGTTTTTCCAATCAATTAAAGGGTTATCATGGGTGACAAGTTGACACTTATTAAGTGGCAAGCGGTGACTGAGTTACGCGACAAAACCACATAAAAAATGTCAGTTGAAATTAATTTTACACGATACCATAAATTTTGTTACTATTTATATATTTTTTTCATTTAAAGTTCACCATTTATTTATGATTTTTTAAAGTCTTTTTTTTAATAATTTTTTTATAACGATGAATTTATTCTTCTTGGGTCCATAAACATCCCACAAATCCATAGATCTAGGTCAGTCCATATGTAAAGCACATCTGTGGGTGGTCTCATCGAATGCTACTCGCCCAAGGGAGATTCGAACTTCCAACGTTGTGAACTTTCACAAGAGTCGTATGCACATCCTATCCACTTGAGCTAACCTTCATGGGTTAGTTTTTTTTTTTAATTTAATAACCATAACTGTATATTTATTGATTACATGCTAAATCATGATTGGACGAGTACACCATGTCAGCAATACTGGCATGGTATAAACGCTATACTAAAACTTTCTCATTCCTTACATTTTCTAGAAATAAATATCACCGATAAGCCTTTTTCTTTCCATATCTATATTATATATGAAAAGTTGTGGGATCTTCGATATCTTTTTCAATTTCCAAAATCCCCCGTTGAGTATAAAGTTTAATTTGTTGCAATATTGTAAGTAAATATGGATGCCCATTAACATTCTAAAGGAGGTTATGATAGTAAATGTAGATGTCTACTGGCATTCTTTCATATTAATCCGATGAATGTAACATCCCTCTTCCACGACATACCTATAAATAAATGACAAGAGATTGTATTAATATGATTGAAGAGAAATAAGAATTGAGCGTTCATTGTCTTCTCTCTATACTGTTCACTTCTACTTCTATTTTTATATAACATAATTTTTAATATCCGTTAGATAAAAAAATAAGGGTATAGTAGTAAATTTACTGTTATGTAAACTACCAATTCCCTATCTTCTATCATTTTCTCTCTTTTATTTCTCACCGATTATTAATTAATATAATAATAATAATAATAATAATAATAATAATAATAATTAAGAGGTGCAGGTAATTTGTCAATTTATCTGCTGAAAACTGTAATTGACAAGTTTAATCAATAACCCTCCTTCTAGATTGATGCATACACAAATCATTTGTTTAATATCGGCTCTTGAATTCATGCTCCATACCGTAATCTGATTGATGACCCCCTGAAAACTATCTCCCAACGACAGTGTATACCAGTTTTTAGTTCGAATTGATTCTCTGTCGGGTACCTTTATCCGAAAAGGACTGCAACGATCGCGCTCCCATTTTTCGGTTACAGAAACAGTCCATGCATAATCGAATCCGGTTCATCGTCTTAATCTCAGGTCGAGGATGTCGGAAGTTTTCAAAGTACACCTGAGACGCATCTTCTTGTAGTTGGGTTGGTGTAATAGGGCCATTAAAATTTGGGAGAATTTTTTTCTTTAAAAAAGAACAAAATGTCAACAATGGAATCCAACAAAATTGCTTGAAAAAGATGCCTCTACGCATTTTGACGAGGAACAGGAGGAAGTGTTTGATGAAACGATAATATCACGCGTTAATAGTGACGTGATATATCTATCCAATAAGAACTTGATACATAATTAATAAATACGCACATATAATTATTAATTTCTAGAATTTCCTAAAAATATATAAAAAAAAATCTAATAAGTGACGTATCATAATTAGACAATATATAAATAGTGAATTCTGATTGGATAGATATACCGTGTCAACATTGCATAACATATCAGCATTACCTACGTGGTATAACCGCTCCATTAAAGGAGAGAGTATTGCGTGTAACGGGCATACCACGCGGCAACGCTGATGTGGTGTCACGAGCCAATATGATTCAATTATTTTTATTATTTTTAATAAAACCTAAAAGGGAAAAAAACCCTAAAAAATATAGCTTGATTTGATTGGCTCGAGATACCGCATCGGCACTGTCACGTAATATACCCATTAGATATAAGACTTGCTCAGGGAATAGAGCTATTCTTTGAATACATTTGATTTGTTAAAATAACTATTCTTGAAACATCTATTCCTTACGGAATAATTATTTCGGTATTGGATTAGTATATCAGTAGTGTGCATTCTATCCGGAATAGAGGAGAATTTGTATTCTCTCACTTCTTCACTAAAGATAGTTATTACCATAGTTTTTAGAACCGGACCGGGCTGGAAATCGGTCAAGGTAGGGATTTTTGGATTCTTGGGTTCAACTGGAGTTCAATGGGTCTAACCGAATTTTTATAAATAATACTTATAATCGTATAAAATTAGTAATATGAATGTAAGATTGTTATATTCTGCATATTAATTTATAACTTCAACTTTACAAATAAGATTGTTATATTCATTTTTTTCTATTTTTGACTCATGTTTTTTATTTTTATTTATTTTTATTTTTCTTCATTGACCGGTCTTATAGGTTCAATGGAAACCCGGTTAGACAATCCGGTTCACACTGTCCAACCCGGTCCTTGATGCAAATGGAGTAATTAGTGAAACCGGGCCGGCCGGTGTCCGGTCCCTATCTGACCGGCCGGTCCGGTCCGGTTTTTAAAACTATGATTATTACTTGCAAAGAATAAAAATAAAATGATAGAATTACTTTTTAACTATTCCTTAAACTTTCAACTTCGGTCTCTTTTAGAAAGATTCGACTTTAAAAATATTTATATGAGATTATTTTAATCTTTTATCATTATCACATTTTCTAATCTCTCCAACCAAACAACATAATTCCCATCAAAATTTAATTTATATTTTCTATCTATTTTATTTGCTGTCATTTTCTTTTCAGTGGAACATCCGAGTCCTTCATCTTCCCACGAGTTCATTACAACTCATATAATATATATTTACTTAATTAATTGCCAAATAATATAACCGTGGCGTGCTTTAGGTTTGCGTCATCATTCCGAGTTTGATTATTGAGGTAAAAGTGCGGAGGTACGGTGGGAAGGAACCTAAGATCTAGATGAGGTTCCTGTCGGTGGAGTTATTCTTTCTGTTTTTTTTTTTTTTAAAGTATAAACTATTTAAAAAAAATTTAATATATCACGAGCCATATAAGAATTTTCTAATCTATCATGAATTTTTTTTTTATAAAATCACAAATTATTCATATATCACATAATCTACCACACCATTAATTTATCTATTAATTGTTGATGTATATAGTTAATTTTACTGACTGTATGAACAAAATTTGATGTGACATCATACGTAGTATCCGTCTGGTCATAAAAAATTACGGATTATTGTTGAATTCTCTATTTTATCACGAGGATGGACGTGTAAACAGATATGCAAACAATTGATGGACAACACGCAAACATATGTTCTGTATTTTTATGACTAGATGGATGCCACATGTGATACCACGTCAGACTCAGTTACACAATCTGTAAAATTAAAGGTACAGATCGGTAATTAACGGTCAAAATTAACGTGTGGTAGATTAGAGAAAACAAAGCATATTTCATGATTTTCTACGTGAAAAAAATAATTCATGATAAATTAGAAAATTCTTAGATAATTTGTAATTTTCTGCGTAAAAAAATAGTTTAGAGTAAATTGAAGAATTCTTGAAGAATTCGTATCTTTTTCTAAATGTGATACAATGCCAAACTCAGTTTACACAGTCAGTAAAATTAACTGTATATATTGGCAATTAAAGGTCAAAATTAACTATGTGATAGATTAGGAAAAACATAGCATATTTTTTGATTTTCTGGGAAAAATAATTTATGGTAGATTGGAGAATTATTAGATAATCTGTGATTTTCTAGGTAAAAAAATGGTTAATGATAAATTGAAAAATTCTTGAATAATTCATATTTTTCTGGATAAATGACCCTTTTTCTTATCCCGATATTTCTCGTTTTTCTTGTTCCTCTAAGTTTTAGATCTCTTTCGTAATCCGAGAAAATATTGAAGTGGTCTATTTAAGTATTTGAGCCGATGCTATCGAACTGATGATATGATAATCTAATGTCCAAGCACATTTGATATTACTTTATACTACCAATCAAATAGGAGAAAAACAGTAGTGAGAATCCTGTACATTTATCGAATCTTATAAATGGGTCATACATATTTTAAAGCGACAAATTAATTTATATTTATTGCCCGTCACGGCAACATGCTTCTACGCTTTCACGTCCGATGTGTTGCTTTATAACATTGACATGAATATTGGTATGGATAATTTTTAATCTTACATCAGATTAATGGCGTCATGTCCACGTCATCTTAAAAAGTAATGACAAGTTACATAAGGACTGAAATTTATAACGACGAGTAAAAAGGGACTCACTTGTAAGATCCGATAAATATATATGACTTTTGCTGTCTTTTCTTTTTCCTCAGTCAAATAATATGATATATTTTTTTCAAAAAATTTATTTAATTGTTTTTATTTTTGAAAGTCTAGTTTAATTCATCGAATTTCTATTGAGCTTGGTGACTCCACGAATCCATATTTTAGCCGGTTCACAATTCTTTTTGGGTTTAAAAACTGTAGTTGATCTGGCAATTTAGATCAACGTTTGGTACGGAAAAAAAGGCATCGAGAGGAATGAGATAGAATGAATATCTAACTTTAAATGTTATATTTTTTAACTTGATTATATCCTTCAAATTTATTATGCGCATCTCATTAATATGAATTTTTTTTTTTTTACAAATTGGTGAAATGATATTTCATTTGAAAAGATAGGGAGGCACTTGTACTATCACTCTTTACAATTACATTCATTCGTATTTTTAAAATAAATTTGGAGATTACTAGTTTCCTCCATGTTTTGTCGGAATTTGTTTTACGAAACTCATTCTAATTTCTTTCATTTCCACTCCTTCGTACCAAGCACAACCTTAAATGAAAGCGGAATTTTTAGATGAATTGAGTGCACGGGTGACGTGATGAACTCGACCGATAACTATTTAATACCTCAGTAGTATACGTTAAATTACTTTGATAAAGTGAATATCAGCAATAGAAAGAAAAATATGACGTGGCATTTTGCTAATATGTTAAATGATTATTGATTTACTTCATTGATGATGTGGAATCGTGGAAGAATCTCTGTGCCTAAAGGATCAGATTGGACGATTTGATATATATTTGCAATTTGACATATCCCCTTCAACTTTTCGTATCCGGCAAAAAATGAAAAAAGATTCCATGCCTTGTGTAATACTCCACAAAAAATTTTGCATTAATAGCTTTCAGGGTTGTACAAAAATTATTTTTGTATACTGGAAAGGATGGGAAACTGCCCAACAGTATCCTGAATTCGAATTAGTCGGCTAGCCTTCGGGTACCGAACATCGGGTGGGCAACCGAAAAAAAAAGGATGGGAAAGAAATTTTAAAATTTTACAAATATTTAGGAGTTATTAGATAAAGGTAGAATTTTAAGGATTTAATAAGAGCGGTGTTATAAATTAATTCTATCATTAGAAATGACTATGGAGCATGATACAATACTCCACCTCTCATCAAGTACTAGAGATCGAGCCGTGCTACGAACAAACTTTATTATTTAGTGAAATTGCTGAAACAACAAGCACGTAAATGATTAAATAAAGTTTTAATTGAAGTTAATGTTTATCGCGAGCGATTTTTCAGTAAATTGAATATGAAAAATATTTATTCATTTCATATATAATAAAAAAGGTAGAGAGCTAGATAACAGAAGAAAATTGTACGTGGATTAAGAGAAAGAAAAATGACCAACTTGGGGTTGACTTAGTGGTTCCCTCACTAAACCCTCAAATGGATGATTCCAGGATCGAATTCCAAGTTGGAAGGGTCGACGGGAATTTTCCAAGGGATCTCGGCCCGATCGCAAATTAGTCTCAAGGCACATTTCGGCTGGTCCGGGGATACTGCGTGGTGCAAACCAAAAAAAAGAAAGAAGAGGGAAAAAATGAGAGTGAAATAAAGTGGGTAATTACATTGTACCCTATTTTTTAATCAAATGATTATTTAAAAATAAATTTCTATAATATATATAGAAGAAATTCATTCTCCATCAGGAATTCCCATTCCGAGTCAATTCGACAACCAAGCTCCGGATGAAATTACCATTCTACACGCGAAAACACACAATTCTACGGAGACGCGGCTAACGAGCCAGATTTTCTTTTTGTACCGTGCAGTACTCCCGAACTAGCTGAAACGCACATCGAGACTAATCTGTGGTTGAGCCAAGATTCCCAGGAAAATTCCTATCGACCTTCCCAATCTAAGATTTGATTCTGAGATCACACATTTAAGAGTTCAGTGAGGGAACCACTAGTTCAATCTCAAGTTGGTAACGGGTAAGAGTTCAAACATATTACAGCACGCGGCAATCGCGTAACTTTCTTCTAGAACAGTGGTTAGGGGGTTCGTTTGGTCAAACGAAGAATTGGAGTAGGACAAGTCTCAAAATCACAATTCCCTGTCCCTTCCAAGTCCACTCAAGTAAAACCAAACTCACACTTCTCACTTTATGTAATATGCAAGGAAATTGAAATTTAAGAGAAGACATGTCGGAGAAAAAAAATCTTCAATGGTCTTATGTTACATAGTTTTAACGAGAAAACAATACCGACTAAATTGCATAATTAGTAATAATTATGTTAACTGCTCGGTTAATTAAAACTCATTTACTCATTTACTAATTTATTATAATTTCATTGATGTTTTCTCATATTTTGTAGCAAGTCATACTCACCTAAAAATTTTCTCGTCGAGAATATTATACCTTCCAATAAATAAATTTTGTTATTTATTAAATTTTCATTGCACTAGGAAGTTGATTCGATTTTCAATCCAAAAGTTCTCTTTTGTACTCGGGCTTATACGAGTCTACACTCGAATTTGATGAGGTGTAGGGATGACAATTTTGCTTCAACCCATGAAGACCTATCCCACCCGTGCATGGATCGGGGCAGGTTCGGGTCCATCTCTAAAATAGACTTTTGTTTGATTTTTATGTGTACTTTTATCGATTAGATTGAAAAATAACCATTATATCTTATTGAAATTGTATAAATTTTAATCATTTCAAATTTATTAATAATAATATTATAAATATGTGAACGTATGCCTATTTTGAATTATTTTTATCTAATATTGGACTGACATGAGTGGGTCCAAGTCTTCAGGTACCTTCCCCATTACCATTCCTAAGGAGGTGTGAATCCGCACGATAATTTATTTCAACACCACATTAAATTTACTATACTTATAAGAATTTGGTCGGATTATGTTCATTCCAAAAATTTATAACCGAAATCAAAGTGGATTGATTAAGATGGTTGGACGCCTCTTCTCCTCAAGTAATGTCCTGAGTTCGACTCTTGTGAATAGAGAAAATTTAGTTCGAGAGAATTTTACCCCATAGTGGGCCTTTCCAATTCGAACTAGATTGGTCGGGGTCTATTATATTTCTGGATACCAATTGTTCAGACTGAAAAAAATAAAGGCGAAATTTAAAAATCTCTCATGTCTCTAGATTTTTTTTTTTAACTATTCCGGATTGCAACTCCTCAGCACCATCTGCACTTCAACATCTTCATTTCTGCCGACTAAGTTCTTCTGTTGGACCAAATCTTAGTTCCCAAGATTAATTCAAGAACACCCCAAGTCCAGTCCAGACCACCTAACCAAGCAACAAGGACGTCGCAGCGGTTGGCCTCCCTGGCTGTGTCAGTACGTATATATTAAGTGTTCATCAGTTCGCTGCATGCAGAGGCAAGATAAGAACAAGAACCTGATCCGAAGTGACAGACTACGAGAGACAGCAGATGGAGAGACGTTCTTGCTCGGTTCGTGCTCTGATGCTGTCGCTGTTGGTCGCTTGCATTAGCTTTCCGGCCACGGTCGATGGCATGGTTCGACACTACAAGTTCAACGTAAGTATCGGAATCGATCTCTATGTGCTCGACCGATGCCTGTTTCCCTAGTTAAGTTGTTAGTAAGAAAATGTTAATGACATTTCTCATCACGACCATGTTATATACACACATGCACGTACGCACAAACATCGATGATCAGTGCTCGTTGTTTATCGAGATTAATGTACACAACTACAAGATTCGATGTGGGTTTCTCGGTGTTCCTGGTGTCGTTTTTAAGATTCACCACGATCATTAAGAAATCCGTCAACTTGTGCAACATGGCACAGTGAAATTTATCGAACGTGTTACGAGTTACGTACATGTTTTCATCTAACCATGCAATGCAACACTCTTCATGCAAAAGTGAAACCATAGAAACACTTTTCAACAATTTCAGTCAACTTCCAAAAATTAATAAGAAAACCCCGAGAACAAAAGAAGATGAGATGCCATTTCCATTCGTTTTAAATTCTTTTAGATCCGGTAGAATTATCATAATTGAATTTAAAACTTATTGATTTTGATCTCGGGGCATTATAATTACACTACCTTATATTTTACGAGGATCGAATTTAAGACCTCTTAGTTGTGAGTCAGTTGGAATATTGTACTACTGTACTAATACTACATCCTTATGAATCTTATCCTTCAATTCTCTCTTTATCTTCGAAGTCTCCATTGCAACTAGATGATAAGTCAAAGTCCGGATTAATTTGGCTTTGTTTATGAATGAAAGCAACCTCGTACACACCTAAATGTGGTTGGTCCAATCATTTAAAATAATCAACTTGTGTGTACGTGTTTATGGAAAATTAAAATATGGGAAAATAGATGTTACAATCTCACATCACCTTACCAAAGATGGGACACTCAGTTGGACTTTTTCCAACTAATTGAGTTGGCACAAAATCATACATATACTAATTTTTTTCCATAATTTTAAAAAATATTTTCTCGGTAATTAAGTTAATTAATTCTTGTGTTTATAACAATGAAGTTTTGATTTTGGAGAAATCCTAAGGATCGGGCAAAGTGCAGGTGGTGATGAAGAACGCAACCAGGCTGTGCTCGAGCAAGCCCATCGTCACTGTGAATGGTGAGTTCCCGGGTCCGACGGTGTACGCCCGGGAAGATGACACGGTGATCGTGAAGGTCGTAAACCATGTCAAGCACAACATTTCTATCCACTGGTAAGACTGGATCCAACCAACTTATGGTCGACCGTTTTTCGGTTCTAGTATCATTCTTCTGTTTGAACGGAGATCATTATCCACATGCAAAATCAATAAGATGTAAGATAAAATGGTTGCTTGGGACAGGCATGGGATTCGACAGCTCCGGACCGGATGGGCTGATGGACCAGCGTACATCACGCAGTGCCCGCTCCAGACCGGCCAGTCGTACCGGTACAACTTCACGATCACAGGCCAGAGGGGCACTCTCTTTTGGCACGCGCACATCTCATGGCTAAGGGCAACTCTCTATGGAGCCTTAGTCATCTTGCCTAAGCTCGGAGTCCCTTATCCCTTCCCTAAGCCCGACAATGAACTTGTTGTCATATTAGGTGATGATGAGCTACAATCACCTGTGCTCGGTCTAGTTCTGAAACCCGAACACGGTATGATAGCTTAAGCTTTTAAATGGACAGGTGAATGGTGGAAGTCGGACACGGAAGCTGTGATCAATGAAGCTCTTAAGTCGGGATTGGCTCCGAACGTGTCAGATGCCCACACTATCAACGGCCATCCCGGCCCAGTCCCGGGCTGCCCATCACAAGGTACCCGAAAGGATATAACTTTTACGACCTAATTTTCAGTTACAGAGAAGACCTAGTTAACATCCTCATGAATTTAGGTCACACGCTGGTGGTTGAGGGCGGGAAGACGTACCTGCTGCGGATAATCAACGCTGCGCTCAATGAGGAGCTCTTCTTCAAGATCGCCAAGCACAACCTGACCATTGTCGAAGTCGATGCTACTTACGTGAAGCCCTTCGAGACCGACACCATCGTGATTGCCCCGGGTGAGACTACCAATGCCTTGATCACCACGGATCGGGTGACTGGCAAGTACTTAATCACCGCATCCCCATTTATGGACACTCCCGTGGTTGCCGTGGACAACGTGACAGCGACCGCGATGCTTCACTACTCGGGGACCCTTGCCGGTTCCCCGACAACTCTCACGGTCCCGCCCCCGAAGAATGCCACCGCCGTGTCCGACTGGTTCAAGAACTCTCTGCGGAGCCTTAACTCGAAGAAGTATCCCGCCAAGGTCCCGCAGACCGTTGACCACAACCTTCTGTTCACGGTCGGGCTAGGAGTCAACCCCTGCCCGACCTGCAAGGCCGCGAACGGGAGCCGGGTGGTTGCGGACGTCAACAATGTCACGTTCGTGATGCCGACGACCGCGCTCCTTCAAGCGCATTTCTTCAACATCAGCGGGGTCTTCACGGACGATTTCCCCGGTAACCCACCGACAGTCTTCAACTACACAGGGACCCCGCCCGCAAGCCTGGCGACTACAAACGGGACAAAAGTGTACCGCCTGGCCTACAACACCACAGTTCAACTCGTACTGCAAGATACCGGGATAATCGCGCCGGAGAACCATCCCGTTCATCTGCACGGGTTCAACTTCTTTGTCGTTGGTAGGGGATTGGGAAACTACAATGCGGCGAATGACTCCAGGAGCTTCAACCTCGTCGATCCGGTCGAGAGGAACACCGTCGGAGTCCCTTCGGGTGGATGGACGGCCATCAGATTCAGGGCGGACAATCCTGGTACAGAGAAAACACACATTTTCTTCTTCCAAATTTAATGTTTACTCATTGGCATCTAACAAGCACCAAATTACTAATTACAGGAGTGTGGTTCATGCATTGTCATTTGGAAGTTCACACAACATGGGGACTGAAGATGGCATTCCTGGTGGACAATGGGAAGGGCCCGAATGAGTCGCTTCTACCGCCTCCGAGCGATCTCCCGACGTGCTGATCCGATCGAATCGTTGCTAAGATTATGCGGAACCTAAGCCAAGTAGGGTTGTGAAAGAGAGAAGAGGGCAAAGACGATCTGAGGCAAGGAGAGGGAGAGGAGTGCAACAGTAACAATAAGCAAGCAAGAGAATCCAATTGAATTGTTGCTTGAGTGACAGGAAAGAAATTTGCTCAAGCCATGTCCAAATAAATGAAGAGAGATTTTTTCCCCCAAAATAAACTGTTTTTCTGTCTGTGTACACACATACAAAAAGATGAAAAGTCATATGACCGTACAATTTCCTTTTACATTTCTTTATCGATGCAAGGATTTATTGAAGTAGTTAATATGATATTATTCAAATGATTCGACACTTCATCCTTTTTAATAAAGATTTCGAATCCAAGTATTTGTTGATTGAAAAAACTCATATGAAAAATTTTTATCTCTTAATGAGCTGATTTGACTTGAACTGCAACGGTTGAGATCCATAAGTCCTCTGGTTATTCAGATTAAAAAAGACTCGAGTTTCGCACAAAAATCGAATTCTCTATTCTCGTGCAACAAGAAGCTCTTCCAGAATTAAGTGACACCACGTGTTTGAGTGATCAACATTTGCAGCGTATCATCGAGCAAATCATCATTTTAGTTCTAAGAATTGTAATAAATCATTAATTTGGTTCTTAAAATTTAAAAATTATCAATTTGGTTAACGCTATTTAATTTTATCGGACAATTTGATCCTGACTTAATTTTTTGGGTCATAATGCCGCATGGCTTGAGCCAAATTGATACCTCTTCCAGTGGAGAGAGTTTTGTATGCATTGGGTATACCACGTGATAGTATTAATGTGGTATCCAGAACCAATAAAATTCAATTATTTTTATGATTTTTTTGAGAAAATATAAAAGGAAAAAAAATAAATCCTAAAATAAAAAAAATAATTCTAAAAATAACTTGATTTGACTAATTCACAACACTAAATCAGTACTGTCACGTAATTTACCATTGAATACAATACTTTCTTTCTCCTTCCAGTGACGGTTCGGCATGGGCCTCTCATATATTTGTCACCAAGCCAAAGCAAGAGGCTTTCATCAATGAAAATTACATAAGTAACCCCACATTTTGAATAAATTTCAGAAAAGCCCATGACTGAGGCCCAGTCATCCAAAATTTGCCCTTACCAAAGAACTAAGCTAAGATATGGCAAAACTGGCCAGCCCCATCCTGCAATATTATATAATTCAATTACATATTTTTAAATTAATTTTTATTTAATTTATAGATATTTTATCTTAATAAATTGAGTAATAATAATTTTATTTAGTTAAAATGATGTAAATTCTAATTATTTTACATTATTTAACTATACTGTTATAAATGTATAAATTTATACTATTTTTAAATTATATTTTATGTAATATTAAATTATTTTAATTAAGTGGGCCACCCTGCGCCCCGCCCGCCCCGCCCTCACATGGGCCAAGGGGCGGGTCGACCCGTTTTGGGCACGGGGCAGGGCTGGGTTTTAAAAACCCGCCCTGCCTTGACCCATTTCCATCTCTAAATAAGCCCATTCTAAACAATAACCATTTTCCAAGGGCAATGGTAGAAGAAAAGGAAGGGAGGGATGGTATCCTCACGAGGATCAAACCCAAGACCTTACTCTCGCGCCTGACACGCATGAATGAGATGGAATGGGATACCAACATGCATTGATTGACATAGTAAAGCATATTCTTTCTTCTTGAGTAATATCCCATATTCGAGTCTTGTGAATCGTGAAAATTCATGTTAGGAGAGCTTGGCTCGAATCTCGATCAGTCAAGGCTCATTGGGTTTCTGGATAACGGATAATATAAGTCGAAAAAGAATGAGACCGAATGATATGAAAAAGACACTTCTATTCTCCCGTGCTGCTTCTTTTTATTTTGTTATACTTTTTGAAACTGTGATTAACATGATCTTGAGATGAACTTTACTGATCATCAATATAATGGAACAAAGACTCCCTTTAGATAAAATTCAAAAATGTCAATTCAATCACTTCTCTAATTCCTCATGTTTTCTAAGTGTATAAAAGAAACACCAGATTTCTCTGGGGGTGTTTGATTCTAGTTCGTGTTAGATTAGGATTAATGCTAAGATTATGAGAAAATTTTCATCCTGGTAAACTTTTCTTAACTTATAGGTAGAAATGTGAGATTATTCTATCTGTAAAATGTAAAATTAGTCATAACATTTTGTAATATTTCTACTGGATTGTCATATGCCTAAGAAGACACTTTCAAATAGAGATGGATTTAAAAAAAATTATTTTGAAGGGTGAAATGTAAAAATAAATAAATAAATAAATAAAAAAGACGAGTTTTAAAGGAATAAATAGATAATTTTAAAAAAATATTTCACAAGTTTTCTCAAGTTTGAGCGAGGCAATTCCTTTGGGTACCTACATTAAATACACGCCTGCTTGGAAAGCCTGTTCTCATATATTTACTTCCCAAAAGGACCTTAATCAATATAAATTTGACTTATAAAAATATACGAGTATAATTATGTGATCAAATCAATACAAGTTGGTTGCGATGATTCGACATTTCTTGTTCTTATGTTCGAGTTTGTAAATAGAGAGAAATTCACGGTTGACAGAATATTAATCCTTAGTGGGCTAACTTGTATGAAATCACGATTAGTGGAGAAATGATTATATTTTCTAGAATAGTGCATTTCAGAAAATTTTTATGACCATATTTAAAAGGTGTTATAATAGTATTTCTAACTTTTTTTAAAAAAAATTTTCACCGTTATAAAAGAGTTCATGGAGTTAAGCAGTTGACGAGAATCATACGTATGATCTCTTGATTATAAGTCGAGAATAACATCATTAAACAATGCCTCATATCTGTTTTTTCATTTTTAGACTATTACATAATTTTTAAATGATCGTGTCCCTCAAAAACGTGATAATAAAGTAATAATTAAATTATTCTAATTAATAATAATTATGAGAATTGTTAGATTAATTGAGATAATTTACTTATTTATTATATATAATAATGGAAGATCATTTAAGGATTTGTCAGTCATCATAAATATGTGTTTTTTTGGGCCTATTGACAGAACTCTGACTTGGAGGAATCAATATTTCAAGCCCATTGATTGTCATGGAAGACTGGGAGTTGACCAAATTTATTGGGGGTAATCAGTTTAAGAGTTATTTTTATCAACTTTTTATTTTGATGAGTGGCATGAAAATAAAAGTTTTTAATACAGTGATTATACCATTTAAAGATATTGAATTGGTATATCCGTTTAATTAGAATTTACTAATTATATATTAGTCTAAGTATGATTCACTATTTATTAAATTTTTTAATATTTTGTTACCAGTATATATATATTAATTAGAATTTCACCATTTATTTGGGGTTTTTTTTATATTTTTTAAAAATTTATTAGGATTTAATAACCGTGACAGTATAATTATTGATTACACGTCAAGTTTAAATTGGACAGATATACTATATCAATATTACTTACGTGGTATGACTGCTTAGCTGAGGAATTTTTCCAATGAAAAGGTGGGAGCTGACCAATTTATTAGTTATTGAATTGTCAGTCATAAGAATTTCCTCAAATGGTAGCAAAGATCACATGCATGGATCCCCATGCACGTGCCGGGTTGTGGCTTTTCAGCTCATAGGTATTAGGAAAGATGGCTACCTAACTCTGATGTATGGTAACTAATGAACCCGATCGTGATAGGTATTTAAAGATACGAACCCACCCGCACCACCCTCCACCTATCGACCCAATACAATCTGTGACATGACACCGACCAGTCTGATCCGTCCCGTCCTATGTTGTCTTATTTATAAAAATCAGTACAACAAATATTATGCTAAACGTAATTTAAAATATAATGTAAATTGACATGTTTAACTTTAAAATATTACGTTAATACAATATTAATTATTGAAAAAGCATATATGATATTATATAAAAGAGAGACCCGGTCTCGATCTAATCCATGCACGGGTGAGATCATGACATGTGTGGATTGGGGTGGAGGTAAAAGGACACTTTTGCCTTTTGATTATGTTATTCCTTATCATTGTCCTTTTAATTTGGTCTAGCTCAAATTGTTTAGAGGCTTACAACAGCCCTTGGTGGCAACATATGCATTACAAAAGTTCGAAATGTGAAAATTAATTCAGCGTGCATTTGAGGGACCATAAGATGAGTCGATACTATCGACACGTACGTATGGATAAGATCTAGCTAGCTAGCTAGTAAATCGTGCCCTCCGCGGTCCGTGTAATAAGCCACATTCCGATTCTGCCCTCGCATCGTGTTCCATCGCTGGAGAGATGGAAGCTAGGACCCAGTTAATGGCCGTGGACTCGAATGTCATTTGGCTTTTGCAGCTTGTGGGATCCCACCCCCCCCGACGTCGTAGGTATTGCGGCCTTTCAATCGCCAATAATTGAACACAGAGCACGATGTCGGATTGCTGCCGATCTTGCCCATCGACATAGGTTGCATGCCCGACATGACATGAACCTTTTTATGATTAGAACATATACATACATATCCAAATATCGATCGCATCGAACTTATTTATTTTACATCTTCTCGTAATCTATATTACATAGAAAAATATCTCTTCCTTTAATGTCTTTAAAATTATTCATTAAAATATAAAATCTAATTTTTGGTAATTACTGGATTAAGAAAAATTAAAAATATATTGATAAATTTATTAATATATAACTAATCACTCCTTCTCCACACTCAATTTCTCTCTCTACTCTTTCTTGTTATACATAAATTTTTCTTATATTCCTCGTCATCACCTTTCCGTTATATATAAAATAACTCAATTTTTATTTTACTTAATTACTTAATTTTCTTTGATTTACTGTAAGACATATATTCGAGACGTTAACTGCAGTTAAGATTTTGTTTAATCATTTATAACATATTCACTCAATTAACGGTATTTTTTTAATTATTGAAATGAAATGTGTCATTTATGGGGAAATTTTACCCTTAAAATAATTTCCACAACTTTCTAGTTATTCGATATTATTGATTATATGTGTATTCACATGTAAATACCCGTTTAATGTAGTGGATATATTATAAGCATTATTATATTTAATTAAATGAAATATATGAGTGCATAATAAGATCACTCATATTAGGAGTATTTTTTTACTCAGTCGTTCATTCTAAAATAATTTATATTTTAGTTTTTAATTTTAATTATTATGCTAATAAATGCCGTTTTCAAAGCACGGGTAAAAGAATATAATTGCTAATGGTAATTGATAATCTCATTGAATCAAACGTGCATTCATTTAAAAAAAAAGTAGTAAAATCCTTGGGAAATTAAATAAATTATAATGGATGAGTTAATGAAGAAATTAATTTTTAAAAAAGAGAAAATCGGAGGAGCTTACTACTATCAAAAGTATTTTAAAGCTAATAATTCATTTACTCTATTATAAATTCACTTTTTCTATGCATTATATTATATCAGGCTAGATTATTATAATATCTTGAATTAACCCAAAATTTTTAATTTTGATTTTTTAGGGGACAAAACTTGGGGAGATAAGCCATATTCTAGCCTACTTAAAAGAGAAAAATTTCCAAAAAATGCGAATTTATTAAAATGGTATAAACGCCTTTTTTTTTTTCTTTAAGCAAGAATCTACATTTGATTTATCAAAAAAAAGTTATATATTTCAGCTACTGATGAAAAATATTTATATTTAACTCATATAAATAAAAAAAATTTATGATTGAGAGACTTACCCTTAATAAACCAACGTAATTTGAATTTGAATTAACTACAATTAATTGAATTTCATGACATTAAACAGTATATATTAAAAAAATTGACAGAAAGATTCCAAAGCTAATGGAATTAAAATGAAAATAAGAAAAGAACAAAAGAGAAAAAAAGGGAATATATTAGGAAGCGTATGAAACCATCTTGCCTTCTCTCTTTTTATTTTCAATTATAAAAAGAAGATGCATAAATATAGAATGAGAAAGGAGGAATATGAAATAAACATGTACGGTAAATTTTATTAATAAAAGTTAAACTTATAATCTCTTAATAACATATCATATATGACATTAAGCTATTTTTCTCACCCTACATTCTTTTTTCTTTAATCAAAGCCCATCATATCATACTTTCCCTTTGTTTTTTTCCACTTCCTTTTCTTTGCTGATAGTGGTAATAATAATATGATAATCCATCCTCGTGAGAACTTTTCTGAGCTTTGGAAACCCACAAATTTCACCTTTTCATTCCACTTAGCCAGTACCATGATTGATCTGTGTACATGTGTCTCCCGTGCTTATTAATAAACTTTGTTCTTATCCACATTACTAGAAAGATGAACAGTCAGATTAACTTCGATGTTGATTAGGGTTATCGACTTTATTCTTAAAGGTTTATGACCCTCGATAATGGAATGCCTAACGCAGCCTAAAAATACGAAACATTCGAGAAGTGGGGTTGGTAAAATGGTACTTACTACTTTCGATCTGAGAACAAGAGGTCTCGGATTCAATTATCCATTTATTCCATCTCCACATGTTCCTTTCTAAATTTATGTAGCTTTTTTTATACATTAGAAAATGAAACACACTGCCATGCCATGTGTCGATCCACTATTGACTGAAAATAAATAATAAAAAAATAAATTGATAAATATTTAATTGAAAATTAGAAAACATTAGGGAGTTGTTGATTTGTGCTGATGAATGTTTGTACAAGGAAGAATAATTTTGAATTCTCTGTTCTCTATTTGTTTTGACAAGTTATAATTATTAGAACTAGTCCCACTGGCTAGGGCTGGGAAGCATGTTCTAGATTGTTACACAATATCGCATTTTTGTTGATTTAACCAGTCAATTTTTTTTTTTTTTACTTGTCCAAATAATTTCACACTAAAAATTATACGTATAGGTATATATTCAAGACATATATACTCGGAATCCCCATTAATTTCACTGTCTTTTTCTTTCTTTTTGTTAATGTTGTGGATGAAAGGACAGAATGTTCCTACATAGAGATAACCATGGGCTTAGAAAGTCACCATAATTTTTATGCTATTTCTGAAATGTTAAGTGCAATAGGAATCTTGGGAAGGTAACCATTTATGGAATTGATACTATTTGAGTTAAAAAATTGAAAGCTGAAGATTCTGATTCCCATACACCATTGAATGAGAGGGTGGACCGGTTTTAAAGAGGCCCTCACTCTCAATCTAGTGATGAATAAGAGTCGGAACCCTTTCAAGATCAATGGCGGTTTACCAATATGGATTGGCTAATATGATCTAGTGATTTTTTCTTTTACACAATATCTCGGGTAGGATTCTTACGGATGGACAAAATCATGATTTCGAGAGTTTTACCCTTTTGTAATTTGATACTATTTGAATCTGGTGAAGTTTGGATCAATTGTATTTTCTAAACATCAAGTGTTATACCTGGAAAACAATCAATCGTGGTCTTGGCGAACTCTATTAGAGATAGAAACGAATCTTTTACTTCACACGGATGTGCAAAAGATGTTATCCGCACTTAAAAAGACGAGCGGCCTGCTGTTGTTCTTTTACGTGACGGTAGAAACTCTTCATACATGATGGGGTGACTCCTCAATGGTGTAGGGGCCATTTGACTTGACATCTTGGTGCCAAATAATTGTGGATATGCTCTTAATTGGGACCCCATACCATGAAGAACATCAATTAAAGAGGAGGGGTCCCAAAAATAATTCCCCATCACTTATCCTCATTTTTCTGTTTTCCCCCTTTCATCCCATTGAGTCAAATGTACACATAGTCAATTATTAAAGGCTGTTAAATATTTTTTTAATAAAAAGAGGGTAATTCAGTCAACTCTATTATATAATGTTCGAAGTTTCGTGTTCAACTCCAAATATATCAGACGAATTGAACCCATTATAAATACTAGCTCTATAAACGTGGTAATATCAAAGGTTTAATAAAGTTAAAGAAGCCAATATGCTCCAAGACCCAAACCCAAAAAGTTGTATGCTATCAATTTTACTTAGAGCATGACTCAAATTTGGAATCTCGATCTCATCAGACTATACAAGAGTGAGCTTTCGATCATTGGACGGACACTCTTATTGTTAAAAGACACTAAAGTATTATTCCTCAAGCTTTGGATTCTAATCACATTAGGACTCTATCATGCTCTAGGTGCCCCATGTCTACATCCGTGTACCAAATTAATAATTTCTCAAGTACCATGGCATCTGATTCAATTGACACGTTTACATGCATATTTGAAGCATGAAACTTGTTTAGTTGAGGTAGTTCGATCGCTATTGTTATTCTTAGAATTTGAAACCTAGATTCGTGAATGGACAAAATCAATGATGGAAGGATTTTTAACTTGCTGGATCGACTCTCTTGGATCTGGATTTGTCAAACTATAGGGGACTTCTGCGTATCACATTTTCATTTTGACTAAAGAATATTGTGCTGATATGACATTCATGCTTACTAGAGATCTGTCCATAAGTGAACAGATTTGTCTCGATTCCTGATTAGTTACGATTTATTAACTCTGAAGACCAAAACCAAACTAAATAAAATAAGTACACTTCGCATAATCTGCATCGTTTGATATTAAAAAATTTAATGTATTTTGGCTAATTTAGATTTAAGTTAAACCAGTCCATCATGAAGTAAAGTTTTTTCAGTCACAGATTTTCTCTATTTATAAGATACGAGCTCTTGAAAGCTTACTTAACATAATGAATTATCAAATTATCTCAACCAGTCTGGGTCGGTACTGTCGGTGCATTTTACAGTAACTTGTATTCACATATCTTTAAAATTTATCTATCTCGAGAAATCTATTTTCCGAAAATATTAATTCACCAGTAAACTCACGTTGTATAATAGAAAAAAGGAATTGATTTAAAGCTTGAGAAAACCAGCGCAAAAGGAGAATAGATTCTTTTTCCATGATCTGGTCGAAATTTTTTAATTTGCGTAATATAAACATATCCATTTCTTTTTCATAGAAAATAATTAATAATAAAACCTAGATGCTCTGAGTCTTTTTGATTTCCGGATTATTAGAAAAACAATAGAAATAAAAGAAATTTCTAGGAAATGATATAAAAGAATCTTTGGTTTAAGCAATCCCCTGAAATTCGACGACCATTATTCGTGGATTACACTTACATTCTCAGATGTTACTCATCCTAAAGTACTTTCTCTATATATAGACTTGTAAGGAATTTACGAGTTTCAATATTAGCCGATATTGTAGGAATTTTGTTTTCCGTCTACGCACTTTATAATTTTATTCTTTAATTAATTTACGGATTTTATCTAACCCCGTTTAGTTATTACCGAAAAATATGTATGGACTTGTTTTCAATAAGACAACATATTATTTGATATCATAGAAGGGAATATATATGTTTTCTGAATAATGCAATATACATATATGTATATTTACGTGTTGACCAAAATGAGGAACATCTGCGCATTCCTTAGAATTTTCACAGGCCATCCAGATTTGATCTAATACCTAATTATCCAGGATTATCGGTTTTCATATTAGCAGCTACTAAACTCGTGTGATGTACGAATTTTATCATTTAATGATGTTTAGTGAAAAACAAGTATGTCAATGACTAAACAAAACTTTATTTATGGTTAGTGAGCGATAATATTGACCGATTTTGTCCACAGATAAAAGAGTATGGAGAAAATGAAGAAAATTAATTGTGAAATAAGAGCGCGTTAATGATTTTGCCAGCATATTATTCATAAAAACAAAGAATTTGCCAACATATTCCAATTTTTTCCTCAATTTAAGTGTTCATAAAATTAAATTTCCTGTGTGAATAGATAATTTTAAAAAGTAGAAAAGACACAGAAAATGGGGGTGTTTCCATGTATAAAATAGATACTGGATCAACTCGTCCAAACATCCTCGACTGTTGAGATTTAAGATTATAGGAAGGAGTAATGGATGTCCTTCGTACATATCGTTATTTTGTAATTTTTATTGAAAATTCAGTGATAGGGCAAATTTGTTCATTTATTCTATTAATATTTTTCCTTTTCTTGAACAACAAAATTTTACTGTTTTTTAATTCCTTTTTTGTGGCGTAATGATATTTTTTTTCATTGTTTATTATTTATATTTTGTTAAATTAGGTGAGTGTGTGGAGAGAGTATGGAGTTGTGGATATCCTTCACTCTTGTTGGAGAAATAGCTCATCAATCTTATCTCGTCACGTGTGCGTAAGAAAATACCAATCAAATCATAACTAATGAATAAATTAGTGTTATTCACGCATGTAATCGACATAATTATTAGTAACTTTACTTGTAAATGATTACCATATAATTATGAAATAGAGTCACGTAATATTTTTTCATATTATTATTAGTTTTAAATTGAAAATTTAGTAATAGAGTAAACTGGTTCATTTCTACGCGTTCTTGTCTTTTCCTTCTATATTTATTACATATGTATCTATTTACTTTTGTTATTTGTAAGCGCATCTAAGTTTTTCGGCCTAAAAAGAGTTTATGAATTTTGCGTCGTTTCTATTATTACCCAATAATTAAAAGTTATGTTCAATGATTTTTTTTCCTTACGTAACATTTTTTTCATTTATGGGGAAATTCTACGGTCCGTTTCAGGATCTTTCCTCGAGTGAGAAAAATAATCATAAAATATCGGATTATTTTTTTTTAATCGGTATATCGTTGATTACAACAGTCTAACATGCTGCTCAATGAATCAATAATTGAATTATAAAAATTTGATATTACTGTTACTATTTCATGACATAAATTTTTTAAAAGAATTTGGCGAGGGTTTGCGTAGGTTTCATGCTCTCAAAATCTCTAAAAAAAAGGTGTAATAATTTAAATTGTGTGCTTATATACAGGAGGTTTATTATTTCAGTGAAGAAGATCCTAAAGCTCCTAGAAATACAATTATTTTATGTCCTCGAAAATCATACCAAAATTAGTTGGTACGATGTAACATTGACAAATAGGGAATTGGGTTTCCTCAAATCGTGAGTTATTTTCATCTTATTATTTGGAGCAACAGTTTGTGAAATCGGGGTGCCACACCACAGCTGGTATAGTCAATGGGAATATGGATTTTAACTACATAAGAGATTCCTGATTAAGAAAAAAATAAAGGAAAAAGGATGATAAAAACGTGAAAAGGATTCTATTGATAAATATTAAGCGCAAAATTTTCTAATATAAGTTGGAACGTGACATAGGATTTAACACCTTAGAGACTGGGACCTTGGGTTGGTGGCTCAAAATCCATCCATTTAATCATTACTTCTCCCACTAAACCCACCAGGAAAAAGCTAAAAGAAGAAGAAAAAAAAAAGATCACTTCTTTAGCTCAAATTTGACTGAAAATCTCCAAGAGTCTCCCTTTTATTGGTTCACACCACATCACACGTTCGCACACTATATTAGTCAAAATGTTTTGCTTCGAAAGTGGAATTAAGAATGGAAAAAATCGAGAAAAGAAATTTGGTGTAGTGACTATTGTTTTCTAAAAAATTATTAGATTTGAATTTTATAAATGAAATTTATCTTTTCTTTACTTTCCTTTTCCTTTTATTTTTTTTCCTAGCACCGTCTAAGCTCAGGAGACAAAAAAAAAATTTTCAATTTTTTGAAACTTTTAATCCCTTTTGCTGTCCTTTTGTTTTTGGATATCCACGAAGTAAGTGGCAAAAATTTGGAAGTGGAAGCGTACGTATGCGAAGCAAAGGAACCCCTCACCAAGCCGACAAATCCCGTTTCCACTGGCCGTAATGGGGCTGCTGTGTGAGGGATCCGTGCAACATGTGTTCCATTTTGCACGGAGTCCTCCCCTTCCCCAGCCGGAAACCGCGGTGGCTCCACCACCCACCACCATCCACTTCTTATCGCCGGGTGCCACCATCACTACATGTTGTTGGGGGGCTGCAGCGGTATCCATAGTCGAGCATTTCTATTCTTTCACTAGTTTATCGATCGAGGATCGCTGGAGCGTTATGCCGACACTTATTTCTCTGGTGAGTCATCAGGATTTGATGTAAACAAGGAAGAACAACCGAAAGAAACATCTACCCGATCCGAAGGAGAAAAATCGGAAGAAAAATGAATTAGTATTTAAGATTAATGCAATGCATATGTAGTTCCATGCATGCCCGAAAGAGAATTGCTCGATTAGAAAAGTCAACAGTATTCGTTTTTAAATCAAGATGTATATATATATATATATATATATATATATATTTAGTGAAAATGAAACCACCATTTAAATAAAATACGGGATAGTTGGCATCCGACCTGATTTTAATTGAATTCCATAATCATCTTAGGGTCAAAACGACACTTTCCGATTCAACCAAAACATTTTTAATGGCAACTTCACGATTTTCAATTATGCAGTTTCTTTTTCATAGTTTTCGTTATTTTCCACTACTAGGGTTTCGTTGTATTATTATACAGTCTCTTAAAAAGCAGGCAACGGTGTTTTATCAGTTTAAGAGTTTTCTCGATTTTCTATTCATTTTTCGGTATTCTCGTGAATCAACGAGTTTTTGAATTACAGCCCCCATTTCACCACGTACATTGCATCAATGAATCCACGATAATTACCACTTCAGAATTGACGTTATTACCTGTCACTTCTTTTGGTTTAGGGCAAAGTAAGACGCAGTGTCGGTGGCTGGTTGGAGCCAAGTGAGCGGAGGCAGCTTAGGGCAAAGCAAGACAACCTTGGAATTGACGCCCTGCTTGCAGAACTTTAGGGACCAAATTGAAAACAATGGGAACCGTGAGGACTGAATGTGGGTCCAGATATGGATAATGGGCCGGCCCGAACCGACGAATTTAGGGCGAAAAGGGCCAATACCATAAGCCGGCGTGGAGAGTGAGGGCTTCGATGAGTTTAATTACGCGCGTGGCGTGTCGGGCTTTTGAAGGAGCGTGCGAATGGCTCATCATTATGGCTCGGCTTGAGCCGACACTTTGAAAAGGTTTGCAAGGTGGCGCGCAGCCCATTTATTATAAATATTCTTTTTATGCCGTGATTAAATAAATTCGAGCCGATGGACGCATTAATAAATTAAAATTATTTTCAATTATAAATTTTTCATTCAGAAAAAATAAATACAAAAAGTGGCGAATTAGCTTGACTAAATCGATAGACATTCATAAATTTAGAAAATGATAAGATAAAAATGAAAATTAAAAACCCTTAAGGTTTAGGACGTGCGTACGACTTGTATAGAAATCTATGAGATTGAAGGTATGAATCTCTCCTTGAGGGCGTAGATCTAGGTGAGGTAGTTTACATATTTGCTTCGTGCATGGACCGATTTGGATTTATGAATTTGGGAGAATATTCATGGTACTTAAAAAATAAGCTATTCGTTATAAAAAATAAAAATTAAATTATACCAAAAAATTGTTAACAAAAATTAAACGGAGATTTCTCGATATGATTCCAATTCATACCATCCATTTCTACGTAAGATAAAATATTTACGAGTCCCTAAAGTTTTTCAAAATTTAAATTATTAATTATAAATAATTAAATTAAACTACCCAACGGTCTGATAAAAAAAATGCAAATATTGGGATATTGTTTTCTTGCCAAATTTTGACCGTATCAGTAGTTAGGTGGGTCCCACGACAGTTCATTTTTTCAATAGGTTGGTCGAGCCGGGGCGGTCCCACTTCGGAACGGGTCCCATCAATCTCCAGACTCGTTCACTTCACCTACAACGCGTGAATGTTACTCTGTACCCTCTTTCAATCACCATACATGCCATCAGGATACCAAGGGGGGTTGGGCCGAGTGGTAAGCAGCTCGGTGCCGCTTAAGGAGGTCTCGAGTTCGAGACCTCACGTACGCAGACACCCCCATTGGGAGCCTCACCCGCCATTGCCAGGCGTGCGACCCGGGGCGACCAACGGATTAGTCAAGTATGGTTGGCTGAAAGATGTCATCTCACCGCTGGTGGGGCCTGCTTGGATACCGTGACTGGCGACCAAAAAAATACATGCCATCAGGATGGAAAATCAATCCCTTATCTAATCGCGCCAATGACCCTAATAAAAGATCGATTAGTGTCATTTGTTCGGTGTAAATCGCGCACATCTCGAGCATAGTAAAAGAAAAATTCGGTAGTCATCCTGTAACACAAGGATTGATGAAACTACTTGATGAAATCGACTAGAGATCTTGAAGGTTATTTCCATTTTTTAACCGATTTGACGTGTATTTTTTAAATAATATTTAATAATTTAATATTATAAACAAAGAAAATCCACTCGAAAACTTTGAAGACTAATTGATTAGAGCATCGGGGAAGCCAAAAGCCTCTCAGCTGGAGATCACTGTGACCTACCGACGTGGCATCGCTCCTGGTCGGTGAGAAGAGTGACGTCCCGTAATTCATACGATTCACAACAAATTTCTTCCGAAATTGACATGGATTTGACAGGGGGAGCTGACCATCGACTCTCTCGAATGCATACTAGAAGACAGTACATTCGCTGCACTGTTAACTGAGTGACAAAAATTGTTAGATTTTTTTGGTTTGTTGTTTCTCTTTAATTTAGTTAATTAATTATAAATCGTCAATTAAACGGTTCAATAATTCAACAGCTGAATCACAACAAATTTCAAATTAGCAAATTAAAAACCGCCATGCAGCAGAGCACTTGGTCAGTAAGCGGCACACACAATCATGGAGGAGACCCCATTAATAATGCCCCCGCGAAGCTCTTATCTTCTCCAAAAACGTCTACCCTTGGTATCAGTTGTGGTGGTAGGACGATTATTCCTTTTAAATAAGGTCTTGATTCGTATTAGTATTATGAATAGAAAAATTTACCTTTGAAAAGTTTTATCCTAACTTGAATTAGATTAGTTAGAATCTATTAAATTTATTAATACTACTTGTTCAGATAAAAAAAAATATTCACTTTCCCTCCTCTCTCTCTCTCCCTCTTTCTCTACTCTTTTTTTTTTTTTTTCTCTCGTATTCTCTCCGCCATTGAAGCATCTTTTCGTGCAGTGGAGGTTGATAAAAGCGGAGCTGCACAAGTCTGGGATCAGTCCATACCGATTAGGCCTACGTCTCATTCACTCACATCTCTCTCTCTCTCTCTCTCTCCCCTCGCTTTCTCACTCACTCACCGAAAAGGAATCTCAGCGGGGAAGTGGCTTTCGATACGCACAGAGAACAGAGCAGTGGAAACAGGGGAATTTGGGCTCTCGTCACTTTCAGGCTCTTCTTTCTCCCACACACACACACACACACCCCAACACTTTTAAGCTACTCCCATCATCACATACACACTCACCGCACCATGTCACTCAATAATAAATAAAGGGATTCATCGACGAAGTGGAAGAAAAATCTCCCCTCCCAGCTCTCTCGCTATCAACTCGGAACTCCTGAGAACTCCTGTTCAACAGCTCAGATGGGTCTCTTCTCTTCGCGCGAGTAACCGAGCCCGTCGAAATCGAACTAAACCCCTGAACTTGTTTCTGCAGGGAGGGGACATCTCCACTGAGGTAACAGAATCAGATTGTTCTCCGCCTCTCTGTCTTTCTTCCTTTCATTTTTCTTTGGGTATTGATTTCATGGTGGGGAATCTCTGCCGTGTTTGGATCTGTTTTCTGTCTCATGTGACCATTTTCCTTTTCCCCTGAAATGTGGAGTTCAGCTCGGATCGGTTGGGAGGAGGAAGGGAAGATGGTGCCGGAGAAGCAAGCAGAGGAAGCAATAGTGGTGTCCTCCGCCAATTACGGGGAGACGGAGCATGAGGGAGGAGGGAAGCGAGAAGCAGCAGAGGAGGAGGAAGACGACGATCACTCCTTTTTCAGCTTCAGGAGCATCCTGTGGCACGGCGGTTCCGCCTGGGACGCCTGGTTCAGTTGCGCCTCCAATCAAGTAATGCCATTTTCTTTTCTTTCGCCCTTTTTTCCCCATTTCTAACCAATCAAGCAAGTTACCAATAGTTGTAATAAAAATTAAACTAATTATTTTAACTCTGAATAAATTCATAAAAACTATAATTAAAATGTAATTTTAAAGAAACACATAAACCTAAAATTGGTAGAAAAATGATGTTATAAAAGGAGCATGAGAAACTTCACTGGTGAGATCGAACCTAGAACTTTTAGGTCATATGGTGAGAGCAGTATTAACTATACTAAATCAATTTTCTCAATTATAATGTAATTTTACTTTGCCGTTTATCGGTCGTACCATCTGCACAGTCGAGATTGCAATTGTGTAGCACGACAGACAGAAACAAGTACAGTTGAAATCTCTGATGTGGTTCGGATGTTCATAGGAAGATAAAACAACATAGTGCCCAGACACTGTACATCATGACATCGAGACCATATCTCGGGTCATATCATTGTTCGAACTATAAGCTAAATCATGTGGGAAAGCCAATGTTTTAGGATGCGCTTGTCCCATTTGAAATATTTAGCACTCGATATCAGGCGGTGACAGACTTATAAGACCTCTGTTATAATTTTCTCGGTTCGGGGAGCTGACCGGGTTTCCATCGGGACTTGCTGCAGGTAGCCCAGGTGCTGTTGACGCTGCCATACTCCTTCTCCCAGCTGGGGATGCTGTCGGGCATCCTGTTCCAGGTATTCTACGGGCTGGTAGGGAGCTGGACCGCGTACCTCATCAGTGTCCTCTACATCGAGTACCGGACTCGCAAGGAGAAGGAGAACGTCAGCTTCAAGAACCACGTCATTCAGGTAACCAGAAGATCGATCCTTTACAGCCACCCGGTGAGGATCCGCGACCCTGATTTTTTGGTAACCGGTGATCGATCGTGCAGTGGTTCGAGGTGCTGGACGGGTTGCTGGGGCCTTACTGGAAGGCAATAGGGCTGGCGTTCAACTGCACGTTTCTGCTCTTTGGGTCAGTGATCCAGCTCATTGCCTGTGCAAGGTCAGTGCTTAACCGACTTGCCTTTACACGGTTAAATTCCAAATCGGCTAGATTAAAAAGTAAAAGTAAATTTATAAGATAAATAAGTATCATTACCGAATAGTTTAAATTTCTAGATGGAAGCAGGTGCATCTTTTTATAATACCCACTAATATGAATATAATATCTAAGCTCCTCGATCCAGTAATTTGACATAAGCGGGAACCCTTTTCATATAGTCTCCTTTAAACCCAGTTGGGATAAGGAGTCTCGAACTTTCGTTAATGGTTATTGAACTATGGCTCGGAACCAGATTACGATGAATCTGAAACCCGGGTTTTGTTTTTCGGACATTTAACAGCAACATATACTACATAAACGACCGACTGGACAAGAGAACATGGACGTACATATTCGGGGCATGCTGTGCGACCACGGTCTTCATACCTTCCTTCCACAACTACCGGATCTGGTCGTTCTTGGGCCTCGGGATGACCACTTACACTGCCTGGTACTTGACCATCGCTGCCGTTGTCCACGGCCAGGTATCGAATTCCACTCCTGACCATGCATATCGATCGATAATAATTTATCGGCTCAGTTTTTCTGAGAAAAGAGGTCGGTGCTTTCATTTGACAGGTAGAAGGGGTGATCCATACAGGGCCAAAGAAGCTGGTGCTGTACTTCACCGGAGCCACCAACATTCTCTACACATTCGGCGGCCATGCTGTCACTGTGTAAGCGTTTCCGCGACATATCCTCCGCCTATTTTTAGACAAATAATCACTCGGATATCTTCATATCGGTTTAAATCTGAATGTCAAGGGCTTTCGGTCGATTCCGAACCTGTGGGCAATTCCATTGCATGTGCAAAATCATTCAACAACAGACTTCTGCTGAACGACAAGGAAAATATTGATTGAACTCTTCATCCAACATAAGGAAAAGTTGTTTGTGGAATTTTCAACTAGGTTATATGACGATAAAAATTATGTAATTCAGTTGCCAGATAGTTATATTGGTTAAGAAAATAATAGTGAGTCTTTTTAATTTTCTAATTTAAATAATTATTTATAAACTATCAAAATAGATAGTTATACTGGTTAATAAAATAATTGTGAATCTTTTTAATTTTCTACTTTAAATAATTATTTATAAACTATCAAAATAGATAGTTATATTGGTTGAGAAAATAATTGTCAATGTTTTTAATTTTAAAATTTAAATAATATTTATCTACACTGTTATATGCAAATACTGGGAAAGTTTGGAGTCCTTTTTATTTTCCATCTTTATACTTAATCTAATTTACACAATAAAATCTATGATATACATGTATTTTATAAAATCCTCCTAATTAATGGTAAAATAGTAATTTAGTTATTTTTCTCTCACTCCATATATACAATCTTAATAGTAAAAATCTTTTATTAATTGTCTAGATTCTCGCTTTTCACTCCATATCTACAATTTAAGAAAATAATTGTTAATCTTTTTAATTTTCCAATTTAAATAATTATTTATCTATACCATTATATTCAAATACTTGAGAAGTTTGATTTTTTTCATTTTTCATTCTCATACTTAATTTAATTTATATAATAAAATCTATAATATACATGTACTTTATAAAATCCTCTAAATTAAAGGTAAAATGATAATTTTAGTTATTTTCATCTCACCTCGTATCTACAATCTTAACAGTAAAAATCTTTCATTAATTTTCTAGATTCTCGCTTTGCACTTTATATCTATAATTTTAATAGTAAAAACTTATTTTTTAACAAATTATTTGAAATTTTAAACTTGAAAAAAAAGTAAAATTGATATAGTATGCTAATGACAACTAAAATTGCTCTAGGTAAACGAATTTTGAATAAATTAAATTGTAAATAAATAATCTAATTTCACGGGTACATACCAGTATTTTCCTTTCGGGTGCATAGCAAGGATTTGCGTATAGTCAACTATTAAATTAAACAGACCATGCCTTCTTCCTGCCATATCTCACCTTTTGTTACTGTCTGTTTGGTTGTTTCTTGAATTTCTATACTGGCAGCTTTTGCCGGGAACGGAGACTGGCAAGACAAAATCATGAACCGACAACACCGTTCACTGACTAAACCGCAGCTTTCTGTTGTTTAACCGAAACAGAGGGCAGCTTAAGAATTACTTGTTTGCTTTGCAGTAGAATAGGATATATGCTTATTACCTGCAATCCCAATGCGTTGTTCTTCTGGGACATGGCTGTGTGAGCTCTGACGAGCATAACAATATTCAATTCATACAACTACAGGGAGATCATGCACGCAATGTGGAAGCCCCAGAAGTTCAAGTACATCTACCTTTACGCCACGCTGTACGTCTTCACGTTGACGATTCCCTCCGCCACCGCCGTCTACTGGGCCTTCGGCGACCAGCTCCTGAATCACTCCAACGCCTTCTCCCTCCTCCCCAAGTCCGGTTTCCGTGATGTTGCCGTCATCCTCATGCTCATACATCAGGTACGAGCGACCGAGAATAAAAAGACAACAGGAATCCTATATACTTGTCATTTGTTGACATCAAATCGATCGTATATCTTTTGACATTGGTTAAGTGGGTCCTAAAATGTCAGTTCTTTTATGTAGTTTAGCCCATTTTGCAGCGGATTGTCGAGGGATGATGATGTGGCAGTAATGCCATTTCCACGTGGGATCCTTGTGCATGCGCTGTGCCACCTACATGTTAGCCATGTCAGCAGATGAAGACCACGTGGAAATGGGGTTGCTGCCATGTCATCACTTGTTAACAGCCGGTCATGGGAGTGGACTAAACTACACTTAATGGGACTACCATTTTGCGACTGATTTAACCAATTTGAAGCAGGACTTGGTATCAAAAGAACAACAGAAACACGGAACTCTCACTGTTGTTTCCTGTCTGATTTAGCCAACTTGAAACATATTGGATTTGATGTTAAAAAATGACAAACATACATTACTCTCGCCGTAAATTTCGGGTCGATTTTGATTTTTACGGGAAGCTTGTTATGGGCCACTCCCGAAATGCTTGAAACTGACGGTGCGCGTCGTGCACCGGTGCAGTTCATAACGTTCGGGTTCGCCTGCACACCATTGTACTTTGTGTGGGAGAAGGTGATCGGGATGCACGACACCAAGAGCATATGCCTCCGGGCGCTGGCGAGGCTGCCGGTGGTGGTGCCGATATGGTTCCTGGCCATCATCTTCCCTTTCTTCGGCCCCATCAACTCGGCCGTCGGAGCTCTTCTGGTCAGCTTCACCGTCTACATCATACCTGCCCTGGCTCACATGCTTACCTACCGTACCGCCTCAGCTCGCCAGGTGGGTCACGAACCTATTTACCTTCTGTGTTTTGACACTTACCAACTGGAGATGTGCATGGGCAAATGACGGAATCGGAATCGGTTGGAATCTATTAATTTTGGAGGGATTGGTATATAATATATATATATATATATATATATATATTTTAACCAATGATAATTTTCTCATTCGGACTCAAATTTTCCAAACTCCATAAATTTTCATTTAAGAAAACAATCATGCATATTCAATAAACTTATAACATCACGCAACGGAGTGACTGGATGGTCACTACTGCTATCTTCATTTTTATTTATCCAACAAAAATAAACTTAATGTGTCCAAATAATGATAGAATTAAGAGATGAATAACATATAATAATGAAAGATATTGAAAATTTATACGGATTTAACTAATATTTACTATATCTTATGCCATTGTACTAAATTGATAAAAATGCTTTGTAAACTATATATTCGCAAAATTATCGTAATAAGATATTAAAAAAAAAATTTCAACATGGATTTGAGGATTTGAAACATATGGAATAATACGGGTATTGGGTATGATCCAGCTCCTAATTCCACAAGATAAGTTTTTGATTCAAAACTTAGGAATTGGTCCTGTACATGACAGTGCCAGATTGTATCGCAAGAAAGACACGGTACTTGAACCCGATCTATGGGCGGATGATCATCAGTTTAATCTCTGTAAATCTTTATATAAAATGCAGAATGCAGCAGAGAAGCCACCGTCTTTCCTGCCGAGCTGGACGGCCATGTACGTGTTCAATGCCTTCGTGGTGGGGTGGATACTGGTCGTGGGATTCGGGTTCGGGGGATGGGCCAGCATGACCAACTTCATCAAGCAGATTGATACATTCGGGCTCTTCGCCAAGTGCTACCAGTGCAAGCCCCCGACACCGCCACCACCACCAGCGACGGCTGGCCACCGATGAGCTCACCTTGGCTGTCTCGCGGCTGGCCATGAAGGTCTCCGTTTTCGCCCTCTCTCTCCCGAGTCTCGACCGCCACGATGTGTACACGGAAAGGTACTGGGAGGCAAGCAAATGCTTCCCTCTGCAAATTACGTGCGATGTTTGTTGGAGAATTTTCTTTTTCTTTTTTTTTTTTGGTGCATTGTTTTTTGGAAAGAAATTGTCGACAGTATAGACATTAGTGTGCTGAGTGATATAGATTCCTTTTTCTATTTATTAAAGTGTTAACCATGAAAGGTAATTAAAGCATATAATTTAGCCGATCGGCATAATTATGCCTAAACCCTTGTTGATTTTTTTTTAAATCAAGAAAATGTTTTATTATTTTTAGAGAAATGAGACAGGATGCAGTGGCAGTGAAGATTGTCTGATGCTACTTATCATTAAAAGGGTGGTGATTGGAAACAAGACCTCCGTCCCTTAGACATCGAGATCTTCCAAAGATGTTGCACAAAGACGTCATATCGCATCACAGACTAAAAAAATTCAGTTATTTCGAGGTTTTTTTAGATTTCATTAAAAAAAGTTAAATTGACCGAAATTTATTAGGATATTTGTTACACATAGTACTCTTTCTGAGCATAGGGATAATGACTGCTCTAACTGAATGAGCACTGCCAGGGATGAATTTAGGGATGCATAAAGCTAAAAACCCTCTAAAGTCCTAAATAAAAATCTACTAATTACACATATATTTAAATTATCTTCTTCGTCGTTCAGTTCTTCGTTCAATTTCACCCCGTGCCCTCAATCTTCTAGATCTGTCCCTGTCTACTCGCCTCTCCTCTCTCCAAGTCGTTCTATTTTGTTATTTTATTTTTTATTTTATGTATTTTAAAAATAATTATGATGATAAAACTTATTATTAATAGGATTATCACGGCCGGACGAAAGCGAAAAAAATATACGTAATATTAATTATAAAAAATAATCTTAAAAAATGGTAAAAGGGAAAGGAAGATTGAACCTAAAAAGAGAACATTTGCCTCTAATGTTTATAACGCTATTCCCAGCATCTTCCCAGAGTATGGAGTCTTCGAATTATTGGTTCGGGTCACATGGCTGCGGTATCTCAGTAGTGGCATGTGGACATGTCTTGCTGGCCCATTGACCCTCCCAGATTCTCTTCAGACCGCCCACATGGTACAACATGAAAGCATTACTGTCCCCTTTTCACCCGTATAAAATATCCGATATCTAAAAGTTTAATGAACCCTAATAAATTCAGGTTCAAGGCAGGTGGTCGGTCCACTGAGGGTTAAAACTCTTCGAACACAAATTTTCTCTGTTCACGATACGTAGATCCGAGATTTTATTTAAGAGGAAGAGATGTCGAACCATCTCAACTAACTCGAACGACAGGGGTAAGCATCGGCGTCCTTTGCCAGTGGACCTAACTAACTTAAATCAATTATGAGCGAAGATGATTTCTAGAACTGTAACATCGTACCTGATCAGAAACTAGAAGGGTTTAACCATACCCCTTTTAATTCTCACTTATAAAATCTTTTATAACCGAAAAATAATTTAAATAGTCGAATTTCCTATCATTAATAATAATAATGATTCCTCGTAACGATATGGATTATAATTTTTATATTTTTCCAAACAAAACACAACATTTCGGCATAAAATACGTAAGACTTTTACTACAAATGAAAACTTTTTGAGTAATCTTTATCCCGTAATCTAATAATGATCGAAACAAATTCTTCTGGAGCGTTAGTTGTATTTTCTTGGGCGGGAAGAATAAGACAACCTTCTATCATTCTTCCCGAGTAGACATCCGATGAAATGGGAACGATCCGGACAACTTTGTCGGGTAATCAATGCGAGAGCTCAGGCCCGTGGTTCTGGATCCGGTGCATTCTCAAATCAATGGGTTTTTTTTTCCGGTCACGATCCGATATTCATAAACTCAATGAACTCCGACTGATTCAAGTTCGAGAATCGTCGACCCACAGGGTAAACTAACACGTGTGCCTTGCATATAAACTTGCCCGAATATCATGAGCTCGTGGAGCGTTCATGGCATAAGGAGAATAAACTCCTCGTCATAGAAAAAAATATAAAATTATTTGTAATATTATATCTCATATCGATTACATAAGAGAATTATAATGTATTTATAAGATAATAGTATACCATCACCTGGTAACTTAGAATTGTGTATGTGGAAACGAGCTTAATTTTTTGTAAGACCCATTATCAATAAAATAACATCTAAGCACCTGACAATACGGCAGTCACAGACGTAAAATTGAGATCCGTCTCTGGTAGTCCCCCTGCAAAGTAATCCCGTAAACCCGGCAATCGCCTTTAGGTCTAAATCGCATATTTCGCCAAGAACTGTCCGCTTACAACTTAAAATTTCAAAGCCAACATATCAATCCTTGAATTAATGTTGGACTTGAGGGGACTCGATCCTCCCATTCGAAACCTCGACGTTGTTCGGGCTAGCATGTAAGATGTGCACCCCACGATGCTCCGAGAGCTCAGGACGAGTTCGCCTAACTCAGGTCAGGAGACGACTCATTCCATCTTATTCAGGTTCACTCCGAAATCTAACCACGACAAATTTAGAATACTGTAACACCCAAACATTACGAACAACACCTAATTTCCGATTTTCAAGGTTCTCTCGTGCGACACTTAAAATTCTTCTTGAACCAAATGAAGTAAGTAGTCCACCCGGTACTAGAGGGGAATGGTTGAGGTGGCAGGACGTCGATTCATCTTAAGTAAGGTCTCGAGTTCGAGTCTTGTGGACGGAGAGAATTTAACTTGTGAGAGTTTTACCCTCTAATAAACTCTCCCGACTCAAACTGGATTGATTAATCAAGATCCGCCGGAATTCTGAATACTGATATTCGAAAAAAAAAAAAAAGTTAATGCACCTGATAGTTTTGCTCATCGGACACGGCATGTTAATCTATTACTTACAATATTTTACAAGGGATAGTTCCAACATCCAAAAAAAAAAAAAAACGTCTCCACATGTCTTTTCCCGACATCGACCAGCTCAGGAGCTGAACGTGTCGATGATGGTGGCGTGGAGGGGGTCGCTCAAGTGGGTGGCCCAGTTGTTTAGCGGCCTCTTCTCGGGGTCGAGCTCGGCGTTCCTCTGAAACTCGATGTACCCGATTAGCAGCACCTCGATCCATATCAACGTCGTGATCGAGAACGGCAGTGGCTGGCCTAGGTACAATGACCCTTCAACGAGCTCAACCTGACATTAGTAAAGATTCACATTTTTAATTTTAATTAACAATATTAATATGTGCTATGCCATTCTCGGGGTCGAGCTCGGCGTTCCTCTGAAACTCGATGTACCCGATTAGCAGCACCTCGATCCATATCAACGTCGTGATCGAGAATGGCAGTGGCTGGCCTAGGTACAATGATCCTTCAACGAGCTCAACCTGACATTAGTAAAGATTCACATTTTTAATTTTAATTAACAATATTAATATGTGCTATGCCGTGTTTAACCAAATAGTATATAAACGAGTTCTGGTTAGGAACTTTTTGACCAAGATATAACACATTGGGTAAGGTGTATTTAATCGAGGAGAAAGTCCTCTATGCAATGGATATCTTTACTGACAAGATATCATAAACTAATATATTTCAGTTATTCCTCGAGGTATCTTTTCCATTTTTAGAATTTTATTTAAAAAATCTTAAAACAACCAAATTTTATCATGTGGTATACTTATTACGCACATTACTTTCTCCTAAACGGGATATGTTTAAATGCACGTTGTCTATCGAGTTGACCTACCTAACTTATTTAATTTAATATATTCTCTTTTTTTTAGTAATCGAGGTATTCAATCGCTTTTCGAGTTCGACTAATGACGGTTGCGACACCTTCTCCTCAGAGCACGCGTAATAACCCCCAAACCCGGGTAAGTCGGATGAGTTTGACGGACTCGAGAGTTATAAAACTCCTACTCGTAAAGAATGCGCATCTTGGGATTTGAACCAAACCCAAAATCCCCCATCAGAGGTGAATAAAGTAAAGTATTTCTATAGCAAATAACAGATTTTATCATGTTTAATCGGATTATGCTAGAGCAAACATGATTAAACACGACAGCTTATCGTATTTAGACGGTTGACTCGATTGTAACTCGCCTAATTCCATTACTGTACAGTGTACATGTTAGAAGTTACCCTACTTAAGTTTAGTTGTTAGGCACCCACCTTGCCAGCATCCTGCCAGGTGACGCCAGAGAGCCACTCGACGGTGAGGACGCCGAGGGTGGCGAGCATGGCCCAGCGGCCGTGGATGAGCTCGCACTCCCGGAACCGCTGCAGCCCAAACACCTTGCCGTACGGCTGGAACGGTGTGGACTTCACGTCACCGGTCTCGGACCGGGTACCGATGATGTCGCCGGCCACGTTCTTCGCCAGGTTCTGGTCCAGCGAGTCCAGCTCGAACTGCAGGTACTCCGCCGGCTTCCCCAGCCCGAATGGGTCGAACCCGTAGTCTCCGACGAGGCTCCCGTCGAGCCACTCCGGCGCTTCCGCCCCAGGGTACCACAGCGGCCAGTCGGACACCCCCGACAGGCTTCTTGGCTTTCTTCTTGGTCCCGAACCCGAACCGGGCCTGGACCCGACCTGGCCCGGCCTCGGGGGCCAGTAGGCGGGTCCAGATGAATGACGAGGCGCCAGCGGCGGTTGTCATGGCGGCCATTGTTGAAGCTCAGGCGGCGGAGAGGGAGTGAACGAGATGGGAGTATCGAGGCGTAAGAGGACGATCTCCGGTTTATTGCTCGGAGGGGAGGTTTTGATTGGAAGATAATCCGATGAGGAGGCATTGAGCCGTTGGATATGCCGGGGAACATCCATCTGACGGTCGAGAGGATTTGTGGGTTATCATTCCTTGTCTGCCTTGGCCCACCCTGAAGCTCTCTGACAAGAAATTCCCATGTGAATAAGTGTGTCGATTAGAGGTGAAAATGGTCCCTTTGACCAAGGGGGTTGGGTCGAGTGGTAAGCAGGTCGGTGCCGCTTAAGGAGGTCTCGAGTTCGAGACCTCACGTACGCAGACACCCCCCTTGGGAGCCTCACCCGCCATTGCCAGGCGTGCGACCCGGGGCGACCAACGGATTAGTCAAGTATGGTTGGCTGAAAGATGTCATCTCACCGCTGGTGGGGCCTGCTTGGATACCGTGGCTGGCGACCAAAAAAAAAAAATGGTCCCTTTGGATGGAGAAATTCTTTCACCGATCCCACCTCATGATATAACATGAAAAAGTAATAATTTTCATCATATGACATGAACGGACACTAACTAAAATATGATAAATGAGTAAATTAATATTAATCACTAAGAAATTATCATAATCAAAGTAATTTGATTAATTCTTTCCTATCACGGGATATCTCGATTGTTATTCGATGTATCAATGAAAATATTGTATCATTTTAAGAAAGTAGATTTCACTAATATAATAGATAATTATTGATCGAATTTGCGGTTGATACGACCAGCTCATTTGAATGGCAAGAAATCCTCCACTCTCTCATGAGTAGGAATTTGATAGCTCTCGAATCCGTCATGTTTACATGTCTTATGTAGTACACGCGGTTTACGGGTTATTGCGTGTGTTCCGAGGAGGAGGCGTCGCAACCCCGTTAGTCGAGCCCAGATACCTCCGTCATCGAAAAAGAAAAAACCACATGTGGTCATGTTAGGGAACGACAATTAATTTGAACGTTGATGGTGGGACAGAAGATGTGGGGGTATGGAAGAGAATAAAACCACTTGGAGAAAAAGTAAGAGCGGAGTGGGAGAAAAAGTAACTTCTTCGAATAACCACGACAAACAAAGTCAGCTACCAGGAATAGATCTAGAAATTTGATTGTAAGGGTGAGATTTCATAGGATGCTAATATGGTAAATTCGAGGGGTGAAGCTCTATAGGGTACTAATATAACAATTTTATGGGAGACGGAATAAGATAGTTCAATAAAAAAAATAAATAAAATTAAGAGAAATATGTATAACATATTAAGAATTTTTCCTGTTTCGGGACAATCGCCCCCAAATCCATCCCTATCAGCAATGTAATATAAAACAAATCGGCATGGAGGATAGTCTCGAAAAGAGGAAAAAGAGCACGAAACTGCATTCAAGTGGGTTACAGATGGAGAGATAAGATATAAGCTGCCACTGTGACATGAGAATGGCTTAAGCTTTTCTTCTTCTTCTGCAACTCTATGAGCAATGGCCGGGGAAAATTGCCCCAGTGGTAAAGAACATTTGTTAAATATAACGAGCCGCACATAGTGATAAAAAAAAAGGTTTTTATATGAAAACGTTATATTTAATAAAGGTTTTACACCATTTCATAATTTTTCCGCAATCTCGTCGTCGGCCAGAGAAACCCTTAGATGAAGCGGTTATACCACGTGCTAATGATGATATGGTGTATTCTTCAAATTAGGACTTGATGTGTCATCAATAATTATGCATATATAATTACTAAAACCTAAAATTTCCTAAAAAATGTAAAAAAATATATTTATATAATCGTACAAGTACGTAAATAGTGAATTTTGATTTGAGTGATACATACCATGTCAGATTGACAAGTATATAATGATGAACTGCTCTATTAGTCGGATACACTGTGTCAGCATTGTCTATGTGACATGACCGCTCTACCAAAGATGAGATACGCAATATTCCGTGTCACTCAAAGCGCACTTCGTGATTAATCTGCTGTCGGACGGAATCCCTAGAAAAATTCACATCGATCCTTTCAACCTAGGAAATTAATCTTAAAATTATCTATTTAAGAGCCTAATAAGAGAATAATTAGATCAACCTTCGGTGTCATTTATCGTATTAATTGATAATCGTTTGCCTTTCGAGGAAGAAACGGGAAATTATCCTGAAAACACTGCAAAAAATATCTCCACAGAACCCCCCACACACCTCCTTTTCAGGACACCGGCTGCTGCCGGTAAAAGGCGCTTTTTCATCCATTAGCTGGCACTCATTCCCCCCGTGCCTGGACGCTCCACAAGTCCACCGGCTGTTCCGGTCGCCTGTCAGCTTTCGCGATCCCTCTGATTGATCGGTCGTCTCTCTTCAGCCTCTGCCTTGAAGATTTTTCTCTCCATCTCTCCCCCCCGCTGGAATCTCTCGTCATCGCAGGAATCTCTCGTAGCTTCGTCTCCCCGAGGTGAGATTCTCCTCTCTTCTGCTTTTCACTTCATTCTTGTTGTCAGCTTCAGCTATGTTTGATCGTAGATGTTATGATCATGGCAGCACGAGTAGGTCACTGTGCATCTCTCTTTCCAATTTGATTGGTGGGAATTACGCAGCACGTGAGCTGTTTGTGGCTTTTTCTTAGGGTTTTTCCGTCTCTATTATCACTACAGTTGATGAAATTTTGCCTTTTGTTTGATTTTATTTGCTTTTAGAGTAACTTAATGTAAGCGGAAGAGCTTAATTTATTCCTTTGGTAATCTTCTTCTCGTGCCTCGATCGGAGTTTTGTCTTTCGCTGTTGTATCTCTGATCGTGTTTTGAGAGAGAGAGAGAGAGAGAGAGAGACGGTGCGTTGACTTTGAAATGGCTGGAGGTGACTTTTTTGGCTTTGCTTGCTAATGTATGTCGACCCAAAGAAGAAAATTCTGAAACTTTTCAACGATGAGGTAGAAAGAATGAGGAAGATATTAACAAGGGATTATTTGCTGATCTTGGGTTATTCTTTTATTATTCGTTGATACTAAATTACTGTGTATGCCTCAAGGCTTCTGATACATGTATCTTGAATCAGACACTTGGCTGATATGAAGGCGAGCAAGGGAAAGGCCACTGCCAGGAGCTCCAGAGAAGCTCTGAAGCCTGTTGATGACAAGTTAGTACACATAACCATTTGAAATAAAAATCAACTTTCCGATCTACGCGTAGATAATTCAAGTGATTCTTATCATCAAGGATGTTGTATGAGTTTGGTGATTGTAGTATCTGATCTTATTATATATTCATGGTGGATACAGTGGTTACGGGAATATAGTATTGACAGGTCATGTATATCTCTATTCTTTTCAGAAAGGTTGGGAAGAGGAAGGCTGTTGCCAAGCCTGCCAGGAGCAGCAAACGGCAAACTAAGAAAGAGAGGAATGCCAAAAAGGATCCCAACAAGCCGAAGAGGCCTCCAAGTGCTTTCTTTGTGTTCCTGTGAGTGTCATCTTGGTTTGCTTCTCTTGGAAATTGCATTGCCACTTCTATTGATTTTTTAATTTTCTTTTTGTTCTGTGTAAATTGCACAGTGAGGAGTTCAGGAAAACTTTTAAGAAGGAGAACCCTAATGTGAAGGCAGTCTCTGCTGTAAGCTGTACATTCAACCATTTTTACTAAGATTAGTAAGTGTGCGTTGTGCAAAGATAGCTTATGCGTTGTTTCCTCTTTTCTAGGTTGGGAAGGCAGGAGGAGAGAAGTGGAAATCCTTGTCTGAAGCGGTAAGCGCTAAGCAACCAAGCAGTGAGGAGAATCAGCTAGACTATATTGTTAGGAGGGGTTGCTCAATCATGAGAACTGTCTGTTTTTGGAGTACCTATTGAATTTCACTGGCTTTACATATTAATCTTTTGAAGCCATCCATTGAGCACCATTTTTATTTTTCATTTTGGCTTTTAAAAAGTTTCTTATATAACATAAAGCACTTTTACTAGAATAAAAGCCTTCAAGAAATATTCAGATAATGTGAAGACAATGAATTCATGTAAATGTGTTATGAGTTGCATTTTGGGAGCTCTGCTAACTGTTTGTTGAAACCCTATTTGGAAAAGGAAAAGGCTCCATATGAAGCTAAAGCTGCGAAAAAGAAGGCTGAGTACGAAAAACTCATGAAGGCTTACAACCAGAAGCAGGTGAACATTATTTATAAATCATGTTCATTCTGGGAAATGCTTTCTTTTTTCCTTTCTGATAATTGTGGGCAATGCTATTACTAGGCTTCTTACAGCTATAGTTTCATCTATTGCCATTAACAGGAGAGCACAGCTGATGGTGATGAGGAATCGGACAGATCCAGATCTGAAGTGAATGATGAAGACGAGGAAGAGGTAAATCCTATCTCTTGATTTTTGAGCTGATGCTCCCACTGCTGTTGACTCTATAGCCATGACTCATATGTACCTCCAATGAAAGAAACGTGTTTTATTTGAAGTTGATGCAGCCTAATTGTTGAACTCAAATTGATTGTCAGTTGTTGAGTTAACCTTCTCAGTGGACTGACCCAGGTTGTAGCTGTCACAAATCATGTGTGTGCTCTATCTACTGTTGGTTGAGAGCTTGTATCTGCCTTGTCCAGTTCCAAGATTGCTGTTCAAATTGAGAACAGCTCCCATTGATGCTTCCCATGTGTTTACAAATAGCGTAATTCATTGATATGGCACTTAGAACTATGAACCTGCACATAGATTCCAAATCTTGACTTCAGGCCGCTCCAGTCCAGCTACAATTACAAAGTCAATCATGATTTCCTTATCTCGTTTAGAGCTCCATTTTGCTTGTCTGTGTGAATATACTGGTGAATTCACGTCCTCTGGTAAACTAATGCCCCACACTTCTTGTCTTCTTTCGCCCTTATAGGAGGGGCAGGAGGAGGAGGAGGAGGAAGAAGAGGATGAGGATGAGGACGAGGACGACTGAAGCAACAAAGACTACCTTGTGTCAGACAACTTGATCATTAGTTCCGACAGAACCACCGATAGTACTGGAGGATGTACTTTGTAACTTTGTAAGTGTCGACACCTCTAAACACCGACTGTAGTAGTTTATTGGTGTGCTTTTGTTAGGGAAAACGGGGGCAAGGAAACTGGCCTTTTGTTTGCCAATGTCTGGTGTCATATCCAGTATTGCACTAGTCTTCTGTATTTCATATAAAACCTCACAGTTTCCTTCCCACGTTCTAATATTATAGTTCCCCCTTTCATACGGTGTCCTGATGGCTCCTGATCTGCTGTCTGTGATTTGCCTGTGTCGGGTCCGAGTAGGCAAATCGAAACATTTCTTTTGGTTGGCTAACTAAAGCCGGGAAATAAGAAGTTGCTAATGTAATGGATTTCTAGAAACGGATCTGACTGGAAGGACTATATTGAGTTTTCTAGGCTTATGTATGTCAGGGAATCTCGGTGTCACGATGCCCCTTCTTCCTCCAAATTGTTTGATACCCTTCTCTTTCAGGTCATGCTTTTACAGCGGTCACCGGTGCAGTTATTTATAATGGTAAAAAGTGCAGAGAAAGGGAGTTTGTCTTGTGCAGTAATATTGTCATCGATATAAGACTGAACCAAGAGAATTGGGGTCTAATTCCTACTATGCGACTCCCTAACTTCTTTATTCCTCTTCTTTCTATCATCTTTTAGATTTACATCTCTTTTATACGTTTCTATTATTATAAGTAAATTCAAAATAATTTTAGTATCATTTTCAAATTCCATAAACATCTTCTATCAAATTTAATTTTCATTATTTTTCATAATTTTAGCATTTTTATCCATTTTATTAATTTCTCATGTACTATTTAACTATTTTTACGATTTTCTTAATTGTTTCATACAATTCTCTCAACCATATGATCTCCTTTTACTCTTTTAAAATTCTCTATCTCCTGACCATGTTCATAACTTTTATAAATAAAAATAAAAATCAATTCAAAAGCTGTCATGATTTTTCAATTCTATTTCATTTTAATTTGATTTGAATTATTTTTATATCTATTCTAATCTTAAATTTCATTTCTTCAATCAGCTTTTTATTTCTTTGATTACCCTAGATTTTTATAATAGAACGAATAATCGATAATTTCATGTGTAGCATCTAGTAAAAAAAAAGAGCAAATAGGATTTAGAAAGTGAAATTCTTGCAGGTCCCTAATTTTGGAAAATGTCTAATATCATAAAGAAAATTTCAACTACAGCATTTTCTCGAGTTAAAATGTGAGATTCCAGAATCTAGCAAAAACGGTTGATCGTTGAGAAAATTTAAAATTGGTCGTAAAATGACTGTAAATTTCGTTGTAAATCAAGAATACTATCTAGGAAGCAAAGAAAAAAAAAAGGCCCCAATGACTCTCGGTAACACTTTCTTAAGTTTTGAGTCATAATTTAATAATAACAAACTTTATAACTCAATATGAGAAGTGTTGGATTTTACACAATCCCAAACTTTACCCAAACGCCCCCCCAGGGATTTTGCCGGAATGCAATTCTCAATCCGAACAGGTCTATGTTCAAAGAAAAATTGAAAATGGAAATAAGAAATCATCCAATGTTCATAGAATACCTGAAGATGTCAATCTGATGTAATCATATTTTGAATTCAAACAGCAGCCAGTCAGAGCTTCTGGTATTTCCAACATCGTATCCATGTCAAATGTATCATCTCACAATCCTGTCTCGGTTCTCAGTAAGGTGGTCACAACACTCCAACAAATCAATCAAACAAACAAACAATTCGCGAGATCTTTGTCAAAGATGATAATAATTATACATAAAAGATGCACATCAAGAGCGGGCTTCATGCTTTTCTTTTCTTCCTTGGCGAAATCAACAAATACAAGTTATAGCAAAAAAAGTCACAACCTGCACTCGGAATCTGAGAGTTCGGCCATCCGATCCTTCACAATAGAATATAACCCAGCGCCTGGAATTTAAGATGAAGGCCAACTCGTTACCTGAACATGAAAAATCACTCCGGAAAGAGAGGATGGTACAAGAGAAACTCAGATAGCTCTACAAAGCTGATGTTGAAAGAAGTCCTCAATTTGAAATCTGGAATCTCCCACTGGGTTTTCTCCTCTTCCATCCCTAAGAGCATTCCATGAGAAGCGCCCGGTAAATAAGCTCAGCATAAGCAAGCAACAGGTTAAGAGAGCAGTCTAAATAAGGTAGAAGTGAAAAAAGAAAAAACTTACGAAGGCCGCATAGTAGACCAAGGTTAATCCGGCCAAAACAATAAATGCAATCTGGAACACATTATACCTGCAATAGTGCAATACAATAATGAATGGATGAAAAGGCAAATGAGTGGACACAAATAGTCAGCACAAAATTGATATATGCATGATGTATCGAAAAACAGCTTACTTGTAGAGATATTTAATCCCGCGGAGGGACTGTAGCGTGTGGCCAAATATTTCCTGCGCAGCAGTTGCCTGAGCATAGTATGCAAATGCGGTGGAGCAAAACTGAATCACACTGCAAAACATAAACAAGCAGATCATGTAACCTTTGCTAGTAGGATATTGTTCTGGGACAAAACAATCAATGAGGGGCCCCTTTGTTATTCTTAGGAGCAAGAGAACCAGTGTAAGACAGAAGGCAAGACACCCCTTTTGTTCTAGAAAAGGATCACGGGTCTGTAAATGGTGATCACCAACCTGATCGAGCAGAGGAGAATGAGTCCCACATTGAAAAGGAAAGAATTCATTAGCGTTGCTCCCCATCTGTGACCGGTTGATGCAATTGGTTAGCAATAAGTCAGGTGCGTCACAAATGCTAAAAGTAGCTGTAGTTATACATGTATATAAAGTATATTACTTCATGGGATGAATAGTGATGAAAACTAGTCTTAAGCCCAGCATCATAGCTCCAGCAATCACAGCAAGAAGAAGGTAGAAGCAGAAAAACGCGAAAGCTACGGTCCCGAGAAGACCTGCAAGGTAGCACAATAATCATGACAATTACACCAATCCTTCAATATGAAGGGAATTAAAAGCCACACTACGAAATAGAGAGAGAGAGAGAGAGAGCAAAGCAGGATGTCTCCACATACCCCATATGTCATCCAATTTGATGAAAACCTCATTCAGGAAAGCTGAAAGAGGTGGGTTGATTAAGAGATATATGACAATATGAGCAACCCAAGCTACAGAAACTATCAACCTGGAAAAGAAGCAATGGAACAAATTAAAGCCTCCATTTGTACTCTCAAATATACAGAGAGTGTATTCAGCCAAAAGAGAGTCAACGGAGATAGTATGGCACGTCAATAATTTATCTGCAACAGATCAACTCATTCTCTCATGAATTTCCTCACTTTTTCCATTGATCACGGTGTACTTGTGGACATTGCAAGCCATTCAGAATCCATCTGCAGCAGACCTATTCATGGGACTTGGGTGAACCAGTAATTGTTACTAATACCAGAAGTTCGCATAGAATAATGAATACCTAAGTCTCATTGATTAACTCATTTCAAGAACCTTTTAAATTCAAAACTGCTTGATGGAACTGTCTTAGAAGAAAATGACAAATATTCTAATCTAAATCCCTCTAGCTTGCAATAGCAAAGAATATAGCATTTAAAGTGAACTGGAAGAATTACCCTATAATTCCCAGGATCAACTTGGCTAGATACCCAAGGACTGTTAATGCCCAAGTAGTTTCAGCCTGAAAAGGGAGAGAGAAGTTCAATAAGCAAATTGCAGGAAGAAAAGGGGGATGAAAATGAATCTCAATGTCACTGTGAGATTAGGCATATCACCTTTTCCCCTTGGGGATACATTTCTTCCAGAAGTTTTACATCTTCTTCCAGCTGAAGCAATTCCTGCACTCTCATAAAAACACAAGATAAGTTCCACAACCACATAAAAGAAATAAGAAGAAATGGAACCAAAAGGATGAAACTGAGCCAACATTCATGTTCATCAATCTAGACCATTCCTTCTCAATAGAAAGATACTGAACACATGCAATGATTCACAAGTAATGGAATTTAGTAAACCTTAATGGTTGTGCTAACCAAAAAAACCCACAGGAATCATCCAAGAAGTTAGACACAGTGACAACATCACTTAACACATTTTAACCATGTTAGCACACAGTCATTATTAGCAAAAGCTGTAACATTGTAGATTTTGATGGTCTCAAATAGCATGAAAGCATCTCATTGAAATATAAAACCTGGAGATCTTCATATCCTTAACCAATGAAAACTAATGTGACACCAGCTAAAAATGCTGATGAAATAAGTTAACTAATTTTTGTATCTGCCATAAAGCAATGTCCAGATTTTAGGTGTATTCATAAATTTACAACTTATGTCAATCTTAAAGCACATAAAATCTATATTTCAGGATTACCTTTTCCACCGATTTCACATTTTTTCGCCACTTTCTACCCTTTGCACCACTCCGCTCTTCCTGATGCAATGCATCAGCTGTTTTCTTCAGTTCTCTTGCCTTCTTCCCAAGCTCAGTAGCTTCCTGCAAGATATCCCCAAGTGCAAGAAGCAACCATAAGATGCCACATTACTGACTAATCCTAGAACTGTATGTGATTGGTAGTAAATAGTAGGTACATAATGAAAAAACACCTTTATATACTGTGAGCGTGTGATAACAGCCTTGGGGCGCCGAATAAAGGAAAAGACAAGCCCCAAAGGAAGACAAGCTATGCCGACACCACCAAATATCTGAGAAAGATATAACGACAAGTCAGATACAAATTTTGGAAAGTTTAGCACCAACTTTCTAAATTCTGATAGCATATTATCAGCTTTCAATTTCTCATCGAACATAATAGAGTACAAGACTAAAATATTTCAATAAAACTTGTGTGCTTTAAAGAATCCACTGGTAGCATCATAAAGCCACCCTTTCTGAAAATGCAGGAGAGAGAAAAACCTACGGTAAAGAGTACAGATCCAACAATTGTAGCAAGAGCAACAACATATTCTGGAAAAGTTGTCTGCATCGTCCATGTTTTCTCTGATGAAGCTGGTGCAAGATATGCAGCGCACTGCAAAAAAATGGGACCAAAAAGAGCAAGATGTAATGCTTGAGGAATAGGGCATTTGCATTAACATTTGATACATCATATTGTTGAAATATAGCTGTAGCCTAGAATCCTCATCATCTAAGGGTAGGATGTTGAAACATGAAACCTGTGGAAAACATAGTCTCCAAGTTCTGTGTAGTTGTAAGGAATTTACAAGATACAACCTTAACTACAAGGGGCACTCATCCTGCCCTCATGCAAAATCATCTAAAGTAAGAATAGTAAAATGCATTCTCTATACAAAGAACAAGTGCACAAACATTTCTTGGAGAAACGAACCTGGGTTGAACTTCCAAGGCATTGCTGACTATGAGAAAAGTCCCAGCTACTAGGAAACGAAGTTGTACTGGAAGAAAGATGCCTAACAGTAAAGTCAACCTTTCCGATGAGACCTACATACCATCAAATGGAAGAAAAAAAACAAGTGAAACAACAAGCTACCAGCAGTCATAGGCCATATTTAAAATCCATAATTAGAGCATAGGCCTCAGTTCCACACATTCAAATACCAAAGATCTGGTCATCTCTTTCAGCTGAACTTATGCAAGCAACATCCAATTTTCCTTTTACCTTTTCTTTTCTTTTTTCCTGGGCAGGATGCCAAATCTCTAACTCACGTGAGAATATTAAGGCATATAATGGTGAAAATGATACGTCTGCAAGTGACAGCTCTGTCCCTCGGTGAAAATTATAATTTTTTGACAATTTCCACGGTGTATAACAGAAATCAACTTGCACAAGACTGGAGAACAATCGCCATCGGCATCGCAGTGCTTGAGTAGATAAAATAAATTCTACAAGCTTACAGAAACCTCTAGTCTACTATTCTTCCAGGAATGACCATTGACCGCTCATCTATTGACTTAAACAGTATGACACTAATTTTCGGAGGGAAAACTGGCACTGAGAAAGAGCTTACCGTATAGGATCCCAAGAACAAGACCACACACAACGGCCGTGACTGCAACCCACAGTAGCGCACTCTTTGTCCTCTTCCAAACGCTCCTGCGACATAAATCAACACCACCATCCAATGACTACCAGAGTTTTCAACCACGACATACAACAGCAGCAAGAACTGAAATTTCGTTAGTAGCTCCTCATTAATGGCAGTCAACTCAAAAATGAGGTAGGATAACGCATCATTTCCTCCAATACTGACAATATATCCATGGTAAACTCGATATGCATTCAAAATCCGAGGAGACTGCACATACTTGTCCTGGTCCCCTTCGTAGAAGAACATAGCGAATGGAATGACGAAGAATACGAGGACCGCATCGAGGATGTAAATAGCAAGCCATAGATCCTTCATAGGCAGAGTGAGGTTGCAGGCACCGTTGTAGATAGCGTGCCGGCAGGCCTGCCGGTTGGCGACGTCGGCAGGCAGCATAAGGATGGAGATCGCAGCCACGGAGAGGCCGAGGACAACCACGAACTTGGGGAAATAGGCCTGATTAGCATCATCGGGGTGCTGGTAGTTCACGAGGAGGTAGACATTGAATATGAAGACGAGGACGCACACAACTATTGCGACGATCACGAGAGCGAGGTTGAAATCGCCCATTTGGCCAGAACAACCCTCCCTCTCTCGATTGGAACAGAACCAACTGTCGATTGGTTATGGAGGACCGAGCTGCTAGGGTTCCGGCTAGTGAACGTCACAGATCTGAAGCTTTCATAGAGAAAAACAGTCGCGGAGGCCCGTGATTCGAAGAGGGAGAGGGAAGGAGGGAAGAGAGGGATAGCTCTCCGGCGTGGTGGTTTTGATGGGAAGGGGATAGATGATGAGCTTGTTTGACGCGGCGGGCGAAATTACCGTGGAGCCCTGGATGGCTCTATCATGTAAACCGGATCAGCGGTAGATCGACCCGGTCTGCAGACTCTCCTGGGATGGAATTCAGAAGCCGAACGGACCGGTGGATTGTTGACTGTTTCGGCTTTCCTTAGCCCCACTCTGTTTCTATGTAGTCGCCCGTCATGGTGGCGTAAAAAAATTTATATAACTAATATGTTTACAGAAAACAATAATCAGAAATATACTGATGAAAAAACAATATTATGATATTTAAATTAATAATTTAATAAAAATTTACCATAACTATAATTTTAATATTATCCGTAATTTAATAATACTGAAAACAGAATATTTTAAAAGTGAATTTTGTCAAGAAAGAGGAATAGGAGGGAATTGAGTTACCAACTGTCTAAACTATTAGTAATAAGCTAAAGAATATTAAAAAGTAAGATGATTCTGTCATTTATTTTATAATTTTTTTAATATTATTATGCTACAAGATAGTTGAGAGTAGCAAAATGATTATTTTTATCCTCGATTCGGTGAAATATTAACTAAACAGAAAATTTCATATTTGATCGAATTTTCTTATTCTTGATTCGCATTACAATTTTTCACATTATATTAATACCGTCACTGAATATCATCTTTATTTTCTCATATAGCTGATGCTCTCAGTTCTCTAAACACCAGCTTAGAACTCAAGAAAATCCGTGAAATTCTGTATGTATTTATCTCAATTTTTACCACTTTTGATAAAAGTATTTTATTTCGTCCCCTTAAACTCTTCGTATTCATCTTCCATTGAGTTTCGTCCCCTTGAACATACTTTCCGGATCCATCCATGGGTCACATGGTATTTCCTATACGTGTCAATTTTTAACACGACACGGTATTGGACGAGTTCGGGTTAAGTCTAAACGAGTTTTGCGTCTAAACAGGTTGACACATGTAATTCGTTTACATTAATGGATTAAATCGGGTTGAGCCTCCGTAATCATGTGTTTATGTGTCAAATTCAATAACACATTTAAACATATTAAGTTAAAACTATAATTACATTACACATATTTAGTTATATGGATTAAATATATTGCGCCATCTCAATCTAGTTTTACACGGGTTGCGTTTGTGTTTGAAATTTCTGACATGTTTATTAAACATATCAGGTCGTTTAAATACGGTACCATGTGTATTATTTCAGGTTTAGTATTTCCTAAGAGAGTACATTTCAGTTTGGCATATTTGCTGGCAAGTACTCTTGGAGTTGTTTATTCATTTGGCAAAAGAATCAAAAAAGCAATAATTACTCTGGTTGATGGTATTTAAACCGGTTTTCCAGCTGCTGCTCACTTGCCCACCTTCTTAACCGATCCGGTTTGGAAACGTTTAGAATGGCTAGATTAAATGGCATTGAAAGCCGGGTGGAGCTTGGGGGTACAATGGTCAATCCGGTTTGGCCTCCGGGCAATCACCGGACAGCCTGTCCGACACATGCTTTTTGTTCGAGGTTCGAACAGGTCGGAACACAGAGGCGCTATGCTAAATGGTGCGCCTGCGCCGGGCACGTACGGGGACACTTTTTCGGGGGGAAATTACCGAAATATCCAAATATTCATCTAAATATTGTCTATATGTTTAGAGAAAAATGTCAATCTCTAATGACCACTTCTTAGTGTATTGATCTAACGGATTACTCTCCAATCCCCGTCGAATGCCACCAAATTTCAATAGAATTCTTCACCGGATCCTCACTGAAGAGCAGCCACATGGGATGCTCGGGGCTTGAGTTCCGCAAGCCTAACATCGTTATATCATGTGACAGATTTATGTGGTATCATAAATCAATAAATTTCAATTATTTTAAGATTTTTTAATAAAATCTTACAAATAAAAAAAATCATAAAAATTGTTCGGATTGTGATTGCTCCGATACAGTCCATCGGATTGGGGATGTCTCGAGGGAAGTGATGAAACGAGAAATTCAGAAAATTGATACCGGATATACATGGTAAAATCCTCAACGCATAGGAAAACGTCCATGGATAAAACATGAGATTTCACTATATCAAATTAAGAGATTAAAGTCTTCAGATATTATTAGTCCCAAGCCTCATTACAAACTCTGCTAAAAAAAAGTCACAACTCAATATCTTAAGCTCTCACGCTGTCGCGCTCCCAAGAAGTTTATTAGAAAATCTCTCACTAGACTCCCTCATCTGGGCCCCAAGGCCTCAGGGTTTTACGGCACAAGGCACTGCCTTCACAACTCGTACAAAACTCTATTTATAGATACAAGATCATATCATATTTCATATCATAAAAAATATTATCTAGATATATTCTCAAAATTAAATAGATTATGAGATTCATAATATCATATTCAAACGAGAAAATAATATTTACAAAATATGTCAAATATTTACTAAGATTCTATTTAGGGTATCCCATATTCCAATCACGATCTCAATAGTTAATAGTTATCCGCACATATCTCGTATCTTGAATCCAATCTCCGACTCGTTATTCAGGTTTTCTAGTTTTCGAGTTTCGACTTATGTCGAGACATCCCAACAACAAAAAAAGTAAAAATCTTATTAGTTTGTGATATTACGTAACACGTGGTATACCCGTTATATACAAGACTTTTCCCTAATCCAAGAGTCAGCGCGTACCATGTCCGGTTGAAAAACATTCTCGAGCAGAAGCAGTAACTACGAATCTCTACGAAATATGAAGATATATAAACACGATGGAATTAAACGGAGTACAAATACGAACAATCGATGTTCCTCGCAACTACGGGGTCATTTTCCCTACAAACTCGACCAAACTCACAGAAATTTCAAGCGTTCGGTATCATTAATAGGACGACGGCACAGGCACGGTCTCATCGTCGATCACCGCTTGAGAGTCTTCTCGCGGAGCTCGTGCCCCCTCGCTTGCAGGCTCCGAAGAGCTTCCGGCCTTGCTTGGCCATCTTCTTCTGTATCTTCTTGACCTTCCCCTTCACCTCCGTCATCTGCAGCTCTCCCATTCTTCTTTCCCCTTTCCCCTTTTCTGTTTCTGTCAATTTATGTTCATGCCATACGAAATACGAAAGCGCATATCCTACATGATAGTGTTTACGTGATATTATACACTACCAATAAAATTCAATTATTTTTATAATTATTTTTTACTTTTAAAATTTTATAAGAAAAATATAAAATTAATTAAATTTTACTAACTCATGACATAACGTAACCATTGTCACTTACGAAAAAGATTTGTCCGTTATTATACAGCCTGTGATGACCATTACGAATGGAGCCTTTAGCTTATGGACAAATTCAGTTAATTTATTGGGCAACAGAATTACGCCTTCTATCCATAAAAAAAAAAAAAAGTGGATCATCTTTTAAGAATATATGGATACTTCCAAAAAATTTTATATATTGTTACGTAGTTTAAAAATAGTGGAAATTGTTACATCTTTGATTTCTTTTTTCGGTTCACGAATTGTCATTCCACTTAATTCTGTTTCACTTTTTCGCTATTTGGTTACGCGAATTACGTGGCATTAACTTTACAGATGGCAACACGCAGGTAGCGTCACATCAATAAATCCATAAAAAAAGACTCAAAGAAAATCTAAAAAAAGATAAAAAAAAAGACCAAGCAAATAATAAAAATTAAAAATATTTATAATATGTAATTTAAATAAAATAAAATAAGTTTAGAAAATAAAAACATAATATTAAAGATATAAAATTTATAAATAAATTCAAAAAAAATATTAGAAAAAAATGAATAGATAAACTAAAATTCAAATTTGACATAATCGTCCATCTTATGTTTACACTAAACTATCAAATTGGTCCTCAAAATTTCAATAAACCATTAGTTTGGTACTCAAAATTTGAAAACTATCAATTTGGTCATCACCGTTCACTTTCGTCAGTCAATTTGATCTAGGTTTTATAGCATCGTTTGCAGCTGCTGACGTGGACGGCGACAACCACGTCAATGGGTACCATATGGCACGTAATGAGTTATAAATAGTTGAAGTTAGAAAATAAAATATAATTTTATAAACTTATTGATTGTCACATGACATGTGGACGGCTCTGCTGACATGACAGCCACAGTCCATGTCAATATCAGTAAACAATGTTATAATGCATGAACCAATATGACTAATGTAATTAAATAGTGGGGATCAAATTGATTGTTTGAAATTTTAAGGACTAAACTGATAGTTCACTACAAATTCGAGAACCAATTTGATGGTTTACTATTCAATTATATACTATTTTATACAAATATCTGTGAAGTTTGATATCTTTTTTTATTTTTCATAATTACTCTCTATCTAATTTACATATTAAAATTTGTGGTATATATCTTATTTCTAAATTAATGACAAAATAATAATTTTAATCATTTTTTTCTCACTCCATATTTACATCGTAATAGCAAAAATTGTTCACTAACTATTCCGATTTCTTTACCTAACTCCATTTTACTTCATAACTACAATTTCAGCAGTCAAAATCTATCACATTTTTTGAACTAATAATTTCTTATTTTAAAAGTAAAAAAGTAAAATTGATATAGTATACTGATGAAAATTGTGATGACTCAATTTATTACTGTAAATTAATAAATTTTAAATAAATTAAATTATAATAAATCTTAAATAAATAATATAATTATAAAAATATATCCTTACATAGTACTAGTCTATCTCTAGTACTCTATATTTGAACAAGAATGGTCATCCCAGTTCATTTCAAATCCGTCCATCCATCTAACTAACTCTTTTTGTTTTTTTTTTGGTTGCTGAGGGATAATTCACATCTAACTAACTAATTAGCAAGCCGTCATTAAGAAATGCCGAATTATCCAAATTCCCCCGCAAAAAGAAGTAAACGAAGTAAAGTCATTGGTCAAACGGGGCCTCTTTTAGTTAAAGAAAGTCAAACTTTCAGCTCTCAAATTGATGACTGCTAGTAATATGACGCCACGTCAGGAGTGAGGACACGCGAGCAGTGTCGAAGTAACCGCCTCCATCACCCTCCCGCTCTCTAACTACCAGTCTCCGATGACTGACCGGTGGGAGTCTCCGCTTCCGACACCAACATTCCCATCTTCTCATCTCCACCAGCGCTTTCCTATGGGACAGAATTCTCGACAAGGTTCACTCCTCTTCCTCCTTTCACGATTTCAGGTATTATAGGGTTCCTGAATCAGGCGGGGCTCAGCATCCAATTCCCCGATCTTGACCTTCGATTGCTGTTGTTCTCTCTGGTCCGTTAGCATGGCAGAGCGGGGCGAGAGCTCGGCCTCGTCCTCCAGGGAGGAGGCGTCCCGCGTCGCCGCCACCTCTTCGCCGTCCAGCTCCGCGCCGGTCCACAGGGAGGAGGATGACGAGCGGGGTCCGATCGAGCCTCATGGTGGTGATTTCCGGCAGCCCGAGCTGGAGCAGCAACAGATTGGGTTCACTTACCGTTGGAACTTCACGGCATTTCACGATGCCTATGCTGCTATTCGGGAGGATAACTGGTCGTGCATCATCGTGGTCCTCACCTTCTGGTTCTTCGGTCTGTCGTCTTCCCTGGCATGATTAACCTGCTATCTTGAGATTTGATAATCATCGGTGCGTTGAGGATCGGGGATTTGATTGGTGGGTTGGGATGGAAGATATTAGGTCCATTTTGAAACTTTCTCTGGCGCTTTTTCCTTGAATGAATGAATTAGTTCTTCTTGAGGCGCTTATGCATGGTACATTATACATTTGTTGTTGTTTATTGTGCATTTGGAAGATAAAGAATTGTGATCGTATTCTAAACTTTCAGTGTCTATGACCCTGATATTGGGGGTTTATGGTTCGGTGAGCTTGAGGCTGGGACCAAACAGTTCAATTCTTCTAAGACCCAACGCTATATTTGTACAGTCCTTAAAGGTGATTTCTCCTTCCTCGTTTGTCCGTGATTTATGCCAGGTTCTTGCTTTGAGGTTGGGTTCTGATATGTGATATGGCTTTTATCAGGTTGAGGAGCTAGATGATACTAAGCCTGGGCCACTGCTGTATGGGTTCTACAAATCTCCAGCTCTTGACATTTTATCTAATTGGTCTGAGAGTCGCAATGCTTCTGTCCCAGCTGATTCTCACAAGGCACGGATGAATCCCTTTAATTCTTTTCTTATGATATATTCACAGCCTGTGTCTTGATGTGTTCATAAAGCATTCAGCATACTGACTTTCGAATTGTTCGTACAGGAGTGGGTATATTACTTTAATGAGGGGTCCCAAATAAACATCTCATACAGTGTGCCTACCCTGGGGTCCTCTTTGTTGCTTGTAATTGCCCAAGGTAACTGAATGCTCCTGAAAGATGCTAACTGATTGCAGACATTTTTACTCTGGATTGGTTTCTCTAGTCTCCAAAATATTTTATGCGCCTAGGTAAGAACTAATTTTAGCAAACTGAGCAATACAGTTTCACATACATAATAAGGCTACCACTTCCTTGTCTTTTGACAAGCTTTTTGTTGCAAATATGAAATGTTTTCCTTCGTAGTCTGAACTTTTCATGCTGCAGGAAGTGAAGGCCTCTCTGAATGGCTTGAAGACCCCACATACCCCAGTTCAACTCTTTCGTGGAACCTAATTCATGGTGAGGTAAAACCAGAGACTTCATTTATATTTTTCATTCATCTGCTACATTCTAAATATTCATTATTAATCTGCCTCAGGATCCGGTACAATTCATCAAGAGATATACACATCTTCCAACTACTATTTAGCAGTTGGAAACTTGGATACCGAGGATATTGAGGTAAATTTGCAGGAGTACCTATTGTATTCTCGTAGACTAGCTTTTAGATGTGCCGTAGGAAGCGGTGGTGAGAGTAGTCACTGCCTTGTTCAAGGCCAACTTCAAGAGTGAAAATATTTCTGTGGGCACTTGCTTTGTGGTGTCATTTTTTTGTCCTCGAATATTAATTATGGAGTCATCCTGGGACCTTGATAAGAACTGAATGGCTTCCGTTATATTCTGATCATGAATATTTTTAACTAATACAATTTGGGGCTGAATGTTGAGTGAGATGGGGACATGGTGGTTAGCTGGAGTCCTCAAATCTTGCAGTGGCAGATACAAAGGAAGCCAAGTGCATGTTTAAAAAGGATTTCTTTGTTTTTGTTTGCATGTAGAAGCTTATACCATCATTTGTAGATGGAGCTGTTTCTGTCTGTGTTCGGTGTTACTAAATTGTGGTGGAGACAAATTCCTTTCTTCGCTGGGAAATGAAACCCCTTGAGAGTAAGATCAAAGTAAATGGAATTTGAGGGTAGATTATGGATCTATTTAAGCTGGTTATATGAGAAATTGCTAAACTAGAGTTTCACTTGCTCATCTTATTTGTACTTCCAAAACAAGTTGGCAAGTTTTACAGCCTTGTTTCTCTGACCTCGTAGTTTAGTGTTGGAAGTTTATTCAGTTGAAATTGCTGTTCATTAGTTGATTATTGTATATGTTTAACAGGTTGAATTGGACATCCAAGTGAGGGCTTACCTCTATAACACCACCCAAGCATACTCCAAGTGTACCTTTTCTCGCGGGCAGTGTAGTTTGGATATTCTATTTCCCACAGGGAATGCAGCTCTCATAACCACTCCTAGTCCTGGAGATGTAAGAACATGTGTTATTCTTTACAAGTATGGATCAATTACAACTCATATTTTTCTATTGCCTTGATGAATTCAGTAGATCAATCTTCATCTTAATAATTTGTTTTCCTTTTTTCTGTCTGGATCCTGTGCATATGTCACCATAACCAGTGAATTTTGTGTACGCGCGCGTGAGAGAGAACCTGGATACCAATGAATCATAGATTCATAGAATCATTGGTCTTTGCCAGAGATCTGTTATTATGCTGCCCACTGCTAGACTTTGTCTTTCTAGTTTATATGAGTGGCTTATTTCTGTATTGTTTTCCTACTTCAATGTTGTTCACAGGGCACACCCAGCGACGAGTGGTATGTGAAACTTTCCTATGGGCCAAGATGGATTACATACATTCTTGGTATAGGTATGCTTCGATTTATTTGTTATTGTTATGTTCATACTTTTCCTGCAAAACCGCTTTCGTTTGATTCAAATTATAATGTAGGCTAGCACATTGCTAATGTTCTGTTCATACTTTTCCTGCAAAACTGCTTTTGCTTGATTCAAATTGAAATGTAGGTGGGCTCACTGTGCTAATGTTAGCGGCATTCAACTACTTAAACAAGTGCCGATCTTCCCATGACACTGGTGGTGCAGCCCACCATGGACAGATGGACTCTGCACGGGAACCTCTTCTTTCACACAAGGATGATGACCTCTCGAGCTGGGGTTCATCCTACGATTCTGGCTCACAAGATGAGGCAGATCTCGAGGAGTTCTTGGCAGCAGGATCTAAAGAGGGCAAATTGAAAGACGGTGAAAATGGCAATAACACCCGCCGTCTTTGTGCGATCTGCTTCGATGCTCCCAGAGATTGCTTCTTTCTTCCTTGTGGTCACTGTGTAGCATGTTTTGAATGTGGAACAAGGTGAAGTACTCCTTCAACTCTTCTTTCCTGGGTGTCCTTTTCAAAGCCTGTTCACTTTGCACAAGTAGAAGCCCATCAAACAGAGGTTAAAGCAGCACTGGTTTTCTTACTAATTACTTTTGTCGATGCTCGGATGATCTATTTCAACCGCAGGGAATAGATCACAAATGCATACAACTTATACAAATCTACATTGTGTAATGACTTAAGAAATTATAGCTTCTGACACTAACGAATGAATGCAGGATTGTGGAGGCAGGAGGCACTTGTCCGATCTGCCGGAGGAACATGAAGAAGGTTAGGAAGATCTTTACGGTGTAATCAGCATTCGCGAAGTTTCTGCCCCAGCCCGATGAGCAGAAGGTTCAAACAGCTCTATGAGCCAGGTCCGTGATTTGACCAACTAGGCTGAATTTCCCCCCGGCAAAAATCTGATCAACCTTTCTTCATCTTATCATTGATGGAAGTGGATGATTGGTCGATTGATTCTTCATGCCCGTGCCCCTTTTCATGTAGCTATGTTTGAGATACGTTGAGTTGCAGGGACATCGACAAAGATGAGAAAGAGAATTAATTGTATATGGAGTTACTTATTTGTTCTCACTTCGTTTCTTTACTTTGTCTTCCCCCCTCGTTCTCGATGATGTGGGTGGGAACAAGACAAGTACAGTTTCAGTTAATTGACAAAATGTCTTTCTCAACAACTCCCATATCCTTCCCAATTTTCCATTGATTAACATCTCATATGTGGATTGAGGGAAGAGGAGAGGAGATAGAGGGATTTTGAGGGACTAGGGATGGCAATGGGCAGGACACGGGTCGGGTTTTCACTCTCACAGCTAAGGTCCTGGCACCGGTCGAGGAAATTATTTAATATTATGTAAAATATAATTAAAAAATGATATAAATTTACATATTATGATAATATAACTAAATAAATTTCAAAAAATTAAGAATTTACATAATTTTGATAAAATATAACAATTATTATCTAATTTATTAATTCAAAAGTATTCATAAATTAAATAAATGAATTTTTAAATATATAATTATATAGTATAATAATATATAGGGCAGCCCAAATTGGGGTGGGGTAGGCCGAGCCTTGCCGCCCGGGTCAAATTGCCATCCCTAAAAGGGATGCCATATCCATATTTTGATTTCATTGTCAGAGGGATGCTATGGAGGGATAGAAAAAAGTTAATTTGATCTTTTTTATTCTTTGCAACGTAAATAAACACTTTATAAAATGTGTTGAAAATTAAAAAGTTTCTCAAATTTGTTAACCAAAATGAAATTTGATTATATTTTCGTCTCAATGCCGTGATATTTATTTTGATTTCATCTCATTATTGTTCTTATACAAATATTTTATTCTAAAATATATATATATACACAAAAAAAAAGAGGAAATTTATGTGGACTGATAATTTCAAAAAGATTCCTTCTTAATTGTATAAAAGAAAGTATCGGATTTGCTTGGATGCTCGATCAGGAGGAGGAAATTGGGTGGAGGCTTGTGTTCGCGACCGGATGCTCGAAAGAACGGAAGACAGAAGAGAGTTTTCTTTTCGATATTTGAGAATGTGGAGGGTATTTTCGTCATAAATTTTTTTTATCCGTCTCAGTTATCCCAAATTAGAGGATGAGAAAATCAAGTTTATCCTTATAAATTTCTCTTAAATAATTTACAAAATAAGGGGTTGTCTAATTCTTCTAAATCCCTTGATTCAAATGTAGGGTAAAAGTGGAGGACAGTGATATGCTTCCTAAGAAAAGAAAAATGATTTTTTTAATGGAAAAGACATTGTGGTCCTCAAATTTTTACACTTTTACTATTTTCAAGTTCTTATCATTTTGGTTTAACCGATACTTTTACCATCCAAAATTCATATTCCATCGAAAAATAATTTTTTTAATTCAAAAAATAAAGAAAATAAGAATAAATAAATGAAAAGAAAAAATATCATCAGAGTTTTTACCGGTGATTGCATCTCGGCTGAAATTAAGACCCATTCTTGCTTGAGAGCTGATTAACGGCTATTACCATTATAAAATCGTGACTCATTTTGGGTAAAATAGATTCTAATTTTAGAGGGGTAGTTTCTTGTTCAGAGAATGTCCCACCATGATACCCCTTTTACTTCTCCTTTGATTTTTTTTCTTTTTATTTTTTAATTTTCATAAAATATTTATATTAGAAAATTATTTTTGGACGAAAGTACTTTTTTGGATACTCCACTGGGCGTAAAAACTCATGCATTATCCAAAAATTACAAAGCACAACATCTGGAAACAGCAATGGCTGGAGTCCCAAGAGGGCAAACTGTAAAACTACGAAAACTTAAGAGCTTGTGAATGACTCGATTAGCATTTTAGGATTAAAAATGATTTGTGTATGAATAAAAGTAACAATAGGACTAAAGTGATAAAAAAAAATCTAAAGGTTGAGGACGTGAATGATAAAAAATAAAGATTTAGTATGAAAATAGTAAAAGCGTAAAAAATTGAGAAATAGCACTGTAGTTTACATTCTTTTAACCACAAATGGAAGAAAAAAGATATGAAGAATACATGTCCAGATTAGAAGGAAATTTTCAGTGGAGCTGTCATATCACATATGTCCGTCCAATCATAATCCACCATTCATATATTTGTTTAATTAGGATTCACCATTTTATTAGGGCTTCTTAATTTTTTTTAAGATTGAATAGTTATGATTGCATAATTATTAATTATATATTAAGTTTTAATTTGAAAAATATATCACATCAATAATTAACACGTGGTATGTGACCCCTTCACTGCAGAGTTTCTCCAGATTGGGTTCTCTACCGACCACCGCAATACCCGTTCATCGAAAAAACCGTTACGGATGATGCCCTTGGTGACCAAGAAATGGTTCTTGCCCGCCGTTGTGGTTATTCAAAAGATTCTCTTAATTAAAATATAGAGAATAGAAAAATAAATCGATTAGTAAATCATCAAATTAGTCCTCAAAGTTTTAACAAATCATTAGTTTAGTCCTCAAAGTTTAAAAGCCATCGATATGATCCTCAGTGTTAACTTCCGTCGATCAATTTAGTCCATGCATTATAGAGCCATTTGTAGATGCTGACGTGACGGTGACGACCACGTCAGCGGGTCCCACATGCCACGTGACGGGTTACAAATGGCTGAAGATAAAAAATAAAACATAAGCTTATCCACTTATTGATTGCCACGTGACATGTGGGCTTGCTGATGTCGCAGCTACTGTCTACGTCAGTATCCGTAAAAGGCATTATAATACCTAGACCAAATTGACTGACGGAATTATATAGTGAGAATCAAATTAATGATTTTGAAATTTTGACGACTAAAATGATGATTAACTACAAATTTAAAGACCAGTTTGATGGTTTACTTTAAATTGACTCTTCCATAGTACGGCTAGAATGAAGGGAGATCTTGTTGCAGATGACATGGATACTGATCCGGCTATCTCCCAATAAAAAGTCTTCAGTGGAATAATCATATCACGTAAACAATACTATGTGATACATCCATCCATCGAAATTCATGTTCTACATATTTTTCTATATAGGTTTAGCCATTTATTAGGTTTTTAATTTTTTAATTATTTCTATATTATTTCCAATTAAAGTTCATCGTTTATTTATGATTTTTTAATACATTTTAAAGATTGTTTAGGATTAAATAATCATAACTGTATAATTATTAATGGCATGTCAAGTTTTCAATTGGACGAACATACCACGTCAGCATCGTCCACATGGTATGAATATTCCACTGAAGACTTTCCCGTCTCCCAGACAGCCATCTTTCACTCCCGGATTCGACTTTTCTTGCAGAACCTCGGAACCACTTAAGGGTCCATTGAAGCGCAAGGTGACCCAGTTTCGGTCCAACGGTCCCGAGACCCCGATGAACGATCCCCGAACATCCCATCGCTGCTACTCCTTGTTTTCCTTCCATTTCCTCCAACCCAAAACCGTCACTTGACCTCGATAGTACCTCGCTACGGTTCATACTGAAATGGCACGCACGAGAGTTCGAAAATCATGCTTCCGTTAAATTTTATATAACACCGCATTTACAATGTCCGAGCTTTTTAAAGTGTGTTTCAATAGTTGTGTGAAATTTTTACTGAACTTATAATTCTCAACGGACCAATTAGGCGGACATGGTTGAAATTCCAGTTGTCGAATTGGATCCAAAGTCTCACATCGCGCAGCCTCCAACCTAGCCTTACTAGACAGTCCAAAGACATGTGATACACATATATGTTTTTTTCCTCAATATAATATACAACTGGTATCTAAAAATTTAACAGAACTTGACTAATTTATGTTCAAGTCGGGCACGGTAAGCTCTTCGTTTTTTTTATTTATAAGAATTAAACTCGAAATATTATTTAAAAAGAAAAGTACAGTGATGTTGGTAGATGATATATTTGTCTTTTTAAAGTCGGTCAAAAGTGGAGGGAGAAAGATTTGCTTTGGTAAAATGGGAAAATGGTGTTATGTTAGACTTGGATGGGCCCCATGAATAAATAACAATTAAATAAAATAAATGATTAGTTGAAAAATAGATAAATGAATAAAATAAGAATGGAAAGAGAGGAGGAGAGGAAAACAAATTGAAGCCCGCTACTTCAAGCCTTGCAGGGCAAGTGAGCGATACGCAAACGTCTTCTTACTTTTTAGGTTAGGAGTTCGGTACTTATTATAAAAAAAGAATTGTTTTTATTTTTATTTTTATTTAATTTAGTGGGTGAGAGAATTTATACATTTCCATCCACCGAACCGTCACTTGTCAAACATTTATACATTTTTATTTTTTTTACAGTTACTATACTTTTTTTTGGTTTGTACCACGTAATATCCCCGGGCAAGTCCAAAGGCACATCGAGACCAATCTGCGATCGGGTCGGGATCTCTGGAAAAATTCCCGTTGACTCTCCCAACCTGGGATTCGATCGTGGGATCACCCATTTGGGGCTTAGTGAGGGAACCACTAAGGCAACTCCAGGTTTGTGGAATTAATATACTTTTCTTGGTAGAATTGTTATTGGAATTAATTTACTACTATGTCCTTAATGAGTTTTAAATCCAATGGTGACTGAAAATTCACTGTTAATATAGAACGGGTAAATATGAAAATTCAAAATGAGACCAAAAAGCTTGCATTCCTCTTTATAGTAATAATATAACTATATGTATATATAAAGGGTAAATGAGCCAAATAATCATAAATCATTGCTAGAGTTTTTGCTTTGAGAAAAAGACAATGGAAGTTATTTATATCTGTTGAATTTTGTAAATGAGTCCTACATATTTCAAATGGACAAATCGAGTCCTATTTATTGACCGCTGCTACAATATCTAGTCCTTTCGTCATGTACTATTACTTATATACTGTTGTGGACTTGACACTGTTAAGAATATCTGATGTGTCACTTTATAACACTGCCATGGACAATTTTTAAACTTATGTACACAAAGGATTAAAAATATATTATTTTTTTATTTTAAAATCGATACGATTACTCTTTTACTCCTTAATATTAATCAAATTTTCTAAATAATGCAATTCAAACACTAAATTTTTTTGCTGCAGAAGATTGATCTTCAATAAACGGTAAAATTATGCCCATGTACAAGGACTTGCCACTAATAAATATCGATAGTCCTCAGACCGGTACTAGTCATGAGGTGTACAACAAGCATAGGCACAACGACTCCCACAAGAGTAATTACATCGGTTTAGGAATAAAAATATAATATATTTAACCATTTTTACGCGTCAGCATCCATATCAGCATTAAAAAGCAACACATTACATTGTTTCACGACATCATGTACACACCGTCTTAAAAGTAACGATAAGTGATAGGGAGGACTGGAAATTTATCGGCAAGTAACAGATATGACTTAATTTACCACTTTAAAACATATATAACATGCTCGTAAAATCCAATAAATATACAGGATTCCCGTTGCATTTTTTCTGTTTTAGTTTTATTATTAACTAAATCCTTCTATACAAATAAAAGTTTTTAAAATCTTGCCACGTCTTCCCGTCGTTTATTTTTCCGTCACATTTGCTGACATAACATGCCAGTGGAAGCCTTCTATGTGAGTTTAATAGTTGGGAATGTAAGTGGATAGGTAGAAATTACGAAAATGGAGCTCATGTGTTGGGTCAACTTGGTGCCCAATGTAGCACAGGAGGGTTGTGCACTTTTGATAGCCTTCCTGGTCTTGACGAGTTATGCATGATGGATGATTTATAGTTGAATGTAAGAATATGCTATCTATTAAAAAAAAGAAAGAAAGAAAACATGCCAAATAGCCTTTCGTGAATTTTCCCACGTGTCAAATAAAAAGAGAAAATAGACGAAGGAAAGGTAGAGAGAAGGAGTATTGAAAGGGATTGACGCCCGGCACACGTGGTTTGTGGGTTATTGCGTGTGCCCCGAGGAGGTATCGCAGCTACCGTTAGTTGGGCTCGGATACCTTGGTTATCCAAAAAAAAAAAAAAACAAGGGGGTCGATGTCACTTTAATGACCTTTTTGGGTGGCAGTGGCCATCGGAGAAGCTCCGTTGCTCTCAATTTCCTTTTTAAAAAAATAAAATTACAAGTGGGAGTGAGAGAGGAGGAAGGGTTGGCCATCTCCTAGTTGAGATTATCGGTGAGGTCCACGCGCTCTAAAGTTGGGAGAGTGCGCTCCGTGTTAACGAGTATACCGCGTGACAGTACTTGTGCGATATTGTGAATATTAAAAAAATAAAATAGTAAGGATAAAATAAATAACCCTGAAAATAAATGAATGTTACTGATTTGCGACATCACTTATGCATTACTGCGTGATGCATTCATTACATACAAGGCTTTTCCCTGAAGTTGCGAGCCACGTGAGCATTATTAATGACTACCAATGTTCCAGAGAGGTCATCGGAGACCTTGATGGTCTGCGGCGACTTATAGGGCGGCACTCGCAGTCACAAGGCTCTATTTTTTTTTTATATATATAATAGAGGTATCTGAACATCTTCCGAGTTCGACTAGTGGTGGTTGCGACAATTCCTCCTTAGGACACACGCAATAGTTAACAAACCAAGTCAAGGTAAATCCTGATGGATTGGTGCCCCCGAAGAGTCGAACCCTTAACCTGACAAACAAGGTGACCCTTACTAACACTTGACCGTCACAAGGCTCTTTTGCATCTTCTTTTTCACATTTTTTTTTAATTTAAAATGGTAAAAAAGAAAAGGGAAGAGTGATACCGATGGAAGTATCCCTCCGATTTAAGGATCTCTTGAACTGGGATCAGACAAGTACACATAGAGACGGCCGATTAGGGAGACTGCCCTCCATCTCTTATCATCTTCCCCCTCTGTTTTTCTTTTTTCTTTTAATTTTTGTTACTATATTAATAAAGTATATAATACTAAAATAATAAAATAATGCACCAGCGTGAAAAGTTTTTAAATATTATTTTATTAGGAAAAAAATTACATTTAGTTTTCAATCTTTTATATTTTTACTATTTTCACCAAAAATTTTTATTTTTAACATTTATATCCTTAATTTTTTATCACATTGGTCCTATAATTACTTTTTTTATCCAAAAAATATTATATCCAAAAAAATTTTGATGAAAATATTTTTTTAAAAAGTAATGAATAAGCAAAAGTAAAAGGAAAATATCGATACAACATAACCGGTGGGCATATTTCCTTCAAAAATTAGAGCTAATTTCTGATTGAGAGTTTGTTGGTGGCTACTCAATACAAAATTGTGATCCATTCTCAGCAAATAATGTTCCTAATTTTAAATGATATGCTTGTTAATAACCAATATTATCTTAATTAGGAACGCATCTACTATACTCATTACTCGCCATTTGTGTTTTTTTTTCATTTTTTAATTTTATAAAGTATTTACATTTAAAAATTATTTTTGGAGGGAAGATGCTCTTTTAAATGTAAAATATAACTGAAAGATTAAAATAATAAAAACTTGAAAGATTAAAGATATGATTGGTAAGAAAATAAAAATTTAAGATAAAAATGGTAGATGGGCGAAAAGTTGAGGAAAAAAAACGTGATTTGCCCCTTCTTATTACCATAACCAGCTTCCTTCCTCACCTCAGTCAATCCAACGGTCCCCATTCGATCGCATTCCCCTATTTAAACCCGCGAACAACGCCACAATCCTCTCATCCCCTCCCAGTCACCAACCTCCTCTCCCCGCAACTCTCTCAATCCCTATCCCTATCTCATTATTTCTTCTTCTCCGGAAAATGGCTGGTTCCGGCGTCGTGGCTGTGTACGGAAATGGCTCGGCCCTCACGGAGGCGAAGAAGTCGACCTTCTCCGTCAAGGTCGGCCTCGCCCAGATGCTCCGCGGCGGCGTCATCATGGACGTCGTCACCCCCGAGCAGGCTCGCATCGCTGAGGAGGCCGGGGCCTGCGCCGTCATGGCCCTAGAGCGCGTCCCCGCCGACATCCGCGCGCAGGGAGGAGTCGCCCGCATGAGCGACCCACAGCTCATCAAGGAGATCAAGCAGTCCGTCACCATCCCCGTCATGGCCAAGGCCAGGATCGGGCATTTCGTGGAGGCTCAGATCCTCGAGGCCCTCGGCATCGATTACGTCGACGAGAGCGAGGTCCTGACCCCGGCCGATGAGGAGAACCACATCAACAAGCACAATTTCCGGATCCCATTCGTCTGCGGCTGCCGGAACCTCGGGGAGGCCCTCCGGCGGATCCGGGAGGGAGCAGCGATGATCCGCACGAAGGGAGAAGCCGGCACAGGTAACATAATCGAGGCCGTGAGGCACGTGAGGTCGGTCATGGGGGACATCAGAGTCCTCCGGAACATGGACGATGACGAGGTATTCACCTTCGCGAAGAAGATAGCAGCCCCCTACGACCTCGTGATGCAGACGAAGCAGCTGGGGAGGCTTCCGGTGGTCCACTTCGCCGCCGGAGGCGTGGCCACGCCGGCGGACGCCGCCCTGATGATGCAGCTGGGCTGTGACGGCGTCTTCGTGGGATCAGGGATCTTCAAGAGCGGGGACCCAGCCAAGCGGGCCCGAGCGATTGTGCAGGCGGTCACGCACTACAGCGACCCAGAGATGCTCGCGGAGGTGAGCTGTGGGCTCGGGGAGGCCATGGTGGGTCTTAACCTGACGGACGAGAAGGTCGAGAGGTTCGCCAGCCGGTCAGAGTGAAGGAGGAGGCTGTTCCCATCCATCCGACAATCAGTCGATGTCAATCCCTGATCGAGCATTGATCGTGTCGTGGTTAGGAAAATTTCCCTGCTTTGTTATTTATACTTGTTGGTAGTGTGTCCCTGACTCGTTCTGTCCGCTACTTTGGCGGGCATCTGGGCGAATTCTTGTGGGTTTTATGATTGATTTAGTTCATAGTGAGAAGTGAACAATGGCAATGAAGAATAAGTAGATGAATATGACATGGGCTTCTTTTGCCTGTCAGTTTTTATCTTTGTGCCTGTCTCTGCTGAATCATTGTCTTATGGTGCTCTGCTGTCTGTCTCTTGTTGGTTTAGTATTCTGATGAGACATAATTAGTGTAGTGTCAATTGGGAAGCATCTTCTAGCAATTCGGGATCAGAACTCCGACCCTTGAACTCTCATTAAGAAGCATCCTAAACCGCTGCTTTCTGGGATTTGATAGATTAAACAGTCGAAAGTAGATGGGGGTCATCGAAGAGGCATATTGGAACTTCCTAGTGTCATCAACATTGCAAGATTCCCCCTCCTTGGAGAGGTTGAATCCACCTCTTCCTAGTCACCCAAAGTTCCTGCATCCAGCAGTTTCATATAGCTTTCCGCCACCATCAATCTGTGCCTCGTAGTCCATTGGTGCAAGCTTTCGAGTTGTCGCAGTAGTAAAATGAAAACCTCGTTGTTCATCCGAGGCATTATGGGGACAATACAGTGAACAGCATGGACGAGTGATGAAAAACGTTTAGATTGATAATTGTGGAGCCGATTTATCGATTAAGACTGCTTGTCTTTCTATGATGATTTCTAGCATGGAGAAAAATCAGGGTGATTATCCGGAAAAATTTTTAAATGAGTTAAATTATTATGATTAGTAATAATTAAGACAACAGCATGGATGACTAACACTAATTTATATGTTTGCCACAATTTAATTGGCATTTTCTTAAGTAAGGTTATTCCCTCGATTTGATTTTGAATCTCTCTATCGAAAAATTATCAAATGATCATATCTCACACAATGAATTTAAGTTTTTTGAATATTTTTTCCAAATTTTCCGAACTTTCATTTGTTGCTATAAATATTTTATCAAAATTTGTTAATTTTTAGAATTTTTCTACAATTTTTAAGAAATTTTCTTAATTATTTCCAATTACTAAGTAATTTCTCTTATTTCTTTTGTAATTTCAATTATTTTTATTGATTTGTTAACATAATGACAGGACGTATAATCGCATGCCCTATAAATATCACATAGGACATTGGTTATGCACTTAATGGAGAAAAATAGCAGCATTATGGCGAAGAATCGATGAGTAATAAATTGGGGATAACGAAGTAAACTGCGTGATTTTCTGTACTAAAAATAAAGTAAATGATAATGCGAAAAATTTTTAAAAAATTATACGATTTTCCAAGTAATTTACCCAGATGTCACTATTATTTAAGGATGAGGGATCATTTTAAATAGTTTGATGTGAAAAAATACAAACTATGAGAGGTTTCTTCCATTTAGTATGATATTTGTTATTCGTTAAAATTAACGGTTTAATCTTTTAATACAATTTATGTGGCAAACAATGGCACAAGTGACAAAGCCACTTGTAGTTCGCGGGTCTCAGTAGTTACAATATCAAGTTTGCCTCTCACCATTATTTTTCACTTAGAATTAAATGAGGACAAATAGGTAAATTACAGCTCTCCTTCTTCCTACTTCTCTTTATCCCTCCAAACCCTAATTTTAAGTAATATTTAAATTTTTCTAAACTTTTATTATTTTCCAAAATTTTTAAATAATTCATTAATTTTTTTTAAATTTTCATTTATTTTTACAAATAATTTGTCAAATTTTGTAATTTTGTAAAATTTTCTTTAAGTTTTCAAGAAATTTTGTAATTATCTCTAATTTTTAGTAATTTTAATTATTTTTTTATTGATTTATTATGTGATGATATGATGGGTTTTCACGTTTCATGTACATGTGACATAAGACGCGACCTATGTACTTAACAAACCACCATTTGATCTCACTTTTTATTTTCAATTTGAACCATTTTTCATCAAAACAATTTAATGGCCTAGTAACGGAATAAGGGTAAGAGAGTAAATTTATTATGTATAACCACTCACCTACCACTTTATTATCTCCTATCTATCGTTATGAAAATTGGACTGGACTGGTTGGTTCAATTGGTCGAATCGGGAATTAATCACCAATCCGGTTCGATAATTGGCTCCATTTGCACATCTACTCGGCTAAGACCTAGTTGAATTGGCCTGTTTCGATAAAAACCAGTGAACCCATTCGAACCTGTCTGATTATTAAAAAATTTAAAATCTGTAAGTTGCCTCCTTTTTTTACCGGGACCAGGCCAACGATTCACCATAGTCGGCTCAATAGACTTGCATTTAAGGAGAAAGGCACTCTAGATATGATTGCATTTTCCCAGGAATCCCGGCTCAACCGTAAATTAGTCTCGAGTGCGTTTTGACTGGGCTGGGATACTGCACAGTACCAACTAAAATTTTTTTTAGTGAATTGTCTAAAATAACATTATAAATAAGAGCGTATCAATCACATTTGTACACATAATAAATTTTCTTATTCTCAGTTCCATATATCCTAAGGGCCACTTGATTCACGTAATATTATATTACAGAATAAAGTTAGATTACGTGAAAATTTAATATTTTGCATAAAATATAAGTATAATATGAAATTATTGTTTTTGGTAAATGAGGGAAAGTAGTTGTCAAATTTAATAAATAATATTTAATGTGATAAAAAATAAATTTAATTTTCCAATAATAACCTTGTAAGCCATACCTCTATCTTCACTCTACCTCATCTTTTTCTTTCTTAATTTATGAGTCCATATGTCTGATAATAAAGAATATAAGAGGGCAAAATGGGTTTTTCCTTGTGTCTCATTTGTAATCAAACTTTCCACCTCTTCTCCTCCGCATTCATTTCACCCGAAAAATACTAAGGGCCGAAAAAATTCTAAGGCTCTAAAAGTTTAAAATACATGGGAGCTTAGAGCCCAAACATTGTAAAGGGAAATGTAAAGTCATCATTTTACATATAACCTTAAAAGATTGTATTGAATCAGACAATCCATAAAAAATTTTAGAATACCACTTAATTACTCCTTTAATTTCATAATCTTTTTAATTATTATTTTCAAAATTTCAGTTCGACCATTCGAACCTAGTTGAACCCATAAATTCAGGAATCCATAACTTGACCGATTTCCTATCCGATCCAATTTTTAAACATACGATCCCAAGTAGGGGTGTCAGTTAAAAACTGGAAACTTGAAAAATCGAAAAAAATTGATCTAACCCATAGATAAATTCAAAGCTGTTTTTAAGGGGGGAAAATCCGGACAGGAAAATTTGGGTCCCAAACCTGAAAATCCGGCAGGACCCGAAATTGAAACGAAAGTTATGTTAATTTTATATTATATGTAATAAATTATTTTATTACTAGATTTTGATAAGAAAAATAACATATATAATTTTTTAAACTTGAATCTTGATTCATATTTATATTTTTATCTTCTTAATACATTAAAATATTTATAACTAGTATTTCTAATTTATTATAATGAATTTTATTTTATTATTTTTATATTTAATATATATTATATTAAAAATCTGGGCCGAAAAAACTAATCTAAAAAATTGAATTCGAAGTGGATGATTTTTATAATTCATAAACTATTTGCGGTTCAATTTTTTAACTTGAAAAAAAACCAAAATAAATTAAAACCTCATAATTTTCAAAAAGATTCAGACCGAGCCGCTCGCTTGTTCCTTTACTCCCAAGGTAAGGTTTTCCATCGAATATCTTTTCCATTTCTAGACGATGCACCATAAAATATCTGGCTGTACGAGGAAATCAAAACTTGCCACGTACACTTCTTTCATTGGCTGCTTCTCCCACTTTTCTCCCTGATCGGAATAAATGTCCTGCTCGCATCTCCTCGCGTTCATCGGAGCATTCTCATAGCCTCCATTTCTCTCTCGCTCCCTCTTCTTAGTTACTCGTCCATTCTACCTCTCATCTCGGCCGGTGCCGGCTGCCGGCTGTTCTTCACAGCTTCACTGTCTTGCCGTCGGGACCACCGACAGCGCCCGATCGGTTCGTAACCATGAAGCGATATTAAATCTCCGGTCGTCCGATTCAGCAGACTGGAGACTTCCTTTTCTTCGGTGGTCTCTCCGGATGCCTGAGGAAATTCTTCGGCGATTTTCCCTCTCTATCTCCTATTTGTCTGTCTCGGTTTCTCCTGTTTCTGCTTTCTGACGGTAGATGCCTGTTAATCTGGCGAATTTCCGCGCTGATCTGAGATCTTGCCGGAGGTTTACTGACAATGATTCTCTTTTTCTTTCTCCGGAAATTTGCCGAGAAAGACAGTGTTCTGTCAGTGACATGTTTTAAGAAATCTCTGCCAAGTCCGGTGATTTAGTGGCCAAGGACTTGTTCCCATGGTTAAGATCGCAAGTTTGAGTCTAGTGAAATTGTTAAACGTGGTGGTGGACTGATCTCTTACACGGTGATACGATGACAGGATCGAATTAAGGATGATTGTTTAGTTTGATGATATGCTCATGAATGAAAATAAAGGTGCTAGCTTTATGTAATGATGCGGTGTAACGGGATAATTGGACTGTCAATACTGATGATGGCTGTAATTTTTGATATGACAAGGCACAGAGTTAGGCGAATCTGGGTTGACTGTAAATAAGTTTAGTGTCTAAACGGGTTGAACTATTGGATTAAACCTGTGTAACCTGGTACGACACGATGTCTATGTATCAAAAAGCATTAACTTATTTAAATATATTAAATTATAATTATAATTATATTATACGTATTTAGTTATATAAGTTAAACACGTCATGTTATGTCAACCTGGTTTTAAATGAGTCGCGTCCATTTTTGAAGTTTCTGATCCGTTTATTAAACGGATTGAGATACTTTTGATACGAACTCGTTTAAACACTGCACGTGTAAATAAGATACGATAAGTATTGTCGGGCTTAGGTAGAACCCCACTAAAATTGACTCCGATAGTTCTAATTGTTCAAATCATGAACTTTCTCTATTAACGGGTAGAATTATCCAAATTAAAGATTTTCTCTATTAACATCACTCGAGTTCGAGATTTTAACTGGGGATGGTAGTGTCAAATTCAATCGATTCCATGCTCATTATGGACGGTTATTGTAGAAGAAATCTCGGCCATTATGAAACCTCAATATTCGCTCCAATACTATAATATTTTTCTAGTAAAATTAGAGATTCATGAACTTAATAAAATGATAGCTTGCACATTAGAATAACGTGTCACTACATTAAAATTACGCTTGACATATTCTTTTACCATTACAAGACTTTGGTAAATACAATTATTATATTTAGATTATATATTTAAGCTGAGTTTTTTCTTCTTTTATCATAATATAAATTAAAAATACTAAGACTGTCAAAGACAGTGAACCAACGATCCAATGTGTACTTCCATATGCTTTGGTAACTACATGGTCTCATATTCCAGTACTCTCTTGTACGTGTCTGTCTAATCATTTGCCACAGTTGTGGTTTTTGGATCTAGATTTGCTGGCGATTGGCTTTTTGTGAAGATTGTTGTAGTGCAGCACTTAGGATGCTAGTGCTTGAGTTTATATATATATATATATATATATATATAAAGAAGAAGTAATAGTAATGACAATTCAGTCATCCTCTGTTACGTAATGTTTAGGCTTGCGTTTTCAATCGCGAGCATATACGATAAACTGAACAACAAGTACTAACACTAATTCTATCAATGTAATTCCACCAAAGATCTAGTATAATTTAAAAGGCTGGTGTCTGTCAAAGTACAAGTTCAAGAGTTTACAAGAGTATTTAAACCACCGTAGCACCATATATGAGTGAGCTTTAAACCACTGCAGCACCATCTTTAGTGGTAAAACTTGTATTTGGGTTGCTTGTTGGCTTGTTTGATATGTCTGTGGTTGAATATAGAGGCACAAAAATTCTATAATAGGTGGTCGCAAAGTTGTCGCTGATGATCCTCACCTCTGTATTCAATTCTTTTATATTTTAAAATTTTTTTCGTTTGTTTGTGAATATGATATTCAATCTTTCACTGTTTTTACGCAAAATTTGTTGCCATTCGCTATGAAATTTTTGTACTTTCACATTTAACTATAAATATATCAAACAAACTGAAAAAAGAGATATGTTAATGGAAAGTGTATTTTATGTAAATTGTTTGTAAATTATGCTAGATATATTGATGGTACTAATTCTATTTTGATCTAATCAGGTCCACTAATCGAAAAAGAAATGTTAACCCTTATTAGCGAACTTGCAACATTCTGATTTTTTTAAAATAAAAGGAGAATAACAGTAGTGATTATTCAGTAATTATGTTAATATGACAAGAACCAAATGAGTAGAGAAAGAAAAAGTGGAAGAGTCTTTATGGACATTAAATCAAAAGGAGAACAAACGAGACTAATGAATAGTCGATTTTTCCTTTAAATTTTTATGCTTTTGTCATTTTCATTGTCAACTCTTATTTAAGTAATTTTTATTCTCAAGTTTTCTTTTCTATATTTTTGGAAAAGCAGCCTTAAAAAAATATAGTGTTAAAATAAAAAAAAGATTGAGAATATGAATGTTAATTGATCAGATAAACAGCTAAAGAAAATCAGTATCTAAGAACTAATGGAGAATTTAATACTATATAATACATCATCCGATAAATTAATTAATTATTATATTATCAAATATTATTGATAAAAAAAATAATTACGAAACAGAAAGGAAGCGACCAAATCCCTAATCACATAATCCCAACCTCCCCCTCTCCCTATCCGTAAAACGACAGCGACTACCCCAGCCATTGATCCTAACACGGCCTTAAACCCTAGCTCTTCCGCCGCCAAAAATTCGCTTCTTCCGCCGTCAAGTCCTTCTTGGTCATCTCGTCAGGTATAGTTCCCTGAAACTCTTGCCTTCGAGCATCCTCAGCGGACTGGCCGGAGTAACCTTATTCCGGTTGCTGCAGTTTTCTTTCTCAGGCTTGATTGCGACTGTGTAGAGCTGGTGAACGATGTCGGACGAGGAGAGGGAGGAAAAGGAACTGGACCTCACCTCCCCCGAGGTGGTCACGAAGTACAAGAGCGCCGCGGAGATTGTTAACAGTTAGTTTATTTCACCCTTCTCATTTGCTCGAAGCCGAAGAAAAAACTCATGGGTCTTGATTTACTTGTGTGAGCAAGGTTTAATAAGTGCATTTGGAATGTGAAATGACTTGCAGAGGCTTTACAGCTTGTTATCTCAGAATGCAAACCGAAAGCTAAGATTGTTGATATTTGCGAGAAAGGGGATTCCTTCATCAGAGAGTGAGTTCATTGTTTCAGTTCTGAATTTGATTTGTGTCTGTAAATAGTATTCTTTTGCGTTATTGATAGATGAGCGTCTGTGAATGGCTCTTAGCTTTTGATTTGTAGGCAAACAGGAAACATGTACAAGAATGTTAAGAGGAAGATTGAGAGGGGAGTTGCCTTCCCCACCTGCATTTCCGTCAACCACACCGTGTGCCATTTCTCTCCGCTTCTGAGCGATGAGACTGTCTTGGAAGAAGGTGATATCTTGAAGATGTAAGCTCCATATTTAAATCTCATTTTAGTTTCAGTTCTTTTCTGGAAATGCATACTTTGTGACTGATACCAATTACCGTGATAGCAGAGTTTTTATATTAAATAAATCTTCCACTTCTGTGCAGTGATATGGGTTGTCATATTGATGGGTTCATTGCAGTTGTTGCTCACACCCATGTTCTTCAACAAGGGCCAATTACTGGCAGAGCAGCAGATGTTATTGCTGCAGCGAATACCGCAGCTGAAGTTGCTTTAAGGCTTGTAAGACCTGCGAAAAAGGTAATTCATGTCTTCATTTTTGTACAGAAACCTACTAATTTTGAGTGTGAGCAAACTTCCTTGCAACTGCAGTTCGTTAATAATCCCTTTTCTTTTGGTTGGAATCACCTTATGATAATTTAATCAATATACAATTTTGTGGACATCCATTTACAGCTTACATCGCATCTTTAGTCCTTACGTGTTAATTGATATTCTAAAATAATTCAAGCTCTGACCTCTGGAAAACTTTTTCATTTCTGTGGGTTGTGTGTGGGAGGTTGCCCAGACATGACTCTTAAGCCATCACATCCAAAAGCATACTAAGCTACAACAGACACTAAAGTTGAGCTTTTGTCACTAAAAGGTTTGGGTCTAGTTCTCGCATATCCTTGTAGATTTAGGAACTTGTCCTAATCTCTTTTGTCTCTTTGCTACATGAAGTCTAATACTTATACATATCTCTTAAATGGATTGGATTTCTTTGGGCTTCCTAAATAATGAACTTTTATGATAAGCTATGGACTTAAATCCATATGAAGCTTCTGTCATAGTTATTCTGAGAGGCAATTACATGCTTCCTTTGGAGCTTGATTTCAAGCTTCTTGGTGCTTTAGCTGCTTTTCTACTACTTACCTCTGCTCCAATTTCTCTAGAAATTTAGGTCACTTTAACATGCTATTAAGGCCACATGTTTACGTTGTCTGTAAAGCTGGCAACTTTGCCGAGGTAATTGGTTATTTGTCAGTTTCCTCCTTTCCCTGTTGCCAAAATTATAGTTGGCCTTTGCTGGGGTTCTTAAATTGACATTTCTTCTCTGGACATGTCCATATCCCATGCAGGCCACATTTTTTCCACCCATCACACACCTGATAATCTTTTCTATGCTATTCTTTATTCTGAAAAGAAAATCTTGAACTTATGCTTTGTTTTTGCTTTTTTAAGTATCTTTTTTGAAAGGTGAATTGACATATGCATTTCTTGGTGTATTCCCAGTATCCCTGCTTAAAGCTTTTCTAGTGGCAAAGAGTTCAACTTCTGCAAGGCTCACTTTTAGACTTTGTCGTGATGGAGAGGATTGTCAAAGTTTTTGAAGAAGTTTTTAATTTTGTTTTGGATTGATAGTGGAAAATTGGCAAATTTGCTGAGTTAAATGGTAATGTTTGTCGAGTTCCTCCTTCCCCTGTTGCCAGTCTCAAGTTTGGCCATTGCTGGGGCTGTGAACTGGTACTGATTTCCTCTTTTTTTTTTTTGGCTCCAATTTCTTTAGAAATTTAAGTCACTTTAACATGCTATTAAGGCCACATGCTTACATTGTATGTAAAGCTGGCAACTTTGCCGAGGTAATTGATTATTTGTCAATTTCCTCCTTTCCCTGTTGCCAAAATTATAGTTAGCCTTTGCTGGGGTTCTTAAATTGACATTTCTTCTCTGGACATGTTCATATCCCATGCAGGCCACATTTTTTCCACCCATCACACACCTGATAATCTTTTCTATGCTATTCTTTATTCTGAAAAGAAAATCTTGAACTTATGCTTTGTTTTTGCTTTTTTAAATATCTTTTTTGAAAGGTGAATTGACATATGCATTTCTTGGTGTATTCCCAGTATCCCTGCTTAAAGCTTTTCTAGTGGCATTGTTGTGATGGAGAGGATTGTCAAAGTTTTTGAAGAAGTTTTTTATTTTTATTTTGGATTAATAGTGGAAAATTGGCAAATTTTCCGAGTTAAATGGTAATGTTTGTCGAGTTCCTCCTTCCTCTGTTGCCACTCTCAAGTTTGGCCATTGCTGGGGCTGTGGATTGGTACTGATTTCCTCCCTTTTTTTTTTTTCTGTTTGGGGGGGGGGTGTGGTTGCGGCGGCGGCGGCGGCGGGGAAGGGAATGAAGTTTGGCTATTGGTGTCCCTAAATGATGAATAATTTTGAAAAGCTATGGATTAATATCCAAATGAGGCTTTTTGTCATAGTTACTCTGATGGGGCACCGCAGAGTTATCTCTTTATTAAAGACATTTACTGTAATTTGGAAATGAGTGTAACAATGTGATCCTCTCTTTAGCTGCTGGTTATCTAAATAATGTTATGCATGCCTGTAATTCTAGTCATTTTGTGCTGTTTTATCATTTTCTTTTCCAGCTGTCAGTAGTTGGGTTGTTGTTTAGGCGCTTATAGCTATGGTCATTTTCTTTTTTGCTGAATAACATCATGTTCTTATCTATTTATCAAAAGTAGGAATGTTCGAAGACCCTCAAAAGTACACAGATCATTATAGCCATGGTCATTGTTTTGTCTCTTTGGAGACATCCGATAAAATTAGAATGATACAGAGCTATGGTCATTTTTTTGTTTAATGTGCTGATTTTTGGTAACTTATATCTTTATTACTGTTGATCTCTCACCAAACTCAATCTCTTTACTTCAGAACAAAGATGTAACTGAAGCAATTCAAAAGGTTGCAGCAGCATATGATTGCAAAATTGTGGAAGGTGTGCTCAGCCACCAGCTGAAGCAGTTTGTGATAGATGGGAACAAGGTCGTCTTAAGTGTCTCCAATCCAGAGACAAGAGTTGATGATGCTGAGTTTGAGGAGAATGAGGTTTACGCTATAGACATTGTTACAAGCACTGGAGATGGAAAGGTTATTGTCAACATAGATGCAAAATGAAAAAAGGTGTCTTCTTTTAAGTTCTCTAACTGCATTTTACTATTCTATTTGCTGCAGCCTAAGCTGTTAGATGAGAAGCAGACAACTATATATAAGAGAGCTGTGGATCGGAACTATCACTTGAAAATGAAGGCATCTAGGTTTATTTTCAGTGAAATAAACCAGAAATTCCCAATCATGCCATTTTCCGCGAGGTTGGTAATGAAAAAGAACTTCAATACCAGTTTTCACTTCAAATGTCTAGCTTCTTTGTAAGAAAAAAAAGAGGCTGTGTTCAATGTATTAGGATTGGGAGAAATTTTTAGTATTCTGTCGAAATTTGTCAATAAGATGGTTTTCTTCAGTGATTACAAGTGATTGAGGGTGTTTTTGGATTTGATATGGGGAAAAAAAGAGGAAACTGACCACACAATCGGAAAATATCTTCCCGGTTCTACAGGAAATGGTTTATATTGTCAATGACATAACTTTCCAGTTTTATGACATATGAAAAACGTTTTCTTTTTCGATGCTGCTATTAAACTGGGTCTCTTTATGCTTTTGTATTTCGCTGGTTAGGGCTCTGGAAGAGAAAAGGGCTCGACTGGGATTGGTGGAATGCGTGAATCATGATCTCCTGCAGCCGTATCCAGTTCTCCATGAGAAGCCTGGTATAATTATAACATGTATCTCACAATTGATGCTTAACAAAATGTGGGTTTGCCCTCAATTAGTGTTTTTCTTTCTTACCTTTGTGGCCTTGCAGGCGTTTTTGTTGCTCATATCAAGTTCACGGTTCTGCTAATGCCAAATGGGTCGGACCGAATCACATCACACCCCTTGAAGGAGCTACAACCGACGAAGATGGTGGATGACCCCGAGATCAAGGCATGGCTGGCTCTGGGCACCAAGACTAAGAAAAAGGGTGGCGGCAAAAAGAAAAAGGGTGAGTAATAGTGAGACACTATGTACCTTCAGGAGAAGTAGCATCTTTTATTTATATGTTTAATTGAGAAATGTTTATTATGATAATATGATTGCCTGGAAGGTTAGAATGCTGATTGTCCTTATAGAAAAGCTTTATACGCATTTCCATTATTTAAAAGAACGGGTTGGATACCCCTCAGGCAATTTCCCTCCTCAATTTGGATCTGATCTGGGTGGGCAGAGCTACCCAAGTTGAATCAGTCCTGGTAAGAGCCACCTGAGCTTGATTGTCTGTTGGGTATGGTCTGGTCGAATTCTGCCCAGACGGCCATTCTTTAGACTGAACACTGTGTCATGCCCATCTAGATCCATTTTTATCCGAATCCACAGGCTTTTGGGATGGTCAGGTGGTTCACAATGGTTGTTCCGGTTTTGATGTTTATGGTCTCTCCAAAGATAGTAACATTTGTTGGGGAATTTTTCAGGAAAGAAGGGCGACAAGACTGACACCATGGGAGTGGCGGAGCCAAAGGATACAGCAACAAAAGATGCTGAATCCCAAGAGTGAACATCTTGATTTCTCTTCTCTTAGTCAATTCATAGAATGGATTTTGTTTCAACTCTAAGGTTAAGATCTACTACGGCTCTGCTCAACTGCTGATCGATCACAGTATAGCATTTCCTCCTGCAGCTTGCTCGGCAATGTCCCTTTTCAATGCATCCTTGTGTAACATCTTTGTCTTAGAGATAGTAGGAATAACACTAGAGTCCCCTGTACCCATGTTTCTGTTTCAGTTTTGAAGTAGTCAACACTGAGAATCCGACTGACTCAGCGAAAGTAGCTGCCATCACAAGCTTTCTGATATCATGTTCGGCCATGGTCATTCGAAAGCAAGAAGCTCGGGTCAAGCTTTCCGCCTGAAGGGGAGATTGACGACCAGCTCTTGGTTGACCAAGGGAATGAAATACAGCTTTAGCTTCATCCTTGGGGTCATCGGAATATGGCAAGCAGTTCTCCATAGTCGGATTCCGGACCTCTAGGATGAAGCTTTACCCGTGTACGGTCTCAGCATTTAATTCAACTTACCATAGTTCGATCGTACCGATGTAGTCTTCAATGTAAGAAAACCAGAGACGAGGGGGACGGTGAAAGGGAAGGAATAATTGCTCTCACCGTATAAATCATTTATTTGGTGTAATATTTTGGTAGAAAAACTAGATTAGTATAACATTTGACTAAAAAAGCTTTTCTTTTTTTGGTCGCCAGCCACGGTATCCAAGCAGGCCCCACCAGCGGTGAGATGGCATCTTTCAGCCAACCATACTTGACTAATCCGTTGGTCGCCCCGGGTCGCACGCCTGGCAATGGCGGGTGAGGCTCCCAAGAGAGGTGTCTGCGTACGTGAGGTCTCGAACCCGAGACCTCCTTAAGCGGCACCGAGCTGCTTACCACTCGGCCCAACCCCTCTTGGTACTAAAAAAGCTTTTCAAACTATAACAGCCGTCAATAGTTTCTTATATGACGTGTATGTGTCAAAAATTGATGACATGTACGAGTTAAGAAGATAAATTTGATGACATGGTGTGAAGATAATATTTTCTAATAATAATAAAATATAAAAAAAACAATGAGGAAAAGAGAAGGGGAGACCGGCCGGAGCTACCCATCGGCCCCCTCCGGTGGGTGACCTCTGGCGACCCTACCGGAGGAGGAGGGAGCCGGTGGACAGTCCCGGCTGTTCTCCCCTCCCTTTTTTGTTTTTTGTTTGGCTGCTGCCTATGACTGCAAGATTGTCGAAGGTGTTCTGAGCCACCAGCTGAAGCAGTTTGTCATAGATGGCAGAGGCAACAAGGTCGTCTTAACTGTCTCCAACCCAGACACAAGAGTTGATGAACCAGAGTTCGAGGAGAAATGAGGTTTTCATGCAGCTGACATTGTCACAAACACCGGAGACGGAAAAGTACGTCCTTTTCCCCAGGTTTTTTTTTTACACTTGGTCCTACCTAGTTTCTGATTTTCACATCACTTCGATTGCAGCCCAGCCTGCTGGACGAGAAGCAGACGACTATTTATTTACAAGAGGGCCGTGGACTGGAACTATTTATTAAAATGAAAATATTTTAAGCCCGCATCCGCGCAGCACCCAGGAGACAGGAGTCCACGGCCGCCCCCACCAGACAGCGGCGGCGCCCAACAAGCGGCTGGTGCTATAAAAGGCGCTGTCGGCGCGCTTGTTCAATGCATAACATCGTGCGGTTCCCACCATTTCCCCATAGAATTTCGTTCTTTCCTTTTTCTTTCGGTCAAAGAAAAAAAAAAATTGTCCCATTTGACATGAAACCTTTTTATTCCGGTTACAGTATCTCTTATATAACTCATGTGTTTAATATGCAGTTGTAGTATATTTAACATGTCAGCTATTTATCCCTTTTTTTTAATTAATGTGTTAAATATTTGAAAATTTATTAGACATATCACGCGACGCCCGGTTGAGTATAAACAAACTTTCTTCATCGTACGAGCCTCTATCTAATGACAAATTGAACTCGTGATCCGAACCGGCGGTGCCCGGTCCTCTTCTAGTGGCTTGGCTTTAATGATTAAATACAGGCACGAATTTAAGGGGCTAATTTTTTTAAAAATAATATATATTATAATAATTTTATCTATTTATTTTAATTTTATTACCTTATTCCATTCCTAAAAATTCATTATTTTACTTTTTATTAAAACTTATCCCTTGGATTTTCTGAATCCATTCACTTATTAAATATTTTTTTATTCCATCCCGAAGCAACCCAAGGATTTTGATTCTCTACGATCTGATTAGATTAGATATTAATGGTTAAATATTTGTTAGCTTTCCTGAAGTGAATGATTAAGGTGATATGCCTCTCTTTCCCCTCTCAGACAAAATCTCGAGTTCGAGTATTGTGACTGAATGAGAATTCACTCCGGGAGAGGTACACCCCGGTGGGTTCACCCAGCTTGAATTAGATTAATTAAAGATCACTGAAATTCTGAATATGAGTTATGCCTTGAAATTTTTTGTGGTACAACCCGATATAAAACCGATTAAAATTTTGTGTGACTAGAATTGTGGATACTTTCGCAAATATGTGAGGAAGTGAAGGGTTTGGCCGAATTGCAGATATTTTCATTGTGAAATATCCACCTAGCCCACAAAGGATTGGACATATATCCAACCCATAAGTTCAAGCTGATTTATTGGCGGTACCCGCTCTCTTATAAATTATATTTTAACTTATTAATTCTTCGATGTGGGGTTTATATCTCAACATTCGGATTATGTATTTTTCGAGATTTAAGAGCAGGATGACTCTTCATTGCATAGCGAGGTTAGAGTTCGGATTCCGCTTGTGCTCTGCCGTTATTTGCTGCTCACAGTGAAGATCGCCGCTCCTCCTTTGTCCGTGGACGTATGGATGGCACCCTGGTGTCCCGATCCACGTATATTTGGTATACACTTCTCTTCTCTCTGCTCTCGTGCAACTCATTTACTTGACGGATTCCCAACATATTTATCGCCTTTATCGGCGAATAAGGTGGCCCACTGCAGGAGTGAATTGCGGGATAAAGACAGGCTTCACTGACAATGCAGAATATTCACAATCAAGAGGTCCCGAGTTCGATTCTCTCGGTGAGAGTTACACTTCCCTTTACCTTTCTTTATTTCCTATTACTGTATTGGACTCGCGAGCCTCTCTTTACCACCAGGGAAAAAAGAAAAGATAAGCTAGGTTCGAAGTTGAAGAACAGATCAATTAGACAGAATTTTAGGAGACGACAGCCTCTTTCAGCCCTTGCCCGTGCGTCACACGGTGCATGTTACATGCATGTTGGGAGGAATATTCCGAAGCCGCTAATTAAAACATGGGGAGCCGTAGGTTTAATTTTCCAGCGGGGTTTTGGAATTAATTACAAGCAAGTTGCCAATGCTGTCGACCTTTTTTTTTTTTTAAAAATAATTTTTCATCAAAGGTATCGGACTTACGACAACGATAAGATAATTATAAAATAAGATAATTTAATAAAAATAAATAAAATAACGTAAAATATACGCAATATTTTATATACTTTCCTTGAATTCACCCGTGCAAGTAAGTGGAGGGATCGGGATGATCTTTCACATCCAACTTGGGGTTATCTCATTTCTCCGCATTAGATCTTATACTCTTCTCGTTCTTTTGATTTCCCGTAAATTTCATCCCTTAAACGAATTTTCTAAATCTGAATAATTCATATCACCTTGAACTGAATAGTCAATTTTTTTTATCATATATCAAAGTCTAATGAACCATGAATAGTCTAATTATATCTATCTATTAAAGGATAAAATTATTGTAATTATGAATATTTTTATTTATAATATTTAAATTCAATTAGAAATACATGTTAAGCCACCTGATGACGACGACGGATGTCACCCAGCTTTTAGCTGAACAGTATCTGCTGAAATTGGGCCGGGAAGGTTCTTTGCAGTGTTGACGGGTTTGACAATTAAATTAAATTAAATTAAATTAAATCATTGAATAAATTTCGTCATGTATATTCACTTCAATAAAAAAAATAACCCATGATGATTAAAAAAAAGCTTAAATAATAAATGACAGGGAATAGAATGGACATATGAAAGAATAAATATGAAAAAAAAAAGTTTTGATCGAAACGATTTTGTTTGATTGGAGGGAATTGAAGGAAGAAATACAAAATGTAAAAGTGACAAAAATATTAAAATGATCTTAAATATAAATATTTTAAAATTTATTTTTTTAAGAGAGATGGAGAAGTTGAAAATTCAAGGAATGGCTAAGGATAATTCTGTCATTTCATTTATTTTCCTTATAAGTAACAGTTATTACTCACAGGGAACTCTTCTGTTAGGGGAGAAAGTCTTGTATGTAACAGTGTTGACGTGTTGTCACGAGCCAATCAAATCATGTCATTTTTATAATTTTTTCCTTTTATGTTTTCTTAAAAAATACTGAAAATAACTGAATTTTATTAACCAGTAACGCCGCCCCATTACTGCCGTGTTATACTCGTTACACTCATTACACACACGCCTCTCTCCTATTAAGGATACATATGTAATAGGTACTCTTGGCATGACAACCAAATCAATCAGCGCGGAATAAATGGTTTAAGAAATAGTTATTCCACCGAGCTAAATGTGCTGTGAGGCTATCGAGCATGGTCATTAAGGAGAGACTAATCAAGAATGACTTTGCTAAATCATGTTACCAAATGAAAGGCAACCCACTGACCTATCATAGTCTAAAGCCTAACCTTAAATTTTGAAAAAGGAACAAAAGCAAGTCAAATCAAGTTAAACCTAAAGCTAACACTGTGCTTTATTTTAAGATAACAAAAGAGAAATTAAGACAGACCAAATTAGCGGCGATGATTTTTGGTGCGATTTAATTAAGTTTGTTTAATTATATATTTATGTAATAGACTAACTCATCTAAACATATTAAATTAAAATAAAAAAGTATACCACACATTTAGTTATACTGATTAAACATGTTTTATTATATTAACTCGATTTTAGAAGGGTCGTGTTCGTATTTAAAGTTTCTGACAGTTTATTAAACGGATCGTATACGGAATGAGGAAGTCTTGACACGAATCCATTTAAATACGATACGTATTATTAGAATTGGACGAAATACTCGTATAAAATGGAGTTGATATCCACACGATCGACAAGCTCTCGACACTTCAGTGACTGCCCCTTGACTGCACATCGGGATTTTATTGAATTCTAATTCCGTCAATCGTAAAATTGAAGATTAGCCGCACACTTCACATGAATACTTTAAGACTCATTATTAAACTTAATTTGATCACTTAGTTGGGTTCGACTATTATGATAATATAGATATTCAGTTAATGATATATTACTGGACTGAGCTTGGCTTACTCATGCGTGTCACGAGCATGTGGTTGGAAATCCAAAGCCGCTAATTCAACAAACATGGGGAGTCGTAGGTTTTCGAATTAACACGCAAATCGCAAGTTGTCGGCTGACCTTTTACCATTCTTTTACCACCTTGCACTGTAATATTTCAGATGACTAGTAACTAATGTACATTTGAGGTGAATTTTTTTTATCGATAATGTTCGATATTGTAACAATCAAATAATCCACTAGACGGCGTATTATATGACCTGGGGCCCATCATTAAACCTTGGATACCGGCTTCCGAGAGAGTCGAACTCTGAACCTGACCCAATTACACGTTGTCAGCTTACTAGTAGGTCTGTACCTCGGATGCATTTGGGTCAGATCTTTTTATTAAACGATAAAACTCCCCATTTACAAATTTTTTCATTCAGGAGATTCTGACCCAAAATATTAATTATAAAAAATAAGATATCGAATTATTTTAATTAATTAATTAATACCGGTGGATGCGGAGGAGCTTTCGGCTCTAATGGTATCAGCTCAAAGTTGGATTGGGGGAGCCTGGTCTTCGCAAAGTTGACGGGTTTGACTCAAAAAGTAAAATAATACATCGAAGTTTTTCTTCCACTTTTCGAACATATTTTATAGAATATTAAGATCCAATTCAATTCTTTATTTTTTTTTAAAGATATAAAGAAGATCATGATGAGTCTGTGAAGATTATTAATAAAGAGAAAATAAAATGACAAAAAAAATTTAATTGATATCAGTCGGTTGCAAAAAAAATTTAATTTTAATTTAAAAATGATATTATTATATCATATCATCATTTTCAATTTTTATAATTGATATATATATATATATATATTATAATGTAATGCTATCATCCTTAATCCGCGTACACGAAACTTAGACAGTTCCACGTCTTAAATTCGTGTTTATATAACATTTAATTTGAGTACTCCTAAATTACATTAGAAAATAAAATTACATGAAGATTTATTATTTTATATAAAATATATAATAAAATATAATATTATAATATTTAATACGAATGAAATAATATAATTTTATAAAAATGTCATCTTCCATGAAGTAAAAATGGAAGAAAATTGAGGGACAAATATGAAAAGACAGGCGACATAGAAGGGTGGGCCCGACTGATTTGGGAAAATCGGAGGCAGTCCAGGGTTTTGAAAGTGGGCCGGCCGTAGAGTTAGAACGCCGCCATGTTCCGTTACAAACCATTTTTTGATCGGAGCACTTGGTATCCAAATATCTAATAAATTATAAATAACTTAATCTGAGCCTGGAGAACCCATTAAGATGTAAAGCTGTCCTAAAAGGAAATTTTCTCAATTCATAAAATTTGAATTCGAGATATTATTTAAGAGAAAAAGACGTTCTATTACCTAAACCAATGGATAAACTAAAAATGGAGAAGTTTACATCCAAACATTATAAAGTAGAAAGTGATAAGTAACGTATTTCTCCTTTCTTGTGAAGTTAAAAAAAATTACATTGATTCAAACTCCCATGTGGTTCAGTCATGGTGCCATGACAATCCACGAGCGAACCCTACGGCGCCAGTACGTGGTGCACGCATGGTCCCACGAAATTGCTACGGAGGCTACCTAGTGTAACTGGATGTGGACACATCGCTTAGGCTATACCGTCCAATCTCTGACTGTCAATTTCATCTCCTCGACAAACTGTATGTCACAATCCAAAAGAAGTCCACAATCCGTTTTTTTTTTTTTTTGTCTGTTCTTGCCGCCGAATTATAGCCCTAAGGATACGACCGGTCGATGCGAGACTTAATAGTCTAGCCCTATCCAGACGCGATGCATGTAAATTTAAATTTACAGTCATATCCATGTTTTTCTTAAATTACCGAATTTTAAAAGTTACGACTTATACGTTAATGGATAGTTTAGAAAAATCGAAGAGAGACACAAAGATCCCAAACATTTGCTCAAATAATATAGAGATGCTCATTCTCTGTGTCTCTTGGCCTCCTCGTTCTACCAATTCATAATAATAACAATAATGATATTTTTTCGATCACAACTACTGATATTTAGAATTCTAATAAGTTTTGACTAATTCAATTCGGGTTTAGTGGGCCCAATATGAAGTACAGTTTTTTCAAAGTGAATTTTCTTCATTTATGGTACTCGAACCCGAGATATTATTTAAGAGGAAGAGACATCCTATTAACTCAATCAATTCGCTTTGTAGTAATAGGGATGGCATTAACATCTACCTCGAAACATTTCATTTGGTCGATTGCAAATCGGGTACGATCCAATAACACAATCATAAGAAATGACGCTTTTTTCTATGGGTTGTCGTGTACATGATACTCCACTCATTGTATATTTCATTTCATCATCATGCTCAGACCGAGAGAACCTAAACGACTCGCGAGTGCCACCGGGTTTCACCACCACACACATCTACCGGTTGGCATTGACGCGCTTCCTTTGTCGATTTTGTCGGGAGCTCCGCATCACATATTGACGAGAAATTTTCACGAGAGCTTATCTCACCGCACAGTGTAAAAAAATTAAATAAATTATGATAAATAAATAAATTAATATTAATTATCTGACCACGATTGTTAACACTAATCATATCATTACGAGGTAGGACTATCCACAATTTTTTTCCATGTTCATCATGTTTTCGTAGCAGCTTGGAAGGTGTTATATAAAGAAAGACTCCCTTTTGCATGTTTCGTCTTCTTCTTCGGTTAAATGCAAAAATACAAAAAGTCTCAACCTCGTTTTTCTAATTGTGTGGTGCAGTGTGTCACTTTCCTAGTACGATACGAAAAATGGCTAACAAAAATGTCGTGAAACTTGTGTTTTATACCTTTGGCTTGAAAAAATATATTTTTTTTGCAAAAAAAAATCATTTATATAGCGGGAGATCCTGAGAAAAGTGAAATAAATGATAAATTATTCGTTAATTTTTATCTTATATGACCAATGGCTAATATGGATCCGACGGACTCGAGAGTGCGAGTCGCTTGATGCTTGAAAATTTCTACGTACACCATACTCAGGGATGTGGGCGGGTACCATGTGAAATATTCAATAAATTTTTATATATTCAAAATAAAAATTACCACCATACCAAATTGATAAAAATTAAATTAAACGTATCAAAATCTATTATAAATTCAATTGCTTAATTATAAAATCTACTAATTATAACCATGTGTTTGTAAAGTTGTTAAAGGACAAGTTCTACTGGGATACCACAGGTCCCGTTCCTAACTTTATCGAATAAGATCCGAATCCAAAATTTATGAATTAATCTTATATATGATAAGGTCCGAGTATTCTAAAAAAAATATAGGGTATTCGAAAATGGTCATCGAAAATTCTACTGTAAAAGTGAAGTCGAGAAAAGTCGAATCGGGGGATAGTTCTGGAGTCACGATGCGTCGCTACGTTCGTCCATGCTTCTCTGGTCACGAACGCAAGCAACGCTCCTATCTCGGTAGCGAACCGGTAAGAATACGGGTAAGTGCGAACTGATCTTGGATGGCGGTCCATTGCCTGCAGTCTGGGTTTCGGAATCTGTTTCACCCGATCTCTCTTGATTGCTTATATGGTTTTCGGTGGTGCTAGGATGCTACCATACGCATAGACCTGGTAGCTCATAGGCTTGAAGCAAAGGAATCATCTTGTTTCCCCCGTGTGTAAAGGGTGGAGAGTAGCACAACTCTCTCCCCAACTTGCAAGACTAGCACTAGGTTTTCCTTATTTGTGTTAGAGTTTTCTTTCTTTTTGTGCGGTGGATGAGTAAATATTCAACGTATAATATATAATGAGTTCATTATATAAATTATCATTCATATCTTAACACATATAATATTTACTCTTAAAAATTATATAAATTTTACAAATATCAAAATCTAATAGAGATTTTCCCAAGAAAAATTAGGGACGTTGGTTAGTAAAATCATCTTTCCATGCACAGTACATGCCGGTGGTCCACAGATTTCGTGAGCCCGTTGATCATATTGCCAAAACGGAATCCTCCATTACTCTTTTGCCCTGGTTCCACCGGTCGAGTACAATAGCCTAAAAAGAGTAAAAGAAATAGCCTTCTTCCTTTTTCTCATTGAAAAAAAAAAAGACAAAAGGAATACGAAAGTTTTACGAATGAAATCGAATTCATGACTTTTAGGTCATAAAACGAAAATAGTATCAATTATATTAAAATCTCTCTCTCACTCTAAGTTCCTCCTTTAATTGAACATACGAAGCAAAGGTCACAATTACACCATTAGAACATGAATTTCTCTTCTATGCTAGTAACCTTTTTTTTCGATTGCAGAAGTCCACCTGCTTAGAAGGGTAGGAAAAATTTTTTTTAAAAAAAGTATTTAATAAATAACACAAATAAGAATCAAATTTTAAGTTCAAATAATAAATATTATTTTATTATGAGAATCCTATAAATTGTTGAATATACCATGATTTCAATCCAATCTCGGGCCACCGCTAAATTTTTCGGGTTGATTTTCCCACCTATAAAACAGCCAAAATTTATATCAAACCCCATAAACTCAATTTTCTTAAGCCGGATCGGATCGACTTTTCGATTTTTCTCCCGTTTCTTCTGGACTCATCTTCTGAAGCTTTTTTTGTTTTTGTTTTTGTTTTGTTTTTGTTTTTTTTATCAATCCCAACTGAAACATCCAAATATCTTTTCTGCCATGGCATCTACCTCCTAGACTACCAACCAACCATTCCTATAAATTAAATTCCACCAATTATTACCCAATGGAGAAAGAGGGATTAATTTTAATAGCACTAAGAAAGTGTAAAATTTAAGTGGAGGAAGAATACAAATAGAGGGCAAAGTTGACAAATAACACAATTTGGTGCTATTTTTATACTTTCTTATAACCTAGTGCTAGTCTTGCAAGTTGGGGGGAGAGTTGTGCTACTCTCCACCCTTTACATTAAGGAAAACTAGGAGATTTCCCTGCCACCCAAAAAACAAAAAACTCTAACCCAAATAAGAAAAATTAAGAGATTTTGTAACGTAATATCGTTCTTAATATGAGATTAAAATGCCTTACATTCGACTCGGTTTAATAGTATTTTTATAGCTTTTATTTTTCTTATATAATCCTTCTACTTCCACCTACATCTTAAATAACCCGATAAATTAATTATTGATTTTAGGAAGCTGACATGGAGAGTTGATGGGGAAAGTCTTACATGTCACGCGAAATTATAAATCAAGTACATCAACAAATTTATAAAAGAAAATTTAAACTTAAATTGTAAAATATAAATTCAAATATTTTTAATAAAAATAGAAAAACCCTACAAACCTAATTAAAACTCAACATTTAAAAACTCTAAAAAAACCGGAAAGGCTCGATAATTATGATTCATTTAAATATCTTCTATAATTTAAATAAGTGATTATGGACAGTTAGATTAACTGTCTAGGCCGTCCAGCAACCGGTGATAAAAAATTGCAAAATTGTTCTCAGCTATAGGCATACTTTAGCAACGGCTGCCCGAAAGATCGTCCGTACGCTGAAACAGCTCGTGGCCAACGTCCACACCTGTTGGCTTCCCCTGCTTCCATGGCCGCCCCTTGGAATCTCTGCAACCCTGTCTCTCTCCCCCCCACTGTTCCTCTCGCTATAAAATGCCATCATCGCTTTCTCTCACTTCACATCATCACTTCTCACACCGCAAACCCCGTAAACTCAAATCCGTCACCATCCTTCTCTGTTCGCTCCTCCTTTCTCGTTCTGCGATCACTGTGACCTGCCAATGGACACGAAGATCGGACCTGTCGACGCCTGCAAGCCTGCCTCCACCGACGTCGGCTGCCCGCCTTGCAACGGCGTCATCTCCGTCATCCAGGATCACAGCCCATCACCGGCCCTAACCTCAACGGTGAACTCCACCCTCGGCAGCCATCTCGCTCGGCGCCTCGTCCAAATCGGGGTGGAGGACGTCTTTGCCGTCCCCGGGGACTTCAACCTGACCCTCCTCGACCACCTGATCGCTGAGCCGGGGCTGAGGCTCGTCGGCTGTTGCAACGAGCTGAACGCCGGCTACGCCGCCGACGGCTACGCCAGGGCTCGCGGGGTCGGGGCCTGCGCCGTGACGTTCACAGTGGGCGGGCTCAGCGTCATCAACGCCATCGCCGGCGCCTACAGTGAGAATCTCCCACTCATCTGCATTGTCGGCGGGCCCAACTCCAACGACTTCGGGACCAACCGCATCCTCCACCACACCATCGGCCTCCCCGACTTCAGCCAGGAGCTCCGTTGCTTCCAAACTGTCACTTGCTACCAGGTTGCGTAATCCCCTTTAATGTAATCAAGGAGAATCTATACGTACACATTTGTATATATAATTTTTTGATGACATTCGGTGTCTTTGATAATTTTTCGACAGGCGGTGGTGAATAACTTGGAAGACGCGCACGAACAGATTGATACAGCGATCTCGACGGCTCTGAAAGAGAGCAAGCCGGTGTACATCAGCATCAGCTGTAACTTGGCCGCGATTCCTCACCCGACCTTCAGTCACGAGCCAGTCCCATTCTCGATCTCTCCAAGGTGAGCCCTGTTTTGCTTTTCGGTGTCTGATTGATAAGAGTGAATTTGGAATAGGTGGAGCTTGGTGGGTCTGTAGATCAATGCCGTGTATGACTGACTCTGTTTTGGATTCTGCCGGGTGGATTTTGTGCAGATTGAGCAATGAGATGGGCCTGAAAGCGGCGGTGGAGGCGGCCGCTGAGTTCCTGAACAAGGCCGTGAAGCCGGTAATGGTAGGCGGCCCCAAGCTCCGGGTGTCGAAGGCATCCGATGCATTCGTTGAACTTGCCGATGCCAGCGGCTATGCCCTCGCCGTGATGCCGTCAGCGAAAGGTACTTCTAGAAATAAAAATCAATCCTGTTTGCTAACGACGTTAAAGTTTTTCGGTTTCTTATTGATCGCTGGCTGGTGACGAACAGGACTTGTCCCGGAGCACCATCCCCACTTCCTCGGGACCTACTGGGGGGCGGCGAGCACGGGCTTCTGTGCAGAAATAGTTGAGTCGGCGGACACATACGTCTTCGCCGGCCCCATCTTCAACGACTACAGCTCGGTCGGATACTCCCTCCTCCTCAAGAGGGAGAAGGCCATCATCGTGGAGCCCGATCGTGTCATGATCGGCAATGGGCCAGCGTTCGGGTGCGTCCTGATGAAGGACTTCCTGAGATCCCTCGCAAAGCGGATCCGGCATAACCGGACTGCGTATGAGAATTACCACCGGATCTTCGTCCCGGACGGACATCCTCTCAAGTGCGCGCCAGAGGAGCCGCTTCGGGTGAATGTCCTGTTCCAGCACATTCAGAACATGCTGTCCAATGAAAGCGCCGTGATTGCTGAGACCGGCGATTCGTGGTTTAATTGCCAGAAGCTGAAGCTGCCCAGGGGATGCGGGTGAGCTGATCGATTAAGACTCTGATCGAACTAATATACCTCGTGATGATGATTATCGAGTTTGATCTTATGGGTTCATTCGCAGGTATGAGTTTCAAATGCAGTATGGATCCATCGGGTGGTCAGTCGGGGCCACTCTTGGCTATGCGCAGGCCGTGCCGGAGAAACGAGTCGTTGCTTGCATAGGAGACGGGAGCTTCCAGGTACCCGATTTCGATTGCTCTATTGGGTCTGAGCTTATGGATGTCAAATGGCTGTGTACACCAGTCTTAACAGGCGGGTGATTGTAAATTTCTCAGGTGACGGCCCAGGACGTGTCGACGATGCTGCGCTGCGGCCAGAGGAGCATCATCTTCCTCATAAACAATGGTGGCTACACGATCGAGGTCGAGATCCACGATGGGCCATACAACGTGATCAAGAACTGGGACTACACGGGCTTGGTGGATGCGATCTGTAACGGCTCGGGCAAGTGCTGGACGATGAAGGTGAGATCCTGTCAGCCGATGATTAATAATGAGATTGTGGCTCTTTCTAGAAGTATGGGTTGTTAAATGAATCCCATTCTGGGTTCTTGAAGGTGCGGTGCGAGGAGGAACTCGTTGAGGCGATCCAGAAGGCGACTGGCCCGAAGAAGGACTGCCTGTGCTTCATCGAGGTGATCGTCCACAAGGATGACACCAGCAAAGAACTGCTGGAATGGGGGTCGAGGGTGTCTGCGGCGAACAGCCGCCCGCCGAATCCTCAGTAGTCCTTTTACCGTCGAGTTGAACTTCCACTGGAATCCTGGAATTTGGAGGGTGCATTGCTCTGCGTCGCCTGTGAATAACGATATCTGAGAAATCTTGTTGATGTCTCCATTTCCGTGGAGGGACAGAGATCATCGGTTGCCATGTGTTCCAGCTTTATAATATGTATGTGCGGCGATTTTTTTCAAGTATATTGATAAGTTCAATTTAAATTAGCTCATATTCGAGCCAGTTGATTTATTAAAAAAACGTTAAATTCTATGGATTTTTGGAAAAAGAAGATGTGGGGAGTTTGTCTGTCGATGGTAATCGCCAATGAAGTGCGGTAGAGAAATGCATTTGAATTGCTTTTAGTTTTATCTAACGGAGCGTTTAGTGTGATAATTAGATTTCGAGAAATTTAATATTTTCTCATTGATATGATATATCAGTAAGTTTGTCTATATTTCAAAAATAAAAATACGACCTTACTTTGAATCACAAAGTGATCGAATCGTACCATCACAATCAAGACATGTATTCGATTCATTACCATTATGTATCGTAGAACTGTTTTAGATATATTCTATGGGGGTTTAACAAGTTACTAGTTAAGAACGAGTACCTGATCCTCCCTTATTGTGGATTATTCGATCAACTAAGCAAAGTGGAGTGGTTCACCGAGCTTGACTTGCGATTAGGATACTATCAGATATCGATTGCGGAAGGGAATAAGCCTAAGGCTGCTTGCTTGACCCATTATGATTCGTATGAGTTTCTCATCATGTCCTTTGGCTTGATAAATGTCTACACCGATGAATAAGGTGTTCCATCAGTATCCTAATCCTTCCATGGCGGTTTTACTTAGAAGATATTGTGGTTCATAATTGATCTGTGAAGGAGCATGTTGAGTACTTGAGACGAGTGTTCAACATGTTGTGGGAGAACTCTCTCTATGTGAAGAAGTAAAAAGTGTGCACCAACTCAGAGGAAAGTCCTTTTCCTTAGTTATATCATGGAGAGAGGGATGGTTCATATGGGTTGTTCAAATGCCTGCCAAGCTCATGGAGCACTGTTCAAATGCCTGCCAATCTCATGGAGCAACCATTGATTCTTGGTTTAGCTCACTATTATCGGTAGTCTAAGGGTATTCGAGTATTACGGTGCCACTCACGGACTTGCTTAAGAAGGGAATGGATGAGGAGTGTCAAGCAACGTTAAAATACCTAAAGTAGATTATGATAAAAGAGGCATGTTCTTGGATTGCCATACTACCATAAGGTGTTTGAGGTAAAGACGGATGCCTTAGACTTTGCAATTGGAGTAGTGCTCATGCAGAGCAAGCACTTGGTGGCCTTCAAGTGTGGAAGCTAAATCATGTCAAGTGGTGATACATGGTCCAAAAGGAGATGATTGGCAGTGGTGCATTGCATTGCCTTTAGACCAAGCAACAATGTATCCTTAGATCACGGTTCACCATGACATTGGACAATGTTATTTAAGCTATTTCCAGATGATGATGAAGCTCATATCAAAGCAATCTCGTTAGCAGAATTTCCTAGTTGAGTTTGTCTAGACGTTGGGAGCATAAGTATGGGATGACAAACTTTGTGGCAGATGCACTCAGCAAGAGGATGGAACTTGCAGCTGTTAATTGACCAGAATGTTTACTGATCAATTAGATAAGGGAAGAGTTTAAGCACGATGCCAAGGCCCAGGCTCTACTTGAGCTTGCTCGGGAGGTAATATATAGCAGTCTTGGTGTGAAGAGGATCTCTTATCCAACAAGGGGTGACGATCGTATGTACCGCTGTATGATAATTTTCAAAGGAGATACTAGGTGAATGCCATGACTCGAAGTGGGAGAAATATCCGATAAATCCACCTCAAACTAGTGCTCGTAAAGGATAAATATTTCTAGCCTTAGATGAGGGATGATTTTGAGACGTACGTGAAGGCTTGTCTAAGATGCCAACTAGATAAGATGGAGTAGAAGTCGTCCTTTAGACTCTTCGGACCACTTCCAATTTGGAGCGTCCATTGGATAGTTTCTTTGATGGTCTTCATATTAAACTTGCCTAATTTGAAGGGTGTCAAACTCTCATGGTTATGTTTAACATCTTTTTAAAATATGCAACATTCACATGATGAATGAGGATTGTCCCACTGACAATGCGGCTCATCTTTTTATGAAGCATGCTGTCAAATATTTGACAGTACCATCCACGACCGTGAGAAGTCACAATCCTCAGCCCAAGTGGCATCTTTGGACGAAGTTGTTTAAGATTAAGATGATGGGGGCAGATATGAACATCTGGTCAACTTTTGAACAAATCAATGGTCGAGTACAGTGATTGAATGCATAACATGTGTTGTATTTCTACCACTGTGCGGGCTCAATGCAGAGAGATACTAGCAAAGTTGCTGGATGTAGCCTAATCCCCATAAACCTCTCGCAAAATGAGTCCATGGAAAAGAGCTCATTTGTGATCACGACAGGGTAGCAGCTGACAATGCAAAGTACGGTGGTTGTGGGTTATAAGAGGAGTAGTCCTGTGACATACAAGTTGGCTAAGACATGGAAAGAAAAGGTGGGCTTGCCGTGACCGTGTCCTAGCAGGACTTTGAAGCATGTGAAGAAGTGGGTGGATCACAAGTGCTGCCATATAGAGTAAAATGTGGTTAAAGCTACATGATGATCTTTGACATAAGAACGTCCACAAAGGCCTTGTATGATGTTACGAGCGTACCTTCCGAGTCCTAGTCACGCGGAAAATGTGACTTATAAGTTGAAGCGCCCGAAAAAGTTGGAACTTCATCCAATATTCCATGTGAGTGTGCTCAGCTACTTAACAAGGTTAAGGAAGATTTGAGTGAGTAGAAGTATTCATGAGCACAAATCGAGGCCACATCAGCCTGTGATTATGACATCAAGCGAATATTCGTAGGTCGGATTGTGTGAAAACATTAGTGCAAGTAAAAACGAGATTACATTATTCAAAAGGAATTATCAAATAGCAAAGCGAGTCGAGAACTCGCTTGAAATTGATTTGTGATAATATTATGACATATCATATTATACGGTGAAAGTTTTAAGATTTTTTTAATAAAACTCTAAAAAAAGCAACTTTAAAAATAATAATATGATTTATGACATCACATTAATATATATAGTATACTCGTTATATATGAGAGTTTCTTCGTCAGTTGTAAAGGCATTCATTAACGAAAGAGTTTCTCTCTACCCCATCCAAAGCATTATTGGTAGATCGGTTCACTATACAAGAATGGACTTAAGGAGCGTGCGAGATAGTCGACTCTTCAAATTTCAGAAGATCTGTGAAATATTAGATGTGTTCACCTAATTTTCTCTTCTTCTTATTATTAAATTATCTTATTTTATTTCTTAAATTTATAATATTTCTTTTGTTGAATTTTATCCCCTTAAATAATTTTTTTTAATATTGACGGTATTTAGCATCGTTGCAATCTACTAATCTACTGGACGGTATATTGTACAGTTTAAGATCTATCATTAATCCCTAAATATCCGTTTATTTGTAGGTCCGCTGCTAAGAGTCCTTAAACAAATTTTCTTAATTCATCTCGAAGCTATTTAAAATGTGATCTTAAGGCTGATCGATTAGAGAATGCCGGACAAAGCAGGACTCCGTGACCCATATCTTCAACTTTGACTTTGAGAATACGACCAAACCAAAAAGCCAAGAAGAGGGGGGCCGGGGGAACAATTCACTGGATACCGACAGTGGTCGGCTCTCTCTCCCTCTCACTCTCTCTCAATAAACCGTCCGGTGTTGGCGGTGCTAACGTCACTGATTATTCCCAGCCATCTTCTTTCTCTCTTCATCTCTACTCTATCTGCTTCCTTCCGTTGGGATCTCAGTATCTTCCCTTAGGAACACGCTAGAATTGGTCCCTCTGCTGGGCCTCTGACTCGCGCGATGATGAAGTCGAGCCACCACCGGGGCCAGGGCGAGGCGGAGGGCCCTACTATCCGGGACCAGGTCGAGTGGGAGATGCGGCCCAGCGGAATGCTCGTTCAGCGCAGAGAGGACGGTTCGGAAGTCGGTGGCGCTCGTGGCGGCCCCGTGATTAGAATCAACGTCTCCTATGGCTCCTCCCACCACGAGATTTTCCTCCCTTCTAACTCCACTTTCGGTACTCGCACTTGCCTTCGCCTTACCCCCTTTGGGCTGTTGATTTTACTCCTCTTCGCAAGTTTCGTGTTTTGCATATGGGATTCTGGGTCGGGTGATATGCTTCTTATGGCTGGGATGGCCAGAACTGGTGTTGATAAAGGGACTGCTGAATGAAATATGAGGAATCGAGCCGAGAGAGAGAGAGAGAGAGAGTGACTGACTTGCTTGGTGATAATATTTGTGGAAATCTGGTGCGTTCGAGGCAGGAGCGAGACTATGATTTCTTGTTTGGAGCAATGGTGGAAGAAAGAACAGTCTAGTTTAGAGGGCATTATCTGATGCCATTTGCATATTTACTGGATTCTTCTATCGTGGAAAGAGTGGTACATGAGATTGGAATCTGCATTCTGCACCACTAGGTAGTTGAATTGCTTACCTCCAGGGGCAACGGCCCAGTGGTAGGCTCCTTGAGAAACCTCCAAGAGCGCCCGGGTTCGAAACCCCCTGGAGGTCGGCATCCTGGGTTTAATGTGGGGCCCAGGGCGGTAAATACACCCTCCGGTGGATTAGTCGGTTGCTACGGCGCCGGATACCATCGTATCAAAAAAAAAAAAAAAAAAAGTAGTTGAATTGCTTATTTAGTAAAGCTCAGTTGGGGTCGCTGAATAATTCTCTGTAAGTTTGCTGGGGTTGAATTCGAGTAAAATAATTGCCAAAAAGAAGATCGGATCCGAGGTTTTTATTTTACTTCCTGGAGATTTAAAGGCATAGGAGTGGATTTTCTACCTCCGATGCCCTAAAGTGCAATATTCTGTTCAGCCTTATGGGTCCATTCCTTCACTTTGATTGTGTGGTCAATACACAAGGATGAAAGATTGTTGAATGAACTGTATAGGCTCTAGCTTCTTTTGTCCTTCTAGCTGGATGGGCCATAGTGAGATACAGAGATATCATTCCATGCATAGGGTAAATTGAAGTGAGTGTGGCAACATCTGCACAAAAATGCCAAGTAAAAGTGCTGTGGCATCTACGCTTTTTCTCTTCTCATGGGAAAAAAGTGGCCTTTAGAAGCTGTGACTTGTTATGTACAGTTCTTATTGTCTTCCAGCTTTAACTGTTCTTTGACTCTGCTACTCCATTTCAATCTGCTACTTGTTACAAGCTAGAATACTTTTGTAGCATCGAAGCAACCTCGGTCAACTTTACAACATTGTATAGTGCATATATTGTGTGAAGGGTAAGTCTGTTAGCTGCTAAGGTAGTTTTGCAGATCCTCGTCATGCTTGATATCCTCAATAAATGGATCAGCGTACGTTGTACTGATTTGGCTTACGCATCATCCCAGTCCTGCACATACTAGGTGTTATAGCCAGATTACTGAGGGAAAAGGGTGTTGTAGTCAGCACGGCCAAAAGTGGGTGTATCTTGGAAATTGCTTCATCCAAACTGGTTTACTCTTGATTGAAATCAAGTTTATTGCTTGAATTTACAATCTTATCAGTTACAGTGCCCTATATGTATCTGCTAACATGAAGCTTAAATTTTGTCTCAAAGAAGACAGACTTTAGACTTCCTATTGTTTACTGCCAAATCTTTCTTCGTTGTGTTCTGTAGTCACTTCTTCTGTGTTGTATACTTTGATGGCAGGTGAAATGAAAACTATGCTAGCTCAAAAGTGTGGTTTGGAGCCTAAAGACCAAAGGCTCTTCTTTAGGGGAAAAGAGAAGGAGGATGATGAGAGCCTGCACATGGCAGGTCTAAAGGACAACTCCAAGGTGTTGCTTCTGGAAGATCAGGCCAGCAAAGAGAGGAAGCTGGAGCAGTTAAAGAAGGCTGAGGAGATTTCCAAAGCATGTGAAGCTGTAGTTGGTGTCAGAGCAGAGGTTGATAAGCTCTCTGAGAGGGTGAGTTTTATTCATTTGCTTGTTGCTTTTGCTTGTAATTCGGAGCTTGGCTTGATCAGCCATAATTTGGCAATTTCAGGTGGCTGCTTTAGAAGTAGCTGTGCATGGTGGCAGAAAAGTTTCAGACAAGGAATTTGACATTTCTACGGAGTTGCTCATGAGGCAGCTGCTGAAATTGGATGGTATCGAGGCTGAGGGTGAGGCTAGGGCACAGCGAAAGGCTGAGGTTTGTATTCCATGTCGTTCTTGAACACAAAAGTACAACTGCTGTACATGTAAATGTCAATGGACTGACTAGTGCATCGTAAGTTCAAATCCATAGTCTAGATCCTTGCTTGTATATGACGTTGTGCTGTGATAGCCTTAAAGCAAACGGTTTATTGATATAGTCTCAGTTCTATCACATTAGTGCCGGGGCGAATCATGTAGTCTGACATAGTCTAATCTGCTGCTGTCTATAGCTATCCTGGTGCTTGTCATTCATTCCATTTAGCAGTGAAGAGATCGCATATAAAAGGGTTATCGATCAGAATCATGCTCTGGGAATTGTATGAGCATTATTATTGTGTGCACGCCAGGAGGGTATCACTAATATACAACTCAAGCTCGAGAGGTAAGAAAACTATTGGAAAAAATTTGAATCAATTGTCAAGTACTCCTGCTCTGGAAATAGGACGTGAGTGCTGATTCAAGCTTTGCACAGAATACAACCCGACTTCCTCTTTAAACTTGGCACAGCATTGTTATTGACGGCTCATTTTTCTTCTCTCTCTTAGTTTTAAGTTACATGTTAATATGATCGTGAAAGCATGACAGCTTGATTTCACATCATTTTCATGGGAGAGTGATTTGCTAGGAGAAATTTTATGGCACTTTGTATTAGAGTCTAAGCTCAAAGTGCTTCTTCTCTGCATATTTGCTTGAACAGGTAAGGCGAGTCCAGGGCATTGTGGACGCATTGGACACCCTCAAGGCTCGAAACTCCAACCCCTTCAGCGACCGAAACAATGCTGTCTCTGTAACGACCAACTGGGAGACCTTCGAGTCGGGAGTAGGAAGCCTGAGTGCTCCTCTTCCCACGGCATGCTCTAATACAAAGATAACTCGAGACTGGGAACAGTTCGACTAGGAAAATCCCTTCCATACTCTCATCTGTCGAGAATTGTACAATAGCTCCGGATGAAGCTATTCTCTTTGATTGGAACAGCGTATAACTATTGCCCGTCTGTCGATTTTGTATTCCGGGTTGTATACTTGATTGATTGCGGTTCCTCGTTATTTTGAAGGAAACCTATGTGCAGTGTACTTTATTTGGCAACTCATCGGAGAAGCATAGCCGGGACATTTTATCGGGTTGAAATACAGGACAGTTGGAATCTGGAATCCTCCATCGTCTTCAGAGATTCAGCAGCTCACACGTTATCAATTTCACTTCCATGATCCACCAGCTTGCCATTCTGCAAAACTTTTGTGAAGGCTTCGAGAAAATTCTCCTTGCCATTTTAAGGACTGTCATCTCCCAACACAAAAATTTAGCAAGCAAGGCTCGTGACCAGAGCTGGCTGCTGACAATTCTGATTCGGCAGTTGAATTTCCAGTAGCGAGCCAGTCGTTAACCAGCTCAGCATCGCCCGTGTGTGAATCTGGATGCTTAGCTCTTTCCTGGGCCTTGAGATGTTTTAAAGTATTTGGTGGACAATGGAGACAGGTCCATGACAGATTCATGTGTGGGTCTGTGTTGGGCTCTTAAAGTTGGTAGGTTGGCCGTTGAGGTATGCAAGAAAACCAGTTGGGCGAGAACCGAATCGAAAAGAATCGATCCTCCTTGATCCGGTTATATTTTGATTTGATTTTTAGATGAAAGCAGCTCGGTTAGAAAGTTATGAAATTCGGTTAATTGGTTCACAGCGAACCAAAGCGATTATTTATTTATCTTTTTTTTTTAAACAATTCGGCTTGCTTCGAGTTATTTTCATCGGTTAAATTCTTAAAACATAAATGGTTCAAACTGAACCAAGTTATTTTTACCTGTTACATTCTTCGAAAAATAAATGGCCTAATTGGAAATGAATTGAATGGCATTATTTTATTTTATTCTGAATATAAAAAAGTAAAACTAGTTAACTGAGTGATCGAAGCAGTTTAAAGCCATCCAGTTTTTCCCCAAAATCGGTTCTGGATCGAACTTAGTGTACTGAATTGAACCCATTCTTTTACTTCGGTTTGCTTCGAAACCTGCACACCCCTAATGCCACTACTTATGCAGTGGCAACAACCAATAAAATTCAATTATTTTTAAATTTTTTTTATAAAAATCTTAAAAATAAAAGAACAACTCTAAAAATAATTGAATTTGATTAGTTGGTATCACCATATAAATAATGTATACGTTCTCTTAAGGTTGGGGCTCATTTACTGCTAGAAAACGGAGTCAAACATGTACCATCACCATGTTTGGCCCGAGCAGGCAAGCTTGTATCTTAAACAATGCTACTTGTGGATCAAACACACACACACACACTGCTATTTGCAGATCTCGACTCTCCGTCTTACACGATGGAGATCTCCTTCGTAGCTTGCTACCGAAGTTATATGTTAATCCATTTAGTCACTGCAACCCGATCGGTAACCTGCTTTCACGTCGGAGAAAGCAGAATTCATGTGTCCTCTAGGCTAGAGAGATTAAGCTCCTCCACGGATGGGAAAATGGCAATTTCATCTGTACATCATTTGTGCGTACATATTATTCTCAGGGATGAATTTAGGGGATTATCCCATAAACTCGAAAAAAGCTTGCATACTTTTATATGAATTTTACTAATTTGTCCCTCTCACACGAAGCTTGTTGAGGGGTTTAAGCCCAGTTCTAATACCAGGTTGAATTATGTATTGTGTGAAGGGACCGTTGGTGGAGTCGGTAATTTGTGCCAGAGAGAAGACTGCTAGGATTACATGCTTACGTCATGGGGGGACTACCAGAGATGAATCCAGATTTATGTCAATTGTTATCATGTGATTAGACGCTCATATATATTATATTATTTATAATAACGGACATTACAAGAAAATGAGCTCGTTTTCACCTAAAAGTCTTAACGTATTAGAGGGAGGTACACTGTTTTCTTATAAATCTATTATAATTCTGGTATGTGATGGATGTGATATCTAATAGAGTTATTTTATTTTATCTTATAAAATCTGCCGTTTAACTTTTTTATTAGATTTTGCCCTCAGGTTGGAACTTCCAGGCATGGCTCTGACAATTCTACGTATCCTTAGGATACTTAATTCATGTTGGCTTATTAGCACCGATTTAAATTTTGTGGGTAGTGTGTGGGAAATAGAACCCTAGAAGGAAAATATGGTTTGGTTTGGTACATTTCACAATATTATAAGACAGAATGGACATATCTCCTCGGCGCTGAGTCCGGTATCAATTGTCGAGGCTGTTCCTTCCTTATCTATAGAATTTCTTAGTGCAGAGTTTACTCGTCCAAAAAAGAAAGAAAGAAAAAAAAAAGGAATTACAGTACAGTTGATATCCTTCATAACTTGGAGAGGACTAGCGAATTGGCAAATAATTTCGAGATTAGTGACAAGTTATGTGATATGTCTGTTAGATACTCTCTGATCCATCAATAGCCGGTACAAAATTAAATTGTGTTAGCGTCGGAGCTAAACTAATCTTATTTAACATGAATACATAAAACTCATACTTGTAATCGACCCATACTTCAGATAATTTCAGCACTCGAGCTGCCTTCATAATTTAAAAATGACATGTCATCACAAAGTGTATAAGTACATTGATTTTCCCATCTCACAATAACTCTTTCAATTTTGCAATTATCAGTTTCTCTATATCTCATTTTGTAGAGTGGAGGCCAAAGCCTGAGATTGCAAAAGAAGAAAATTACAAAGTACAAAAACGGGGTAAGGAGACCCCAACAACGTCGACAAAGAGGAGCTTCTTGATACCGACGGGAAGATGCTAGAAGAAATAAGAACCGATGGGAAGATATGCAACGACCATCTCACCAACTAATCCGTACAAGTATTTTCCTTGCGATAAGCGCACCTCACCTCGACCTATAGTCACTCTTTGTCAAGGAGAATAAGAATGTCCCCGACTAAAGAGGAGGTATGAGGGATACAACGAGTTGTGTTTCAAATCATATGGTATGCAGTCTCGGAATCAAACTCTAGAATAACTTGTCGAAAACTAAGCATCCAAGTGTGCTCTAGATCGATAAGAGCGCCCTAGAGATCAGTATCTCATTTTCTCTTTTCACTGAAAAAAAATTCGTTTTTACCTAGTCGAAAATCACAATGACACAAGATAACAATCACAACCGTCGTATGATATTAGGGTTTCGGCCCACATTTCACCGAGAAAATCATATCATATCATCTACAAGCATGAGATTGTTTTTACGGTGGCCTTTCGCCCTGGAAAATGTAACTCTCGATTCCCCACATCCAGACCATTGCCCTGTAAATTTTGGAGCAAATCATATTACTTTTTCTCACGGGGGATTAAGAAGTTAAAAAAAAAACACACACACACACACCCAACAGACCAAAAAATGGCACTTGATTTGGATAAACAAAAAATCTTCCGTTCAATTTTTACCGATGGAACTAGTTGTTAATTCCCTCTTTCTCCTATGAATTGTGTAGACAATTTCAATATCTTTTTTTTTCTTAATAAAAGAATTGTCTAGGAGACCTAGCCATTCCATTACACAATGTTTAAACTTTTATTATTTAACCAGCATAGCACCGCCAAAGGTCTGTTGTAATTTAAGAAATCAGCGTCCTTCAAGCCCAGATCCTAAAGAGCACAATTCTAGCAGATATAGAAAGAAATTTGAACTTGTAACCTTCGACTCATCAAATTGCACGAAAGTAAATTTTGAATCATTAAACCACCAGAGTTGGCAGCAATAATTAAAATTATCTTGCTCTAGTCACTGATGCAAATGAAATTTGTCTACGTGGAATTAATAGGCAGTAAACTTGCAATAAGGATATTCCCTTTTAGGATGACAGAATTTTTTGAAACTGAAAAAAAAATCACAAAGGAACAAATACATATATATGTCTTGGGATTATATTATTCGTATTTTCCGGAGGACAAGTACCTCAAGATCTCACTTAGAATGCTGTCTCATTCACAGAGTCAGATCCAGAGTACTTGCCCTCATCTTCAACCCATCATTACTACTACAGCTATAGCCTTCATTCACCATGCCTTCTTCGCTACTGCTATCGCCCTCCCTCGCCATGTCCACGAACCTCCTCTTAGCCCTTTCAGGTTTCGATGATCCCGCCGAATACAGCGAGAGGTACAGTTCATCGCTGATCTCCGATGACGCCTCCCTCAATCCCTTCACAGGCGATGGATCGTTTGGTTTCACATTCACTCCAAGGGAGAGGCTTAGGTCGACATCGTCCGATCCTGCAGCTGACAGTTTCCGCTTCTTCGCCATCTTTCCATTCCAGTTTCCAAGGCTCGTAGGGTTTTCAATGTATTCCTGGCCGTGGTATTGCCCTCGGTCCCCTCCTTCATTTGGCACGGGGCTGGTGAGGCTGTAATCATCGGATGGCGAACTCAGGCCGATGGAGCCATTCATTTGGGATCCGGTGGTGAGGCTAAATATTTTATTGGCCACCAGCTTGCTGTATAAGGCATGAGGCTTGGTTTCATCGAGAAGCAGTCTACGCTGACGAAAATCCACGGCAGTATTGATGCCATTCTGCATCCTGTGTTGCCCATCGAATTGTGCGCTCCAGCAAGATTCACCATACCTTCATGTTGATGATAGATTTTACAGATATCAGTGAGAGTTTCATTACTTCTAATGATGAATAATATATTCAGTGTATTATATATGCACACTATTACACTAGTGTGTGTCTGTATGTATATGCAGGAACAAATACGACAACATTAACATAAATAAAGTTTCTAGGAAATCTCATTGTAAGAGAAGGTCGAATGTTGAGTTAAGGAAAAGTTTTACTCTACACATACAGCATGATTTGTGCTCTGGCTGAATTTATAAGTGAACTTCAGTGACCTTTTTTTCGTATCTTTTAATTAGATTTTGGGAATGTTAATAAGTTTTATTAAAACGTGCATGAGCTCTCTCATATAGCTGGGAATCTTTGTCAAAGACATGGATGCTCGGGGATTTAGGGGAGAGCAACTTGTGTCCCCATCTAATCCCTCGAAATTCCCAAGTATATATGTATGTGTTTATATATATATATATATATATATATATGGTCAGGCATCGGTGGTCTAAATCTATAGTAACTAATCAATTTGAGATAATTCGACGTATTTTCCTTTTAAAGAAGGTCTCACATTCGAGTTTTGTAAGCCAATAAAACGCGTAAATTTTAAAGGATTTACACTTTAGTGAATTGATCCGATTCAGATCCAGATTATATATCATGAGAAAGAGATCATGTACAAGGACAGTTGGGCAATGTCCACGTCGTGTCCTCGCAAAACCAGAAAACACTTCCTCCTATTAATTACTGGTTTATGAATAATGTAGTGAAAATCTCTTGTTCGGTTTTTCTCTATACATAGAGATCGTAATCTTCTGGGTAATTTAAATTTAGCCTATTTCCTCTCTGGGCTAGTCCCGTATCAAGTTCATCAGAATCATACGAATCAGTATCCCATTTGAATTCCTCACATGGAGGCCTTTCCCTCCTCGAATGGTGATCTACCAATTCGAGCGTATACTTGGGCTGGTATATATCCTTCGATCTCGAGATCCTTACCCGATTAGAAGGGTTTTTGCCCGCACAACTTGTGCGTATCATGGATGTATGAGTGAAAATTCGGTATTTTCTTTTCGTGTACAGGCTGTTAACAATAGCAGGGTTGAAGGTATGGGAATTTTTACCTGAAGCCAGAATAATTGCCAGCACGGAGCTGGTGAGGCATCAGAAGTCGGCCGATGTTGAAATTCCGGTGGACGCTGCTCAGGAGGTGCATCTGACCGGATAGAACTGTGCCATCACAGCAGAAGAGGGCTACATCATTTAATCACACTTGTTACAGAAACCCTAGGTGCCTGTTCTCTTTAACTAATGGAGCTGGAAAATGAAAAACAAAGCCAGATCAAGTCAATTACCTTGACCGGGGACATCGACCTTCCTGTTTCTGAACATCTGGTATAGATCAACAACGAAGTATGGAGAATTAAGCAAGGACGAACTATGCGTCTGCTCTAGTACTGAAAAAGAGACGGTCGAGAAATTACCTGAAGATGGCTTTTCACGTGGTGTATGCTAAGGCCTTTGACACCCATCAGTTGAAGAACCAACTTGGGTGTTGCTCCTGTGATGCAAATTAACAAATCTAATGTCAGAAATCTAATATTTATATGGATGAAATGTTGGAGATTAGTTTTAAAAAAATTTCGTTTCTCCGTGAAAGATTGAACGGATAGGGTTATATTATTGAATTTGATTCCGATCATGAATTTCAACTTCTTTCTTGTTCAAATCGATTGAAAAATTGCTTAAAAACATTTTCACTTAAGAATTGTAAGGTAACTTCCTTTACATGGTGATTTTGATAAGAATATGGAAGTAAGTGAACTGCTAATTGATCTGCAGAGAGGTATACAATATGAGAAGGACAATAACAACATGAATCAAGATATATATGTATATTATGTGCGTGAACTTACTATGTTGTCCACCAAGTTTTTCAATGGCTTGGATGAACCGGAGATGGAGATCGGGTGTCCACCGGAGCCTTGGCATCTTCGATCTAACATATGGCCGGACGAGAGGCTTCTTCTCGGCCTCTTCCAGCGTGCTGTTGCTCGAGCTTCCTCTGCTGGTTACCGCCTTATTATCTTCAGCACCGCTTCCATCTTCATTCTCTTCACTCTCGCACTCGTCTTGATTCTGATCCGAGCTCCCAGCCATCGAACTCGAACCTCTGTATCGACAATCAGATCATTTATAACGGAGAACACAAAAAGGAATGGGCGGAAGAGAATGAATTTGCAAGATCAAGGAGATGAAATGGGAAACCCTAGATCTTGATGGAGAGAAGATACATATAAAAGAAAGTGAAGACCAGCTCTATGCCTCTGGCTGTGGCTCACTCTGTAGGGAGAATCATTAAACAATTATTGACCTAATTGTATTATATAATATATTAATGTGCATATATATATATATATATATTCTTTCATATTAACTGTATGTTTTTGTATTTATACATATTTTCAAGAGGGCGTATGCCCATTCATGGATGTGTCCATACAATATGCATGCGGGTTATGCATGCATGTTGATTAATTTTATATATAAGCAGGGCATACATTCTGACATATATATTTATATATGGACTAATTTATGAATAGATTGCTTATATGTTGTGTAGCTAATGTATTTTACTGAATTAGTCAATGGTATATGACTGTAAAACCCTTATCTTAAAGATAAGCTAGTCATACATTGTGGAGTTGTTGAAATGGTTCAACACAGTCCTAGCCACAAGCCAATTCCGAGCCTAGAATCGTGAAAAGGGAAGTTCCCGGAACAAGAACGTCAGTTCCAAATCGAAATTGGAAAGTGAAACAAATTTAAAACTTATTTATGTATTAAATGATATATATTTTTTTTTAAAATACAATGTATTTAATTTATTTTTAATTTCAATTCCATTATAATTTATTATAATATCTAATAATTTATTTATTAATTTTTCTTAAATTTATCGAACCTTCCCTGAACCACTTGTTCCATGCTCCCATGGAACCAAAACCATCCGGTTCCGAACCGTGTTCAGTCTGATTTAACCTTGTTTTCCCTTAAACTAGGTCTTAAGTAATCAGAATGTTATAAATAGGTAAAATCTAATTATTAAAAGAGTTTTATCTGTCAGTTAAAGTACTAAATCAGATCGTGTTTTCTAGGGAAAAACGTTGCTCTCCTGCAAACCAAATGATTCTATTTTCAAATTATCGTGATTTCATGTAGAATTTTGTTCCATGCGTCTCCCACTTGTGTTAGCAGTGCTAGGGAATAGCCACACGAATCGATTGAGTTGGTTCGTCATATCTTTTTTTGAGTAAAATCTCGGTTCGAATTTTGAGAGTTAAACAAAACTGTAACGACGAGAGTTTAGCTGCTTGATGATGCATGAGACGCAATTTAATCCGAATTAATTTGATTTATTAATACTTTAAATATTGGACGGTAGACATGGAGAAATGAGAAGGGGGTAGGCTGGGCTGTTAGCATTGGTTGACGCATGCGTGATGACTTGCTGTCGCCGACGAGGACCCAAACCTTAGGAAAAATAAAAAAGATGAAATAAATTAAATTTTTTTTGGGTGATTGAAATAAATTAATTTTTCAAAGTATAATTGATGGGCCTCCCCAAATCGAGAATCTCGGGGGATGTTTTCCAATGGCCCCCTTGGGAGAGAGGAACAATTTGTCTTCTTTATAAAGAAAGATAATTAACTGTTGCCAATACAAAAATAATATATGACAATAAAAAAATAATAATAATTAACAGTCAGACCATCCAATTACCTTGAGATAAAAAATGCAAAAAAAAGAGTAAGAAGATTTTTTTTACTGTAAATGAAACCATTTTTATAAATAAGATATCGGGTTAAAATAATAAAAATAAAAAATTTTATAATTGTATCAGTCTTATCTTCTAATTACCTATTTAGATTCTGAGGCTGAGTTAGTCAAAATTATTCAACCTTTCCAATGCCACGTGATGCATAAAGAAAGGAAAATGATCAGCCCAACATTTCGTTGCTGGGAATATCTACTAATTACTGAGAGGAGCCTCAAGTTGCATCCTTAAGTTTTTCGAATATGACATGTTATATTTATGCCTGCCTTGTCTTTTGCCCAAAAACAAAAAAAGGGAAAATAAGAGATTATTCTGTACGAGTTTTTTTTTTAAATAGTACCGTTCAGATTTATAATTTCAACTGCTAAGAAGGATTACAGGGGTAATCTTCAAGAACATAAAATCCACAAACCTTCAAAATCAGGAGAGAGGCTTATATATAATGAGTGTCATGAACTAATAAAATTCAACCATTTATGTATATCCATGATAGTATAATGCGAGCCTCCCAGCTTGGTCTTGGCCACTCCAGCAAGACAAACTCTTGGTCATTTTTTAACAATATATGTATAGATCAGTGCATAAGTTTTAATCTTAAATGACTGTAGTCGTCTGTCGAAATCTTCAAAATACTCATATTTTGCTTTGAATTCTCAACTTCTTTTAGCCTTAGTCGACGTGCAATCACACACCGTCAGCAACCAGGGAATCCCACTTCGCATGCACACCAATGGACTAAGAGGGAAAATAGGGCTCCACAGCTCAGTGGTGGAGTATTTGACTGCACATCCAGGATCGATTTAGAGAGAATCGCAATGGACAATCACCCCTTATTATACGGGGAAAAGGGTTGGTAGAATTCTGTCCGACAACTTAACGATTTCTGTTCTCATTTACCTTTCCTCTGAGCTTTTATTCTGTACACGGAAGAGGTCCAGGAGCCACGTTCATCCAAAATCTAAAGCGGGCATGCAAAACATGGGGTTCATAAAGAGATGCATCAACACAGCAAGTATTAAACCGTACGCTCCCCATTACTTACCGAAAAAAAAGTACGAAACCATGCGTTAATTATCCTTTTTTTCCTTTTCTTAATGTAAACCGTCCACTTTGGTTGAACGATTTTGTTCTTCATTGACAGAGAGTTGCATAGCCCGTATGCGTCCAAATATGTATTACGATAATCAATTAATTAATGTCTGAAAAGATTCACATTAGCAGCCTGCCAGTAAAGTCAACCCCAAACAGTACCTTTGTTCCCTTTCTGATTATAATTTTATTAAAATTTTCGGCTTTTTTTGGTTTATTTAAAAATTAAAATAATATATTAAGGAATAGTTTAATTTTGCATGAGAATACGGGAAGCTATTATTGCGGATCGGCCACATTGTTCGAGAATGAGGATGTCTGTCCCTCCTTGCACGTCTCCTAATGCTGTCCGATTATTATTTTAATATAAACCACATGCAGCAACCAAGCAATAACATTACCGATAGCAGTAGTCTAAAGTGATTTAATGAAATTGAGATATCAAGTTCGAGTATTAGCTCTTTGTAATATTATTAGAAGATATTCTGGATATTGAACCTTGACGGGCATCAATTTTTTATACTATAATAAACCTTTGGTAGTACTACCTACGTTGACGGGCCATTATTGATACTAATTATTTAATTTTTTTGATATATTTACGGTTGAACATGAAATCTAAGTATTATGCAGCGAGATAACTGAATTGCCACTACTGCTATTCTTATTGTTTATTAAGGAAAAAAAAAAAGAGCAACCTAGAAATTATAATTACATAATTGGCTATCATGCATACATTGTCAATATACGTGATGCATGTCCATGCATGCTATATGTAAACAGAACCGCGTATTCTATGTATGTATGTATGTATTATTCATGCATGAATATATAAATACATACATATACATATATCTCCAAGAATTTGCATACTTCTCACATGGATTTAGATAAATTTATATGCAAGATACATGAATAAGTAGTATCACCATGGGTGACAAACTTAAGGGGGAATTGAACATCTGACCTCGTAAATATTCTCTTGATCTTTTATACACGTCTTATTAATTTGAGCTAATTCTTGACATTAAATTTGCACATATCAAACAAATTGTTAATGCTTTGGCGGCTTAACCTAGTAAAGTTATTTATGACATCTAGAAAAATTTCGCCTTTTTCCTTTTCCGACAGCTCTGTTTCCATCAAACTTCGGTTTGTATACACAATATTAATATATATACATAGAGAGAGGGAGAGAAACCCATGTTGTGTCCCGTTTAAAAGGGAAGTGATCTAGAGGCAATTTAGAGATAGATATATATATATATATATATCGTAATTTAAGCTATATATTAAGGAAAAATAAATAATTTTTTTGGCGAAATAAATAAATAGCAAAATGAAAAAAATATTATTATTGACCAGTCTCGGGAATTCGCACGTCAACACGTAAATGCATGGATTGGCAGCAGGATTGATTAATCGTGGAAGAGATTAGCATATATCATACGTCAAAGGGCAATGATATAATTAATGATAAATGGAATTGTCTATACTTTGCTGTCGAACCCCACATTATGTTAACGTCCTACCTATCTTCCCCCATTTTTCTTCACTTGACTTGCTTTATTCAACAAATAAAAAAAAAATTAATAACAGTGGAAGTTGTATAAATTTTACATCCATTTTTAATAGTTGAGTTCTACGTGTTTGTAAATAACTGCTTTAATCCTATAAGATCAGTTCCCTACACATTTCTATCCGGCTTTTTATTATTGTGCTGACATGAATTTTACATCGTTAATAGAACCATCAATCGAATAATGATGATTTAGGCTGAAATATATAACAAAATCGATCTTATAGAGTTTAATTAGCTATTTAAAATCAGCAATAAAATTTTCCATACCCATTTGTCTTCAGCTCATCCGTGTCCAATCGATGTACTCTTTTATATAGTCTTGGAAACATTTCACATCCAAGTAATTCCCTATTGCCAATGTATATGAAACTACCTTGTGGATAAAATAATTGAAAACAGCAACAGCAGCACCAAGAACAGTAATGTACTGGTCTAAAACTCATTTTTATATAGTTAGTGAGTTCGATATTACATGTTTGAGTTTTTTATTTACAAAATATGCTAAAAGAGGCTTTTTAAATTGAGAAAGTCTTGTATGTAACATATATCCACGTGACAGTACTGATATGATATCACGAACCAATCAAATCAAGTCATTGTCATTGTCATTGCCATTTTTTTTCCTTTTAGATTTTATTAAAAACATTCTAAATATAACTGAACCTTATTAGCTAATAATACTATATCAATACTATTATGTGGTGTACTCGTGAAACAAGACTCTCTCCTTTGAACTTGGGTTTTAGTACACAACTTTCTTAAATTTCTTAAACTATACTAAACTTTCAGCATTACTACATTAACGAGACAGATTAATGCTAGTTGTTCAACTTTTTTGTTAAGTTCGCGGTAAAACATGAAACCCTGGATATCATGTAATGCGGTGAATGGATCGTCCCTATTACTATCACCTTTATCGAAAAACATAAAATAATAAAGATAAGGATAATTTGAATGTCATCTAAATCCTAATTAGGAGAAAATTCGAATAGCTAGGGTTTTAGGTTTTAGTTTACAAGATTATTTAAAGTTTATATTTTTAAGATTTCGGGTTTTTAGGAGGCATAGATTTTTTCTGAGACTATATAGAGTTCTTTAGGATTTAGGATTTTTGGGTTTACGGTTTTTAATAATTTTTGTGTAACGAGAGATTTATTCTCTCCGGGCCTATGAACACCGGGCAAGCGCGTGGGTGCCCCATCAATGGCTATGCGCTTGAGGGGTATCAAACCTCTGACCTCGTAGATTTTGACATGAGTTATACGTACATCTTATTCACTTGAACTAATTTTTGAGATAGTTTTTAAAATAAATTTTAAAGTACTTTTAAGGATTTTATGGTTTTAGAATTTCCAGATTTATAATATTTTTTATTTTTTTCCAGGATTTTATATTTTTAAGGGCCTTTTAGATTTTACATTTTGAAAAATTGGATCTGTTATATATATATATGTGTGTGTGTATATATATATTTTCGGTGGTCTGGATCTGTTACATTTGAATTCACTTTAGATGTGAGAATTTACTTTTAAAATTGAAAACTAACATATTTGTGGTACTGAAAATATATTTTTTCGGTTCACTAACGACAATGAATATATGGGTACGTAATAAATAATAATAATTACTTATACCACACCTTAGAGCATAGGATATACAAATCCATAAAAAAAAATGCCTGTGATTGCAATTAAGCAGATAATTCTGAATTAATGCGCCAAAACGATAATTAAAAAATCATTTAAAATATCAATGTAGACTCGGAGGCCTTTGATACAAATTTCAGTCAATTTGGATCATTCTCGCGCAATATACAAATACTTAGATGGATAAGTTATTTTTTTAGTGTGCACTATTTAATATTCAAATCCATGTTTGATTCAATTAATTCATGTTCAAATTAAAATATGAACTTAATTTTTTAGGGGAAAAAAGAAATATAGAACATATTGGGACGTGTTTCAGTATAAACCAGAACTCAAAGATCGGAAGACCTGAAGAACGGATTAGAAATCATATTTAAGATGCAAGAAAGGCGCTATCAATAGTTTGGACCGTAGTTGAAAACACAGAACAATCTTAACAGAATCTTGGTGGATATATAGAAGATTTTATTGAAATTATTTCATCATTTGAATAGGATCTTAGATATTGTAATATAGTTGATTTAGAAAATATATGTAGAGAATATTTCCTAAGAGTTCAAATAGTATATGGTATTGTGTCTCCAAATATGATCTTGTACAAGTTGTGAAGGTGTGCATTGGTGCTGTGAAACTCATGTAGCCTTGAGGCCCAATTGAGTGAGAAATTTTGTGAGTAATCTTTCTAATAAATTTCTTTCCGATAAATTTCTCTATAATGCTAGGGCATGAGAATTTGAGAGATTAAGTTCAGACTCTTGTCTAAAAGGGATTGTAATGCGGGATTTGAGTACGAGATCAGGAATATCTGTGAAGCTGTAATTTCCTAATTTGATTTATATGAAGTGAGTACTTACAGTTAAATAGCGGATTGCATCTACTACATATTATACATGAAATGATAAAAAATGGATAATTATGACAAAAGTTCTATAGGTTTGCCATTTTTTATCCTTGCGCTCTAAATATTTAAAAATAACTAATTCAGTCTTTTAAGATAAGTTCTGTTACACTTTCAGTTCAAATTATTATTGTTTTACTAACACAGATTTTATGCTATAATAGAACATCGATAATTCATACCGAAAGCGTAATGAAATTGATATTATAAGATTAAATTAGTTATTTTTAAATATATAAGACTCAACTGGTAAAAGAAAAATATAGAAAATGACAAAATGAGGAGTATTAAAAACTTTCCTATCAGGCTCTACGATATAGAGAATAAATAATAAATGGAAATTATTTTACATACAAGTGAATCGCACAGTCCAGAGAGAGGGTTTGGTACAGTTAATAGTGCTTATTTCTTGTGCCGAGGAGTTCTGGATTTGATTTCACATGTGAGATTTCATGTGCTCAAATCATGCTGCATGTATATAAATATAAATATATATTTTTAAATTAGTTTCAGGCAATTTCAAAGCTAGAGTGTGAAAATCCTTCAAGCTAACATTATCGAAGAATTTTCTGTGTAATAATAATTATTAAAAATGGTGGTTGGTTGGTCGACACATACAAAACTGTTCATAACTTGTATTGGTTAGATCCAGGGGCGGCTATGCATTTTATTTATGTAGTAGTTTACTTTAGATGCCTTGAATCAAATTCTGAAGTCAATCAATAAGATGGATATTATAAGGCTATGTTTGGTACGAAAAATTGAAAGGAGCGGAATGGAATGAGTAACGTAGTGATGCATTTTATATTTTTTAGTATGAACTTTGTCCGAATTCCCACTTTTAATATGAACTTTCTCGCATGACCTAAGAAGCACAAATTATGGGACATTTATCTCGTTAAGTACAACATTTATTTTTTTCATTAAAACAAAAACAATTAATTTTTTTCCATCAAAATTAACTTGTCACATCAGATAAAACTGTCACTTTTGATAGAATCTGTAACACAATCCCAAACAAGATCGTCTTATAGTTTGTGTTTTTCTAGGTTAAGACAAGTAAGTTCATAAGTAAGAATTTGATTAAAATTCAAGCACAATATATTACTTGCCCTGAAAGTTATTGTGTACATTCTACTGGTACATACTTTCTCAAAATTAATGACATAATATTCCATTGAAAAATATGAAAAATATTCATTTTATCACTTTTCATAATTATATTCCCTCGTATTTTTAAAATGAATTTAAATATCACCGTGTTATTATAGTTTATTTTATAAAAACTTATTCCATTCCATTCTTTTTTATTCTCTCGTACCAAACATAGTATAAAAAAAGTATGTGCTTCAATGGCAACAATCTAATGTACGTATGTGTGTACGTATGTTAAAGAATTTTGGAGCCAAGGTTGAGGATAATATTCTCACCACATCTAACCTCATTTTCTTCCTCCTCCTATTTCCTAGTACCGAGAATTTGAATTTTACTTAAAAAATAAAGAAAATAAAATTTAAAATATAAAAAAAATTGAGTATTATCATTTACCAGTGTATATTTATAGATAGATATTGATCGATGCCTTATAAGCGTAGTGAAAAATTTACGTCTAGAAAGCTCATTACAGTAGGATAAAATAATCACGAATTTACGTCTTGTATTCGAATTGAATTAATGAAAATAGTTACGTTGGATATATGAGGCAGATGGTCTGATCGACGCAACATCGACATCCACAACCTACGATGAATGGATCCTTTGCTCAGTTAGACGCCTCATGTTTAATTTATTTTCAGTTCTTTTATTCCTTCTACGGGCCAGTAGTCCACGTTTACAGCTGGAAAAAATAGATTATTTTAAGTCGCCCGACCCGGTTTGAGGCGGGTCTAACCGGATCCGTGCATGTGCCGGACCTGGTTTGGATCTGTCTTTTGACCAGCAACAATTTGAAGCACGACAGAACACTACATTATTATATACTTAAAAGTTAGCTTTTATTTTATTTAAGTGTAATTTTATCTTACTAAATTAATTAATAATTTTTTATTTTATTAAAATTGTGTAAAATTTTTTAAAATTTATCTATACTATATTTTAAATCATATTTAAAATAATTTTTTTTTTGCACTTCAGTCAGACCCGCACACCAAAGTGGGTTCAGGTCTTCGAATACCTGTACTGCCCCGCACCATTGCAATTTCTATCCGACCTCGCATTTTCATAAAAATTCTTTTTTTTTTTTTGCAATTTCAATATTTCAAGTTCAGTCGACTCTCCACAAAAATCCAATATTTAAATTAATATTCCATGCATTTTCCTCAATATTTTTACGGCTACCTTACCTACCATTCCATGGAAGTTGCCTTAGACAAAGTCATTTCACTCGATCTAGAATCCACTACTAATATTAGATCATTTTCTCAAGTCAAAAATTAAGAAAGTTGTCTGAATCGATTAGACCGTGCTTTAGATTACGACTATTTGTTTGACGCTCACAATACATGAAGTGTGAACCGATTTTGACCCGATATTTTATAATTGTATGCAATGCATATCAGTGGATGCTCGACGTTGAAAGATGCATTAACAAGCAATTTCCACCTTCCTTCCCTCACGACAATTCTTGCCTTCCCTTGGAAAAAGCAAAGATTCCTTAATTGTTTAACTATGTCGTCGGAATTTGAATTCTTCTCTCCTTTGAAAATTTTAGCTTGATTTGACCATTTCATCTCAATGCAATTTCTTCTATTATTTTTTTTTAATTTTCCTTTTCCAACGTGTTGTATTTGTTTTTTAATGAACGTTGGCATTAAAGAAATTGATGGTTAACAAGTATAGGTTAGTTGGATGGTTCGACGGTTTTTTTTTTCTTGGAGAAAGATTTTAAATATGAATCTCGTTCATTGAGAAAATTTATAATAAAGACAGTTTTATCTCCTTAACTGGCTCGAGTTTGAATTATTTGACATATCAGGACGCTGCACATTGAAAAATAAATGAACTAGTGATGGATGCAAGGAAAGATGGAGAAGAGTAAGAGAAATTGAACTGATCTGGAAGATTGAGACGCAGTTTGACGCACAGAAGGAGGCCACAAAACCAAAGGTTGACATTACTGATGAAAAAAGCATCCACTTGACCAACATCGATTCTGAAATGGCTCGGTATCTCTTTCGCTTAAGTAAGATTTCGAATTCGAGTCTTGTAAATAGTTAAAATTTGTGTCGAGAGAGATTTACCTCTTCAGTGGGCCAGTGCAACTTGAATTTGAACTAGTCAGGCTCACTGGCATGTTGGTCTGCAACAGAAGAAAGAAAATCGTCTCTATAGACATTTTTCAAGGCTGTAACCCTCAATTCCAACAGGTGGCCTTTCTGCATAGCATCATAGGTGGAAGGCAAAGACGACCTCCTCTCGGACGCCCGAGACGCGGGGGAGATATCACCCTGGAAGAGCTAGAATCGGTTAACCAGTCCACAAGCGATGGACAAATTATAACCTATTTGCAAATTGTCTTAAGAGTAATTTCACTGTCCTTTTGGATTACACAATTGCGGGATAAGGAGAATTAACTGGAGTTCTTCACTATATTCAGATGGAGTACAAGACATCAACCCTCTTTCTAGCCATAATACATTGAAAGACCGGACTCCATATATTTATAGCCACAATACATATCCCACAAAATCTGATAGCATATGTTCTGGAGGTATTTTATTTACGGAGAAATACTATATTATGATAAACTCCCCAAAATATTTTCAAGAATATATTTTCAGGAATACTTCAAATTTATCGTCAGAATCCAATCATAATATTGACCTAATTCCCGGATCTGCCCCCTTGCCAATCAGTTGAACTGTGTTCTCAGTAAGACCTGCAAGTTTGCAACCTCATAACTGTCTAAGATCACTGCACGAAGAAAATTTCATGCCCGCGTGCTTCACCGAACATGTATAAACTCGTAAAAGGTCGATAGAATTTTCACCGATGTGTCACCTGAGCCATTGTTAGCCTTAACCGATAGCCTGACTCTGTGCGTCGAAGAGACAGCCAGAGTGAAAGTTCAAGTCAGAAGCATTTTCTAACAAGTGAAAGAAAGCACGTTACGATCAACATGGACAAACCGAAACTCAACCAAGTTCTTCCACCAAACAAACTTGCATTTTTAATTGCAAGATTTTAAAATTTTCATGAAATATGGAAAAAAATACGTATAATTTCCATGTCATTACGTCAAAAGGGTTTTACTCTACTAAACTATCACATCAGTAAAAATTGACGGTGCTAGACCCAAAGGGTTATAAAAGCCTAACGAATTGTAACTTGGGAGAAATTTAACCCGACCGAGTCTCGGCAGTCGGCCCAACAACATCACATTCTCTTCTCCCTAAGACCCACATTGCCTGTCGGAACATTTTGGGCGGGCTTCTCGTGCCTTTTTAACGTTTGCCCAGCATGAGGAGACAATCTCAAGTATAACTCCTATATCATATGAAAGTACTTAAAATGAATCAGATTTAATTATTTTAATTAATAATGAATAGAAATAATCAAATCTTATTTTTATGTGATATCACGTAAGCATTCTCACGTGATATACTTGTTACAGGAACACTTTCTCCAACACGGGAGGTTCCAAACATGAAAAAAGAGACCAAAAGAAAGGACAACATGGAACATTTTCTCCAACACGAGAGGTTCCAAACATGAAAGGACAAGATAAATAATATTTAATTACTTACTTTCTCTTAATTGTGTTTTTTTTATCGCGTAATTTTTGTCATTAGAATTGAATTATTTTGTCATGAACATGCTGCTAGCACAATCGACCCATGATCAAATGAGAATCAACTATGTTTTGTTAGGCTTTATTATTCATAATCCATTTCGCTTCTTGACATCAGGGCTGAACATTAAAAAAAAAAATCACGAAAATAATTCACCCGAACAAGATCATCACAGGTAAGAATTACATATCCAAAACATGCATTTATTAATACATATATATGTCATGTAAATGAGGAGAAAGTATTTTATAAAACGGTGTCATCAAGTAGAAAAAGTCTTTAATAAAGCGATCATACTACGCAAACGATGCTAATATGACATATCTGTCCAGTCAGAATTCACCATTTATAAATTATCCAATTAGGATTCACCAATTATTAGAATTTTTAAATAATTTTTTACCATGTATATATTTTTCCAATTGGGGATCATCATTTATTAGAATTTTTTTATTTGTAAGATTTTTTAGGATTTAATAATCATAACTATATAAATTATTGATTGTATGTCAAGTTCTGATTGAACGGATATATCACGTTGGTATTACTTACGTAGTATGATCGCTCAACTGAAGACTTTCTCCATCACGTGATAGCATTTACACGATAATACTAACGACTAATATTTAACTATGCCTAGCGTTGTTTTGGGGTTCTTAGATTTTATAAATAAATTCTAAAATTATTGAATCTTATTTATCGATATCACTGCGTAAGTAGTGTGATAGAAGATACCTTCTCCATAAAGGAGACAAAAGACAAGTCGAAAATTCGTAACTGAGACGGCAATCGAAGGATACCATGATTTTCATTATTATATATGACGAACATTTCGGGTCCTAATTGCACATTTGTCGTCTTGAAACCTTGACTGTTACCTCAATCGTATGCGTACAGCATCCCTACCCAGGTAGCATATATTTTCAATTTAATACTGAAGAAAATGCAAAGTGGATAGGAAAGATATTTATGCGGTTATTAAAATAAAGAGGTGAATAGATTTTTATGAGAATTTTATTAATAAGAGTCGAATTTGAAATTTTTTAAATACCGAATCAAAGGGAAAGCCATGCCACTAATTAAGGGCATAGCGCATAATTATTTTTTAAAAAAAAATTCCCAAAATAAGAAGGAAATTTATCCTAAAAGTTCCGAGTTCGATCTCACCAGTTAGATACTCCTTTTATCTCATCTTTCTTCTACTCATTCTATGCACATGTGTCTCCTTTCGTACACCGAAGAGTATTTTTCATCTTCCTCATAGACCATAATCAAATCCTCCAATAAACCTAGGGAATCGGAAGGAAGAATCAACTCTTCAGAGAGCCTAAAACAAATTTCCCGAAGATCTAACCCCTCCTAGCACGCCGTCTCGTCCGGTTCAGTGCTTGCGCGATGCACCTTTCAGTGGAAACCGGAGCTCTGCATCTTTGCTAACGTACTGTCTTCTCATCCACGCCGGGGTGTTAAAGAAAGGCCAATCTCATACAGGAAAAGTACATCAAAAAATTCTCGAAAACACAAGGAATTTGAATGTCACTTCCAGTCGTTTAGACTTTTTGCTGGTTATCGATCCGGTCTTATGGCCATGGCAATATTTTAACAACAAAATTGACTGACACGTATTCGAGAACAGCAGATTATACGTTCAAAAAGTGGAATCTTCATCAAGATATTTATTTATGTTTGGATATGATAAGCTTCAACGACAAGCCTTTGGTACCGCATGCAGCAACACTATCTTTTGTTGATAATCATTATTTGACCCCAAGGGCATGTGCACAGGCGGCCAAAATAATTAAGTTAAACTTGGTTTTACTAAGACAAGAATTAACAATAACTGATCTGACTCGAACTTGTAATTTTTTTATAACGAGAAATTTACTATCCCGAGTTCATGATCATGAACAACCCTACAAGTCCATGAATTCATATGAGTTCATTTGCAAAGTATATATCTCGGTGGTCTCGTCAAGGGTTACGTACTCAAGGAGGAATCAAACCTTTGACATCGTGAACTTTCTCATGATTTATGCTATTTTAAGATTTTTTTCCCTTTTAAATTTTATAAAAAATTCTTAAATAAATGTCTTAATTTGATTGACTAGTATCATTATATAAACACTCTACATACTATTATTACATATAAGACCCTCTCCCAAAACTGCCTCTCTTAATTACAACATGAGCTATGATGGCCAAATTTGGTTTTTGGCATAGATCATTTCTTAAACAATAAAAATGCATCATATTTGAACCTTGAGCTAAGGAAATTTATTTAAGGGTATGAAATTTAATAGAAGAATAAGAGTAAAAATTTAAAAAATTAAAAAGATAAAATAATTTTAAAATAGTAGATAAAATCAAGCTGAATTTATGAAACATTTCACGCTTTTTCTCGAGTTTAGGGGACGGTCGCCCTTGCACAATCCTTAAATTCAACCCTTGCTCGAGATCTCACACTAGGGCTTCCATTGGGCACTGTCAATTAATAATTTCAACCTTTATATATAATGTACAAGTATTGTTTTTTTTTTTTCATTTTATACTTCATGAGCCATAATTAATTGGGTTATTTCACTAATGGCTAAAACTATTTCAACCATGAATTTTTTTTCGTTCACAAAATTCGAATATGAAATATTGCTTAAAGAAAAAAAGTGTCGACTTATTTCAATCAACTTATACTTGCATAAGCGTCGACCATGACATGTATGAGCAAGATAACTCACACAGATCCCACCTTTGAACTTCATGGCAAATAAAAGCTTGACAAATGGCACAGATTTATGGTGTCACGTCACCATAGAATTCCCAAAATTTTAACTATTTACGTTCGGCTGTTCCGTCTAATTACATTCCATGGAGACACAGATTATATAATTCAACAGGTCGCACAGCAATTAATTACGAACAAGTTGGTCCAAAGGGGAAGACAAAGGAATGAAAGGACGAAAGGGACGGGAAGATCCCAAGTTTTGTGGCCTACGAAACCGGAGAAGAATAGAAAAGAGAGTCCGCAGTCATGAGTTTCCCGCAACTATTACTACAAGTTCGATCAGTTCGGACAACAGAAAAGTCGTAGAGAAAAACAAGCTCCGCTCAAAAAATATTAGGCGGGTGCTACTCATACCATACGGGGCTCGGTTGATAAGGTCTACATGTTTCTTACAGCTACGGATGTGGAGCTCGTAGAAGGATATCTAGCTACTTTCTCGGGCATTTATGGGTTTTTCGGGTTTGCGCTTCCTTAATTTGTCCATAAGTTCAGGAACTTGAATAGTCCATTTTGAGTCCGATCATTGACTCATAAAGGGTTAAGCTTTTTCCATTTTGATAGTGTTGAAATGATACTTTATATTGATATATCACAAGAAACCAACATTACCTTGAATTATTATATACCGAATGTAAGAGGATGGTAGCATTATTGCGTACCCAACTATCCCTAGCCACGTAGTATTCGAGCTTCTGTGTTTAGCAGCAAATGTATCAGATCACCAACCGAACAATTAGTGCTTCCATTGACCCATCAATGTAACACCACCAAAGATCTAACAGACATAGTCAGTATTCGCCAAGTTACGGACTCAAAGAGACCCTTCTAATAATTTTGCTTTAAGGGGAATTCAAATTTAAAATCTTGACCTCATTAAACTGTGAGAAAATATGTTTTTGGTTTCCCACCCGGTATCCGGTACCCGAAGGCCCGACTAATCCGGATTCGGGGTACTGTCGGGCGGTTTCCCGGGGACCCCTCCCAAGAAGGTTTGCTGCGTTCACAGGGGCTCGAACTCGGCACCTCTGCTTAAGCGACACAAGCCCCTTCCACTTGCGCCAACCTTCTTTGGTGAGAAAATATGTTTTGAATCATTAGATTGTCAGCATTAAATGTAGTTATAGCATTGTTATGATAGTCAAAATCTAATAGACTTTCAGAAATTGAATAATCTATTTAAAAAATCTAGCCGGCGTAGAAGGATCTACGAAATTACTGGACATGATGACCTCATTATTTCTTGTCCCCATTAAAAAAATTGTTTGATGTCGTACTTGTTAGACGGCCGGAAAGGACAATCGGAACTATTTTAAATGCAACTTTTCGAGGTGGTTTCGTGCAACTCTTCCAATCTATTGGTCCAAATTCCAATTTCATCACATTCCTTGAGCATGCTTACCACATTTCCTTGTCAAGGAAGTTTCACAGCATTGTCCTTCAAATGCTGTGGTAAATTTCAACTTCGACCACGACCCTATGTTGATCGATACTAACTTCTCATGGATCATGCAGATCTACTATCGGTTTCTCTCCTGTTAAATTTACGGCTTTTGTTTATATGAGGTTGACTCATATTCAAATCAAAAGTTTACGGTTGATAGATGGTATAATCCAAGTCTCCCTGTCTTCCCAAAATCTTACCACCAACTTTCTAAAATGAAATTGCAATTCTTGATATCTATTCTTGACTCGTGTCCCTCGAAGGCTCATCATCAACAACTGAAGTAAAACTAGACATTTTCTTGTACTTGGATTCATTGACAATGATTTTCGTATCAAAGTCCAGCGCAATATGAGCCTATATGATAATTTACTCTCATACTATGTTAAAATTTTACCGAATTTTAGGCACGCATCCAATCCAAAATCTTAACGGGTTAAAAAATTAATTAACATGGTAGCTAGGGTTTGCACGTTAAAGTTAAAAATTAAAAATGACCAGTGTCTTAACTAAAACTGCTCTGACTTTGATAGCCAAGAAAGTGGCCTTCGTGGTATAATTCCATCCTATTATATATATGCACACATATATAATTATAATTATGTATACATATATATAGTATGGTGTTTTCTTCTTGTTCTCTCCCGATAACTGCTGATAAAGGCGATGAGAACAAGGAATTCCAAACATATTATATAATCAAATGACACTATTATAATAACAATCAAGGTCTTGTTTCATAAACTGCAGAAATATCTCAAATGATCCTATTTAACAATGATACGATAAAAAAAAAATTAAAGTATCCTTATATGAAATAATTGAGATAATTGCTCGGATGATTAATACTAATTTACTCATTTTTCTTAATTTAAGTAATATTTTTTTTCAAATTACACAATGAGATAGCATACTGTAAGAATTTCTCATAAATTACACTGTAATCAATTGACAGCTGGCTAGCGCTGCTATTGTTTCATAGAGATTATTATGTGATGACAATATAAGATTTCAACTCACATTTAAAAGATTCTGAATTCGATCATCTTCATAAAAGTTACGTGTCTCTTTTAATTTATTTACCTTTATTTTCTATGAGTTTATTAGGCCCATGGGCATATTATATGGCTGAAAAAAGAGAGAGAGATAATTATGTTATAAGATCGTTCTGCAGAGATATTACAGTAAACTTAGAACCAAGTGATTACTAACTCGATTATCATTAGTAGACTCTCCGAACCCATTTATTCTCCCCTTTTCATCTTCTTCTAAACCACAAATTTTCTTTTATAACTGAAAAATGGAAATTTTGTACTCAACCCTTAGAAATCAATTGTTTATCACCATACGGGGCACCTTACGTTAACTCTCTTGTCATGTTTTATTTGTTGCAATCATGTTTTCGATGTTAAGATAACCGCGCACGTCTCAAGGACATGGAATCGTAGCACGCAATAATCTCGTTACGTGTCATAGGCTCCTTGATCAGTACCATTTCATAAATATCCCTTTCACCAAGTCTGTATTTATAGAGATACATCTGCAGATTGACGATCACAGATCTGAATGGATTAAGATTAGAGGATTTGACAGCTTTTTAAAGAATTTTTTAATATATACTACAAAATATTCAAAAACAAAACAAACATATTTCATGTCTTGGAATATCTTTCCTTTCCGGTTACAATGAAACTTCCAGCAAACTTAAGAACATTTGCAATGACAATGACCCAACAATTAATTAAATATTTGGTAGTCATTCAGAACATTTTACGCATCAAAATTCTAAATTTTAAATGTCGACATCTCGTACAGCTGTCAAATTGTCGATCAATGAATTTTACTTGTAATATGCAAGGTTTTGAAAACCCTTAAATATTTTAAAGGAATAGTAGTACTAAAGGTGACGCAGCCACTTCCACTGTGTAATAGACTTTCGTATTCTACCGCGAATATATTAAATGAGTTGAACGATCGGCGCTAATACTATCTTTGTCAACATAGCATCACCAAAAATCTAGTGTAGCTGAAAACCCCTGAGCCAGCCATGATGTAGATGGCATCTGAGCGAAAATTAATCTCAACCAGTAAACTCGTCATAAAAAACCCTATAATAAGATTAACAAACTCTCAAGAAGCTGCCAGGTAAAGGAAGGGGAACCTTGGTGGGTTAGAACTCTTGAAAGGGAAGGTAAATTTATTGGTAGCTTTCCTTTTCTTTTATTTTTATGTTTGCACCATGCATTATCCTGAGTCAGCTGAAACGTATTACGAGACTAATTTACAGTTGGGTCGGAATCCCCATAAAAATTCTTGTGACCCTTCCAATCTGAGATTTAATCTTGAGATTATTCATTTGGGATCTAGTGATGAAATAATTAGGTCAATTCCAAGTTAGGCGTGGCTCTCGTTTTCAATCATCGATGCAAGAAGGAAACGAAGCTAATTGGCATCTCTAATTTTTAAATCAAATCTTGAATTCGATATTTGTCCTAAATTGTTATCCTCATTGTCGGCCAGATCTATTATAAATTTCCTCGAATTCCATCAATCCAAGCTCCCCCAAAATCTCGACTCGATCCATCTTCTTGCTTTCTTTCTCTGCCAAGAAGATGATGATGTCTCACTCGGAAACTTTCAGACAACCTTGGCAGTGCCAAGATTTCATGGACTCGACCTTCGATGAATTTGAACGGAGTCAATCTCTCGAGTTCTTCTCACAGTTCCATTATCGATTACCCACCAAATTCCCAACTGATCTCGACTATGAATTGCTGCAAATCGATTGCCCAATTGAGGAACTCCTCATGGACTTTGACGGGTTTGATTCCGTGGAGTCGATTGCTTCTCCTTCTCTTTCTTCTTCGTCTTCGAAGCAAGTCACCTCCAGCGACAGCAGTAATGGAGATCATGACCAGTGGAGCCCACTGAGCTCATCGTCCCTGAAATCCGACGAGTCTTCCGTAACCGGAGCTCCCATAAATCCCCAGAGCGGTAACCTGAACCTGCCGGCGGCGGACATGGAGATTGACACCCAGCTTAGCCTCCACCACCTCTTGAAGGCCTACGGGGAGGCAATGGAGAAAGGGCAGGCTGAGCTCATGGAAGCGGTCTCGAGATGCGCGCTTGAGAAGGCCAACCCAGTCGGCGGGTCCCTGGACCGCCTTGTGTTCAACCTCTTCGGCCACAAGGAGAGGCAGCAGTGGCAAGGCGATGACTATATCGGCCAGGAGTGCTGGAGACACCATGAACTGGCATTCCAAGCTTTCTACCAAGCATTCCCCTCCATGAGATTCCTTCACTTCGCCGCAAATAGCGCGATCCTCGAGTCAGCTCCTAGGGGTGCCGGCTCAGCTATCCGGGTTGTGGATTTCGACCTTGGGGAAGGGGTCCAATGGGTCCCAGTTATTGAGGCCATGGCCGCCCGGGGAGACAGGGCAGCACTGAGGCTGACCTCGTTAAGGTGGGTGGAGGAATCAGAGGATTCAAAACCCAATGACAATCACGGTGCGTGCCCCGGAAACTCGGGGAGGAGGTTCCAGGATGTCACAAGGAGGTTGTGCGGCTATGCGGCCGAGGTCGGGGTGGAGCTGAGGATGGAGGAGATGGATGTGGATGAGCTTTTAAATGAGGTAAAGAAGGGAATGGCACTGAATGGGATAAGAGAATGGATTGCATTCAACTGCGTGGTGGGGTATAGCTTGGGGAAGAAGAGCAGGAGCAGGAAACAAGTGGCAGAGTTTCTTAGCATAGCACAAGAGATCGTGGCGGCGGGCAACTCCGGCACCATAACGTTTGGGGAAGGGGACGGTTTTGGGAAGCTGAAGTCACGCGCTGAGTTCGGGGATTTCTTCGACAGCTGTTTGGGGCATTACCAGACAGTCCTAGAGTGCATGGAGACTGAGTTTCCTGGTGAGCTTTTGGAGGCGAGGCTGGCCATGGAGGCTCTGTTCGTTTCGCCGCTGATCGACCCAATATCGTGGGGCCAGGTGTGGGAGGAAGTGAGGGCTTGTTCGGAGGTCGAAGAGGGGATCCGGGCTCGTCTTGCTGGCCGGAGAGTGAGCCGGGAGAGCTTGGCGGAGGCAACAGAGCTGGTGGGAGGGAAGGGCTGGTATGGAGTTGGGACTGGGGAGAGGGAGAATGAGATGGTCTTGCAATGGAGGGGAACTCAATTGGTTACATTCCAAGCTTGGGGAAGGTAGCTTAGCATCACAGAGGAAGTTTGTATAGAAGGTTTGCACGATGAGCTATGGTAAATTTGTGTACAAAGAGAGGTAAAATCTGGTGGAGGAATAAAATATTTTTTTTTAATCTCATTCCTTCCATTTTGTATCAGCTTATATTCGAAAATTGAATGTCCCTTTGTCCGATCCACGGTCAAGCTAAAGTCGTCCATCAACGAGGTGAAACTTTTTCAGATGTAAATTTTTTGTCAGAAAAAAATTTGAATGAGAAATTGTTCTCATGAGAGTTTAAGCATTATTAATTGGACTTAAAAAGAGTTTAGATAAATCCAAATTTGAGTTATGGATTGATAAGAAGTTCACGTATAAACAAGCCCATAAGGCCTCTGCTGGAGAATAGGAAATTCAATTACACACTGACCAGGAATGAGAATATGGAATGACTTATAAGGGAAAAATTGTTGATGGATGGTAACACTCACCGCCACATAATAAGACTCATACCCATCACTTACGCCAGCGCAGGAGTGCAGTCAGGCTCGATTTAGTTGAGAAGAATTGTGCATGCAAGCCTGCTCGTGAGGTCCTTTCAAGGCCTAAGAGCATGGACAATACCTCGTAGATGGCCATTCGATGTGTGCCTCTGTCACAAACACCGTTCCAAGCTTGGAAGACAGCACAAGTATTGGACGTCGTATATCCTTTTTTTGTTTATTCCGGCAAGTTGATCAATGTGAATGATGTTTTACTTGATCTTGTTTTTCAAAAACAGGTGACCGTGTCTTAGAACATAGGACAGTTCATTCTCGTTCAAACATCAAACAAATGCCTGCATTGGTAACTGATCTTCCATAATTGGATCAGTCGCTTCATGATCACTTTATTTTGTGGCACAACTCGTGGCTATGTCGATAGATCAACAACTTACAACACGAAGAGCAAACAGTCGAGTTATAAGCTTTTTACTCTCCTCTTATTAATCTACGAGCTCGTGCAGAGCCTGGGATCTTGACAGTTCTATGCGAGCGATCCGGTTTGCTCTCGACTCCACCACCATGTCGATGCAACGAATCAGTTCATTTCTTCAAGTTGACTTACTGGGTTGTGATTGTTTTGCAGGCCCTGGAAGGACTCGGTCCTTTGTAATTGACACAGATGTAGTGCATGAAGTTGGGGTAGTTCTCCTGCGATGGACACAAAGTGAAACATTATGAGACAGAACAAGACAGGGAGAAAGAGACATACCATGATACTAACTCTGATCAGTCGACCGTTCACTGCCACCCACGGCACATACTCGTGCGGAGGATCGAGCCACTCAGTTTCTTCACCGTACTGCCGTTCAAGCTGCACTCATCCGACTAGAATTTAGAACTTGGATCACCATCCATGATCAAATCAGTGGATCCAAAGCTTTATGTTGGAAATTCCTGACAGCACAGACCTGTTTCCCGGTTCCAGTGGAGTAGCACTTTGAAATGAGAGAGGGATCCAGCTTAAGCCGCTCACAGCATGTCCTCCACACGGTTTCCTCTGATCCCACGTGTTTGGTGAAGGACTCAGTCTCGACGCATTATATGAATTGAAATTCGTTTTCTGAGCAATGGCGATGTTGCATCATATCGGTTCCGACAAATTCTTGCCTCTTTATGTAATTTGATTTGGAGATCCTCATGCTCTGGAGGAGCAAGCTTGTGCCTGGTACGGCCAGGAGGTGATGGCGCAGGCATGTATCATGTTGAGGTAACATTCCCTATTTCCATACTGTAATGCATCCACAAAGAATTAGGTTGCTGTGACGAGTAGAGAACACAAGAAACCGAACTGACGGATTGGACAAGGATAGTTTCTGCTGATCTTGATCTTGTTTGGAGATGCAGAAAATTAAGAGGGCAAGCAATAGCGTCAAGTGAAGACCTGACCTGGCACAGGATGGTTCCCTTGGATCTGTCGAGAAGGGCATTTCCCCAGGGGACGAGCCGGAGATCGATGACACTCTGGACGTTGGGAGTCCTAACAGCCTTCGCCAAGCCGTTCATGATGAAATCCTTACTGGCCGGCCAGAGGCTCTTGTAGTACATTGTCAGGGTCACTCTAGGAACCAGAATGGCCCTGATCGTTTCGGGGGCGACTGTGAGGAGGCTCTCGACGTGTACGAGAATGGAGTCCAGAAGAGAGAGGAGGACGAGGTAAAATGCCAACTTTCCGGACATTGAAACAGCAGCCATTTCCGTGTAACTGCACTTGTGATGCTCCCTTGGGAAAGACATATATTGGTGCAGTTCAAGAGCTATTCACCTGAAACTGATCCGACGCATACAGTGAGTCAGCTTTTATGTGTACTGCTACTTGATATTTGGAGACCTGACTTATCTGATTTCGAATAAATTCTATCCTGTAAGAGATAAATTAAACTCTCGTAATCTTGAATTTTACTTGTAAAAAGAGGGAGTATTACTGTGAAACTTCTGTATGCTTCCATTTTTTGATATTGGATCCTATACGTTTCATTTCTTCTGAGTTAATCCTACAAGATTAATTCTGCCACATTTTTTAGTCTTGGTAACAGTGACAGAACGACTGTACAGTACTAACGGTGGCCTAGAATTGCTGACATGGCATTGGCATGTCCGGAGAGGTGGCCTGCAATTAGATGCCACCGTGCCCGTACCTGGGAGGTGGCCTGGTCCTCTCCACTACTGACCTCTTCACTTGGAGGAGGTCCAAATCGGTCCCCTGGGCAGGGTTGCTGGAGGAGTCTAAAATAATACAAGCAACCCCGTCAGGGGGAGGTGGTAGACGGGCAATTGCCTTCGTGGGCGTCGCTTTTCCCCCTTTCTTTAAAAAAGAAAAAAATAATTTTATTAGTTTTATTTTACAAATATCCATACTATTTGTTTTACACGTAACATCACGGCAGCAAATGCAGGGACGATGGAGTCAGAAAATGATTTATATACATAATATATATATTTATTTATTTATGGTTTCCCATTATAATTTTTTCCTAAAAAAGAAGCTTTGTATAATAGAAAGGAATTTTCTCAATCTACAATGAATACACACACAAAGCATGCATCAATCTCCACCTAATAAGATTCTGCAACAGAGCAGAACAGAACATTCTTAATTAGACTTTCTTATATCTGGTAACTTATCTTGCACAGGGAATCAGCCAATCCTGCAAGTGAAAAACACGACCAACCAAGGGAAGGAATGTGACACGGAATTATGAAATTAATCGCATGGCATTCAACCTACTGAGCGTGTCCTCTGGACTCAATAGTCCAATCCATTCACAGCTCATTCATCGCAACTTCCTGAGACCTTCGAAGGCACTCGAGAAGTTTCGATCAAAATAGAGAGCGGATCGAGGACTCTGTGCTCGGTTACAAGACTGACCATTCATCCCGACGACGGCCAGCGAATACCCGTAGATAGTAGTTGCATTTTATAAGAAGTGCATTTCCGTTCTTCGGCCAACAAAGCACCAGTGGTCTAGTGGTAGAATAGTACCCTGCCACGGTACAGACCCGGGTTCGATTCCCGGCTGGTGCATTTTTTTTAATTTTTCTAAAAATAAATAATAATTAAAATATAATTTTTTTTAAAAAAAAAAGTTTAGCATCGCGTGGTTTGGTAGTATAGGGCTCAACTCAGCTTGTTTAATTGTCCAACTTGAACTCACTCAAGCTCGAGCTCGTTAAAATCGAGCCGAATTCGAGTTTCCACCAAACTGAGCCCAAACAATTTGTGAATCATCTCATCTTATTTACTCCTAAAATAAACTACTTATTTCAAATTATTGATATCCGTAATGATAAACTTGAGTTTGACGTAATAAAATGAGACAGAAAGGGACAGAATTTAATAATTGGCAATGTAGATCCATATGCCATGTGATATGACAGATGCCTGCTAATTCCACAAGAGTTTGATCGAGTTGATGCTTGGAAAGCTGGAGATTTTCTCCAAGTTGATCTTGACCACGAATCTCCTGAAGCCGTTGCGGATCAAAGTTGGGATCGAATTGACTGACTCATTTTCAGACCAACTGCTTATGCCTCTTAAATTCAAACCCCTTCTAGACAGTTTTGAGGTTATGGAACGTTATCTCGAAGCACCGTTCGCTATATCGAGACATCCCTGCTGGAACCCGAACGTAAGATTTTCACCACAGTACGATCGATGACTTCTTTTTCGGTGAACGCCACCCAATTTCTGGGAAATAAGATCAAAGGAAGCAAGCACGCAGCAACGAATGATTCAGACGAGAAGAATTACAAGGTAAGTGTATCGGTTAACTTTTATCCTTTCTCGAGCACGAGCACAGACAGAGCGAGACAGAACTCGAACTATATATGCATGGCAAATACAGATTATTCTGAGAATTTATCTCGGCCGAGGATCGAGTCCCGGCCGGGCCTTATTTGTTTGAGGGTTTCTTGCAGAGATCCTTCATCCATTTGATCAGCTTCACCTTCTTCATCTTCGACTCCGCCTTCCCCTTCTTGCCGCTGTTGTCGTCGGAGGAGGACTGCGGCGGAGGGTCAGGGTTGTTGTCCCACTGGTCCGCCCACGACAGACCCGAATCCATTTGGCTCTGCGATGAACGCTTCCTCTCCCTCTCTCCGAGAAAACCAGAATGATCAAGGAATTCGGATGCTGAACGAATCTCTCTCTCTCTCTAGCTTCTACCCAACATCTTTGGATAAAAGATCGCTAGCTGGAGCTATGGCTTTCCTAATTTAGCAGTCAACCCATGTCAACTTTCTTAGAATAATGAGTTGTCGGAGGGAAGTTAGTTATTGTTTGGTTAACCGTTACCGTACATTTTATCCATCTTAAATATGTCGGTGTTTTTACGGACACCAATTCATTGAGATGGTTTGGCACGTAAAATATCAGTTCGAATTTTCTGAATAAAAAAATTTTATGATTAGAAAAATTTTATGCTTTGTGCTGGAACAAGTAAGAACCCATTGACCTCGAGGATAACAAAACAAAGAGAAAAAAACGGCGTTTCTCCACATTTCCCGCTATCACCATTCCAAAAACCAGTACCAGTCAATAGAGGGTCCTGTTCGATATAACCCGATTTAGTGCACTTGTAACAATATCGAGGCAGGATATAGATGTAGAGCTTAAATCGGGTAATAATGTATTTATTTTTCGATCTGTACCTCTGATATCCAGTAACCTAGTGAACTCTAACTGATTATTCCGTTCCAACAATGTACTGATTGGAAAACATCTAACTCGTTGCTCCAACAGTTCATGACTAAACCTCTGCTTCACTATCCATCTTTAAGCTCTTGTAGGTCCCTTCCCGTCTGCAGGGCTTCCCCAGCGGGAACCACATCCTCCCACCAGGATCACCGCTGAATCCCACGGTGTATCGGATCCCAGTACCTGCCGTTGCAGGACAACGTGCTCCAGTTTGTAGTCCAACAACCCAGTCCCGGTCCATTATCTCCATCTGACCTTGCAGCTGGGACGTGTAATAGAATGGCACCGTGGACCCGGGAATGGCCGTCTCAGATTTCCCCGATAAGCAACCGAGGAGTCCGTCCAGGAAAGCGCTGAGTCACTCAAACCGCTCCTCAGAGTGGTCTGCGAAACCCAACAAGCTGATCTCCCAGCATGCGGTGCTTATGTAACTGTCTATTGCCGCTGCTTCATCGAGCACACCCCACTCCATAGCCCGTACCTTGGGAGCTTAGGCAGTTTGAACATCCAATGCAAAGACCTTTCCCTTCAAAAGAGAAGGGCAGCTTGTCCCCTTCCAGAACCCCAGAGCCGCGCTGAACAATAGCCATTCCAGCAAGGATCAGGGCTGACAAAGACAGATGCCACTTTGAGAAAATTACAGAATCGACCAAATATTTGAAAGATTGGGTGAAGCATCATTGAGAGAAGTATAAGATAAAAGGAGCTAATAGCAGATGGAATGGTCGTCTTTTTTTAATCACAGAAAGCTTCACTGGTTAAACAACGTGACCCATTCACCAATTCACATCCGAATAGCATAAATTCGATGGAGACACACAAATGGCTGCCTCATGGTATAGCTCCGGTCAATGGGGCATTTCATCAAACAGCTAAGGCAGAAGGTAATTTTCTTTAATATAGCTCCAAGGGCCTTCAGGCTGAGGACTTACGGATAGGATAACAAGCAAGCATACGAGAACATCATTTTCTTTAACAAAGGGCATCAATCAGAGCAGTGGAACATTCCTTAGCAGCAATGGATGGGCTTCGGGAGCTAACTTCCAAGAAAATAAACGAGGCGGCCATCAGGAAATTGAAGAGCTGAGGGAATACGTTTAATCACCTCAGCTCGCCGTTAGGGATTTCCCGTAATGGAACGCTCGAAGATTCACCGGGTGTATGGCAGTGGAGTGGAGGGGTCGAGACGAGCGAGCTCAAGGATTCCTACAAAGAGCTTCTTCACCATAGCGGCCATGCTCTCTCCCTTCTGTACATCAACCTCTGGTGCAGAGCCGGGGCCTGGCAAATGGGCCGACCCATCAACAACAACTTGGAGGCCCAATAGCTTTTCATTGGTCAGGCCCAAGTTAGTTCAAGTATGGTCAAATTACGGAGAATACTAAAATTACGATGAAAGTTCCGACTAATGCAAAACTTTCTTGAATTATATGTCAAACTGTAAGATTATTGTATTGAATTATTTTTTAAAATATAAAGTTGCTTGTAAATATTAATAAATAATGAAATAATTATCATCAAAATATTCCACCTGTAAAATTTTAACTTACGCAATATTATATTATAATAAACTTTTCTACCAAATATTGTAATTTACGGTGTGAAGTTATGACTTTTCATGGAATATTTAGACTTTGAACTTAGTGAAACGCTCCCAGAAAAAAGAAATTGAAAAAATGGATTGATATCCATTGTCCCCAACCTTCAAAAGTTTTTAATTTAACGGTGATACCACGTAGTTAATGTTGACGTGACATATCCATCCAATCAAAATCCACCATGAATACTAAATCAATTTTAACCGGTTCTTACATATACATCATAGATGAGTAATGCCCACCGAATACTTGGTGATGGTATGTGAGCATTTGAAGAGGGCATCGCTCGCAATCGTCCCCAGAGTATAACACGGATGTTAGTTACTGTCACTGGATATAAAACAGGCATTGACCGCTGTAATAACACAGATGATAAACAATGGATGCTTGCCGATTCACCATTGAGATGGAAGATGGGTGCATGGTTGCTGATCTACGAACAGGATATAAAACGAGCATTGTCCGCTACGCTGCCGGAATGTAAAAAGGGTGTTGACTGCTGTACCGGTGGGAGACTCGAATGTAATATGAAATGGGAGACCAAATGCTCTCAAAACATGTATTGGATTGAACCAATGCCTTGAATCGAAATTCAACATGAGCATTTTGTGCAACTTAGATGCTCATCTTAGAGGAGCTTTATTGGGAAGTAAGACAGTTTAAATATATTATTTTTTTCGGTGTATCGAAGAGTTACATAAACTTAAAAGCGATAGGATGAAGATGAGATAATAATAGTACAAGAAATTCCACTTGTGAGATGAGATCAAAACCGTGGCATCTAAGTTAAAAGGACGAGAATGATACCGACTGTACCAAATTATCTTTCTCTTAAACATATTAGTCTAAATATTAGAGACATCAAATTTTATATTATAGCAATATTAAACGCACCGATTAGATTTTTTTATATTTTTTATTTTTCCATTGCCAATAAAGGCTAAGCAGATTATTTGATTATTGTAATTCTTAAATAAATCATTCCGTGAAAAGTTATAGCTCACCTCGTAACCTGGAGCCACCTCGTACCGTGTCTCTCCCTCGATCTCCTTCATCTTATATAAAAGTTGACTGCACACATTTCAACAAATGACTGGATCAGAGTACCTCGCATTAATACTATTCAAAGGATTAATTGCGAAGAATCCATGTACAATGGATTTATGACATCCACAGTCTTGTAATACAAGAAATTTGTTGAATTTTGATATTACTGCAAGCATACCATCAGTGAAAAAGGCGACCGGACCTAGAAGGAATTATCGGGTTTACGGACTTATGTTAATGAGAAACTACCGGAGATGGATTCATATTTACGTCGGATATTACTGTGTAGTCAAGCGCTCACATATGTATATTATTATTCATAGGTTTTACAAGAAATTGAGCTCGTTTTCATAAAAAAAACCTAAGTTGTTATGTGGTAGTACTCAATTCTTTTATAAACTCATTATTATTTTGCTATATGATCGATGCGGGATCTAACATAGTTTATTGTTCCTTTACCATGAATTCTCACAAACTCATGAATTCAAATAATCTCATATGCATGACACGTGCGTGGGTAGCCCCACCAACGACTACACTCTCAAGGGAGAATAGAATCTCCGATCTCGTAAAATAGACGAACATTCTATCCACTTGAATTAATTCTTAATTAAAAAAAATCTTTAGATTGTCCTAAGGAAGAACAAACTAAATTGCACTGAATAATAATAATTATGATAATTGTTCGGGTGACTAATATTAAATTTACTGACTTGTCACATTTTTACTGATACTTTCTCACATTACGTTGATAGAATTTCTAGTTAGATTGTGTTCATATCCAATTTTTTTTACTATATATTACTGATAAAAGTGCACCCTTATGTGTATATATATTAAATACATTTATTTATATAGAGTTTGTAATGATCGATGTTAGAACATTAGATTTGTCGATCGAATACAAGGCATCTGTTCTGTAAAATCTAGGCCGTCATTAGGCTTGACTTCAATTATTCATTAATAATCACGGACACGTACGTACAGGGGACAGGGCATTTAATGTCAGTGCGTACCTATATAGGAGAACATTCGATTTCCGAAATTCACAATTCAAGAATGCAGAAATTCTTCAATAATTCTATCCAATCGTGTGATATGATTAAATTATAGAGGAAAAATAAATGAATGTCAATCGTTTGAAGTTGCCACAATCGATACTAATTAGAATAATTTTATTAATAATCTCTGGTAATTTATACCTTTATATCTACCTTTTATCCGCATCATATGAGAAAATATCAACTTCCTTTTTCACTTTCCCGTCCACTAACATATAAAATTTAATTTTTAGTAGTAATTTGATTACGAAAAATTAGGAATATTATTATAAATTTACTAATATATAACTAATTACTCTTACCTCACACTCACGTTCCCTCTTATTTTTCTTTTGATAGCATGCTCTGGACATTAACTATTGTTAAGGATTATCTTTAATTATTTATTACATATTCATTTTTTCATTAATTTTATTAAATAAAAAAATTTCTACTTAATACAAATTAAATCTAGCGTTTCCATGTGTAAAGCCCTGTGCTTATATTACATCAATTAATCAAGCTACTTGATGGATATGTTGTTATTTTCAGATATTTCGTTCACTTATTAATGCAAATAATATCTTTGATCGAAAGTATTGTGAATTAAATCTCACATTGACCACATTGAAGAATAAATTTGGGTTTATAAGAGAATTGAATACCACCAGCTATCAACCTAGGCTTTTGGGTGGAAACGGGCTCGAGACTCTTGTAGGTCCAGGTAAAAATTTAATATGGTATTAAAGCGAGTCGATCCTGAACTCACACCACGCCAGACCTGAGTATGGAACTCGTGACCCATTAAGCCTGAGACCGGAAGAAAAATTCCCTGCTCGTGGTCTGTTTATCTAGTATGGAAAAATTCTGACTCGTATATTAGCCCTAGGACGGAAAAAAGCCCACCTCATGATAGTTTCTCCCCTTGCCCGAGACCGGAAGAAAAACATCCCGCTCGAGATCAATTGTTGAGGGTGGGTGTAAAATGGCACGTGTCAAGTGTGAATACATTGTCACATAAGAGCGGGTGTTGATCATTAAATCTCACATCGATCAAATTGAAGAATAAATTTAGGTTTATAGGTGAATTGAATACCACCACTTATTACTTTAAATTTTTGGATAGAAACGAGTTCGATGCCAAAAGGTAGAAATTTAATAGGAAGAATCATCTTCTGTTTTGGCTCGTAAGCGACCACACGATTTATGTTTTAAGGGTTCGAATAAGTACAAAAATTGCGGTCGAGACTGAGAAAGACTTGCCGAGCTAGTACCTAGCTGCTGGTCCCTCGGGCATTTGTTTTGATGTAAAGTTGCAAATTTTTTATGAAAAGTTCATAGTTTACATCTCACTTTCTAATGTTTGGGGTAAAATCTGATGCATTTTCAAATTACCGGGCCGTTGGAGTTCTACCAGTCCGAGTCACTTCCCCGATAATACAAATGCAAGAGAAAAATCTGCATTTTCAGATTACATAGGCAAATGTTCACTTTGCCCACTTTTCCTTACCGGAAGAGAGGGAAAAGATTAAGGGAAGAAGAAGATGGGAAATGGATTTTTTAGGAAAGTGAAAAAATATAATATTATTATTTATTTACTTTCCTAATAATCTCTAAAAAAAATAACAATATCATATTACCAACTATTTTTTCTTAAAATAATAATTTTTTATATAATCTAATTTTACAAGGCAATACAATAATACTTAAACCAAACGCCAAAAAAAGCAATCGGAAAATTCTTGAGTTACAGCCAGATAATCTTCGCTCAACAGTTCGTTTGCCCCGCAAATTTCAAATTCAAACCAAAGCGGCCGTCCGGAAGTCGAGGAAATCGAGGGCAATCCATTCCGAGTGTTGAGAAATGAATCGTACATCGGCTAATGAATATAAGCGATCCTGATTTATAAGGAAATTAGATACTGTCACCCAACGGCTTAGATTTTAAGTGTAAACGAGCCTAACACTTTCGCAAGACCTGATAACAATAATGTTAATACATGAACTTCCGACCACGGAAATTTCCGATGTAAACTCGGACCCATCCGGTCACGTACTTCTCTAACCGTCCGCTCACACTATACAATTCGACGTGGCAACTCTTTTTTCAATGATTAAGGACATGCATAAATCTAACACAATGATAAGAAATAAATAGAAATAAAATAGCGCACAAATCGTGCAATAAAAATCGAACTTAAAATATCTTGATTGTAAGTCGGAACACTGTATATAAGCATTACCAAGACTTAACTCGATTTTGGAGCACTTTGCATTCACGTTTTCAGCAGAGAAAGAGACAGGCAGACGAATGGCAGGGGAAAATAAATGAGGAGGGCGCACCCGTGAATATGTCTCTGCTCTGGACAATACTTACTCGGCACACGTCCCGACATTGACCGAAGCAGCAGCGGACGGGCGACGTACATCGTTCACATGATCGATTGGGAGGAACCCCGTCATCTCACCATCTTGTTGGGAAGAATGCCATCTCCGTCGACCGATACATGTACACGTTCTTTTATCTCATCATAAAGAATCAGCCGTGGGTTTAGAAAAGAATCGAATGTTGAGAAAAATAGTTGACCGGATGCGGGATTCCGAATTTTGCATTCTCGAGATGGCGTGGTGTAAATTCACTCGATAGCTAGATCTGATACTGTGCAATATTTCCACTGGTCCCATTGAGTCACCTAAGCAATCGAGGTCGAACTCTACTATTTTGAGCTTGTATCTTGATCTAGCTTTATTCCACCATTTAGAGATTATGAGTTCGATCATTATCGTGTGAATTATGTGACCATTTATTTCTCTTTATTTTATATCCTTATACTTGACCCATGAGTTTTCTTATCGCCGAAAAAGAAAAATTGTAGTGCACTGATGTCAGGATCAATCACAATTTGTTTAAACAATAGAAGGATCCAAGTTAATTTGAATTCGATTGACGAGATTTGGGAAAAGAATCTTAGATGGTCGTACCGCACAATGACGTGGTGAGAAAAAGACAATTAAATTATTTTAATTAATAATAATGATGACAACTGCTCGGATGATCAATACTTATTTACTTGTTTGTCATACTTTGATTATCGTTTTCTCACGTCAAGTGGTAAGGTAAGATCACATAAGAATTTATCCATATCCAGGGAAGAACTTGGGAAGTCACTGCTGAAGCTCCCGATGACAGTCATTTTATTGCTAAAAAAAATTAGTGACAACCTGCCCATCACCCGCCGGAGACTACGGATCAACCTTAACTAATAGGGTATAAAAAGGGTCCCGCATCGTCACTTGGTGCGATGAATGAACAATCAAATTACGATAAACGAGTAAATTAGTATTAATTATCTGAATAGTTATCATAATTAGTATCGATCATAGCAATTTAATTAATATTTTCGCAACAATTTATTATGAAATTATTTAAGAATTTCTCAAAATAGAGACAATTTTTCAGAGTCCTCGAGTGACCTTCAAAGTCAAAGGCTTCAAAAACGACGGATTTAAGGAGGGTCACGTGCGGTCTTTCCCGTCTACACAAGATTTAATCTCACATTACAACGGTTTGTAAAATAAATCCTGAAATATAAGTGAATTCAACGTCATTATTTATTAGTTTCGATTTTAAATGGATATGAATAATTTTAGTACGGTATCGTCCGAGAAAGCCTGCATTTGAAAAACTTACCCTCTAGAAAAATGTTTGGCTCGAACTCAATTGTTAATTATAGGTGTGAGAGATTGAATCCCATACTAGACATTTAACAAACTAGACTCGGACTTGTACTATGCATGTAACGAACATAAAAATAAATAGATGTCAAATATTGAAATAAATCAGTGAAATTAAATAATTTATTTATAATGTAATATAATTTAATTCATTTGAAATTCATTAACTTACTGCATTAGATAGATCATTTTTAGTTACTATTAGTATATTATATTAATTTTACATTTTTTAAGTTTGAAATTTTAAATAATTTTCTCAAAAAATATAATATACTTGTACTACTAAAATTGTATATATGGAGTGAGAATTGAGAATTTGAAAATTTAATGAAATATTTTTACTGTTAAGATCGTAAATACAAAATAAGAAGAAAATAGTTAAAATTATTATTTTACCTTTAACGGGAGGATTTTATAATATATATTATAAATTTTAATATATAAATTAAATTAAAAAGAAATATAAAAAACCAAAAAGAAACTAAATTTACGTGAATAGATGAATGTCATCTTAGTAAAAATTTCACCCCTCTAAACTTGAAAAAACTGTCATTTAACGTACAAATTAAATCTATTTTTTTATTAAATTATCTTGTTTGAGTTCCTCCATTCTCATAATGTACTCTTTTTCTAGCTCGGACACCCAAGTCTCTTCCAAGATCAGTAGCTGAAAGACTATAGCATAGTGTTTATACATACACATTTACACACACACAGATATATATATATATATATATATCGATGTTGAGATTTCAACTACTCCTCGTGACTTACTCATTTTCCATTTTATTTTTCAATTGACTAAAGTGATCCAAGAGAAAAAGGGAAAAAAAATTCAAGGAAAAAATTTGTAGTGGGATTAGCTAAGAAGTTGCTCCGAACCCTCCAAACAAGAATCGGTCAATCTACTGTGAATCAACTAATGGTGTTTTTTTTCTTTATCAATAAGATTTGATCTGCTAATAAGGCGAACGTGAAATGTCTTTTTCATTTAAAATCTAAATCTCCTTAGGGCCAGCTTATAATTCCGAATTTAGATTGCCACGTTCGCTTATAGACACGCGTACAAGACCGTGAGGATGAGTTGATAAAATTCGGACACCAGGTAATATTAAAAAAAATAAATCAACTAATGGTTAGAAAGATCAATCGGTGACTCAATCTATAAACAAACCAAACTAGGTTGGATTTTTTTTAAATAAAAATATGTTCTGAATGTGAATTTAATTTCCTTGTTTTGTGCTACCCGAAAGAGACAAAAGGATTTAATTTTGAAATTTAAAAGTCAAGGGGAAGGAGGAGTAGTTTTTGAACTTTTCTTCATATTCGTATAAGTTTAATAGAGTTGATATCACCATCAGCTCGTGATGGAGATATTTCAAATTCGATTCTTGCCGGTAGGCCTTCATTTACCCATTTATTCCCTATTCTTTCTATCTTTTTCAGTTTGAACCACTAGTATTCATGACACAACGGATCCTGACTAATTCAGTTCAAGTCAGACAGACCTACTAAGAGTTAAAACTCTTCGAATGTAATTTTTTCCCATTTCCTATTACTTCTATCATTTCTAAACACGTGTCTTTTCTATGGACCGAAAAAGAATCCTTTGAATAAGGGCGACAATGGAATATATAATGAGCAATCTTTAATTTCCATGCTGACAATTAGGAGTTCCATACTTTGGCAAAAAAAAAATTCTTAGATGATCTTGTCTTATAAAAAATTAATTAAATTATTTTAATTAGTAATAATCAAGGTAAATATTCGGGTGATTAACACAAATTTACTCATTTTTATAATATAATTGATATTTTCTCACACCACATCAAAGAATTTCTCATACTTGGCCTTCCAATGTAATTAATGCCTATATCTCTTGATGATGCAAATTTGAATTATTACTTACTAATTGCGTTTTATTATAGGCACCAATAGATGCACACCAGCTCGCCAAGGACTGAGTTAGGTGATGATTAGGTTTTGAATTTGTCACCGAAAAATAAAGGTGGGAATTTGACTTAGATACACATCAATAATCAAAGATACGAGCAATCAAACCTCTCAGGGGTTTTGGCAAAAGGAAAAGAGCATAAATTATCTTCGATGAGACCACGACGTGCAATCAGCGTCTCTGACTATTGGCTGAGACTGATTCTCACTCGATTTTCGACTTGCCACCTATAATGAAGTATTTTTAACTTTTTCATCATCCTTGTACGACATGTGAAAAGTGCAGTTTACCAACTGCACTTCAAGCCGAGATCTGTAATATATAATATCCAACACAGTGGGGGTATGCATGCAGAAAAGAAAAAGTCTTCTACACAATGGGATATCACATGTCATATATCACAAGTCAATAAAGGGTTTGCACATCGGTAGAAACAATGATGTTATGTTAATTTATTAAGTAAACATTGGCTCGTAATTTATATATTATGTGATAAACTACCAAAACAAACTGGTTCTCACTAACTCCTGATGTCCAGCGGAAAACAGAAGAGGAGGGTGTTGAGCTAAACCCACCACGAGCAGAGCAGACTTATAATTGTCACCAAACACCTAACCTTCCAAGAGCCTTGACACTTGAAAAGGAAGACATTAAACAACACTCCGACAAGGGCTCAGAGGAAGAGGAGGAAGCCCGACATGGCGAACAAGGCGCCAGTTGTGCAAGTCGGACCGCCGGCAGCTTGGGGGTCGATAGGCCGGAGCTTCCACTCCCTAACGGCCCTCCTAGTTGCCGCCCTCGTGCTGGCCATTATATATCTCTCGAGGAGAGTGGGACCGCAGTCCCCGGAGCTGGGCTCGGGGTCGGCTGTCGAGGACGGTGGCAGCTCAGGGCAGGCGGGGGATGAGTGCGATCTTTTCTCTGGGCGATGGGTGTATGACAACGTGTCGTACCCGTTGTACAAGGAATGCGAGTTCATGTTGGGTCAGATGATGTGCGAGAAGCACGGGAGGAGGGATCTAAGCTACCAGCACTGGAGATGGCAGCCCCATGGCTGTGATCTCCCCAGGTATACATACATTTCTCTCGGTTTGGGCATATCGAGTTTATCCATATATGTTCGGGGACATTCTACAAAATCCTGATCGTACGGCACTGGCATCTGTAAATTCAGTACAAAGAGCTGTAACCACAGTTCGAGAAAGTCATAAATGACCAGTTATGACTCCTTGAAATGTGATTACAAGTAATTGCTCAAATCTGGTGACTTCGGCTCAATGAGTTGCAATTGATCGATTACAACTCCTTGAACTGAAATGACAAGTTGATGGGTGGGTGTTATGCTTGTTCTAACGTTGTATAGTTGAAGGGTGGTCGTAGGTTCAATGCCACGGCACTGCTGGAGAGGTTAAGGAATAAGAGGATGGTGTTCGTGGGGGACTCTCTCAACAGAGGCCAGTGGATGTCAATGGTATGCTTGGTGAAATCGGCAATCCCTTCCAATTCCCTCGAGTCCGTGTCCTTCCACTACAGGGCCTCCCTCGTCATCTTCAAGGCCAAGGTATTCGATATGTCACTGTCGATGAGTTGCCCCAGCAGTTCACAGTCGTGTCGGTACAGATTGAACTTTTAAATTACGAATGAATGGCAGGAATATAACGCGACCATAGAGTACTACTGGGCGCCACTTCTGGTGGAGTCGAACTCTGACGATGCCATAAACCACCATATATCCAACCGAGTAGTTCGGGTACAGGCAATCGAGAAGCACGCCCGGCATTGGTCCGATGCAGACATCCTCGTCTTCAACACCTACCTCTGGTGGAGGAGGCCCCAGATGAAATTCCTGTAAGATGAGACTGAGTTTTTTTACCAGCTGCATTTACTCGTGGACCGGTGTGAGTACAATGGCGCAGACTTATTTTTGGGTTCGGGTTCTTTGTAATAGGTGGGGATCGTTCGAGAGTCCCGACGGGATCTACAAGGATGTGAAGATGCCCCGAGCCTACGAGATGGCTCTGAGTACATGGTCACAGTGGTTGGAAGTTCATGTGAACCGGTCGAAGACCGAGCTGTTCTTTGTTAGCATGTCTCCAACCCATGAGAGGTACCTGTTGTGTCCATTCAATCCAGTCAATGTTCCTGAAAGCAAATGTTCTCTGCAATCATCCATACTATTATATTAAAACACATGATACATTTGGTGGTTCTTTTTTTTTTTTCATATTGTCCATCGAAAATTAAATTGTCATTAAATTAAAAAAATAATATTGTGGTAATAAAATTACTAATATATGTTTACTCTATCTCTACTCTCATTTTCTCTCTCTTATTTTGCACACATTTTTCTCATTCTTCTTCCCTTCTATCATTTTACTTATTTCCATATCTGATTTTCCGAAAAATCATATATTTACAAATTAAATATAATGAAGATTTTATTTAAATATTTACACATTAGTTTTCTTCGTTAATTTAATTAAATAACAAAATCTATGAACTCTAAGTTCAAATGATGGATATAATGTGATGATTCTTGCAGGGCAGAGGAGTGGGGAGGGGTTCCCGGGCGGAACTGCTACCAAGAAACGCAGCTGATCACCAAGGAGGACCACTGGGGAAGCGGGTCCGATCCGGCGATGATGCGAGTGGTGGAGGCAGTCGTCGACGACCTAAGAGCACGGGGCGTGACCGTACAGATCCTGAACATCACCCAGCTGTCGGAGTACAGGAAAGACGCCCACTCGACCATACACCGGAAGCAGTGGGCGCCGCTCACGGAGGAGCAAGTGGCCAACCCCATGAGCTATGCCGACTGCTACCACTGGTGCCTTCCGGGAGTGCCCGATGTATGGAACGAGCTGCTCTACGCTCAGATATTCAAGAATTGGGTGCCCAAATTCGAGAGTGGAGTTGAGTAGTGAACACGGACTCGGTGCCCAAGTTTGATGAATCGGTTAAAGTTTTGGCGATCTCTAACTGTCCCCTTCGACCAAATCATCATCTCTTATCAATGAGAATTGTACAAATTGGCTATTGAATACTGATCACTAGATGTTAGAATATATTACACAGACAGATTTTGTTCATTTAAAGGTGAATTATCGGTTGAATCGATCATGCACAAACTCACTTGTAATAGTGATAGCTAATTTGTAGAACTTGCACAGAAGGGCTCTAGACCACACGTCTATGATCCATATACGATGTAGATGTTCCGTGATTACAATAACAACATTAGCATTGCATCAAGCAATTCTCGATAAATATAATGTTCCGATCTAAAATATGGTGCACCGTATTATCTATAGAAGTATATAACCTAAGATTTTTTTATCGCTAGTCACATCCTACAGTCATGCTCAATTTCCTGTTCTTATTTCGCAATTCATAGTGTTAATGTCAGATTAATATCTTGGCCATGCTCATCAAATCTTGATGGTGGAGACGCGGTCTTCGATTGAATAACTCCATCAGCCTTCATCATGTGCCCGTATTCAACACAATTATGTCGGTCGATATTTTCTGATGAAGTGGCACAAGAGCTTGATGTTCTAGCCTCCGACTGAACCTATCAAAATGTGTTGGGAGATTTATCAATAACCCGAGTAAGTTCATAGGATGCGATTTACTGCAGTAAGAGTATTCTCCGAACCACGCTAAAAATGTAAAAATAAATAAATAAATAAATGACGTTGAGTGAGGAAGTCGGTGCAGTCGGTGTCTTCGCCATCTTACATGCAACACTTTCTGGATTCAATTGTTGTCGGCAATTTTTTTTGTAACCCTTTCGAGAATATACATTACAAGAACGATAAACCGATACCTTCCTCCTGAAGATCGTCCCATCTTCTTCGACGTTCCATCCCGCATCCTCGCACAGGGCCACCAGGAAGTCATTGCTGTCGGCGTGTTTCGGCAAGCCGTAATTCCCACGAGCACGGAGCCCTTCAAATATCTTCCGCCTTACGTCCCGCCTCCTCTTCTCCCTCTGCTTGTTCTTCAGACGCTCCCTTTCCGAAGGAAAACGCAGCTTTGTCGCGACCCGGCCGTCCTTGTTAGTCCGCCGGACTAGCCAGGGCCCTCTAGTGGCCTTGATGCAGCCCTTTGTGATGGCACTTCCATTCTCATCACCCATCTTAATTGGGTCTTCTTCTAGCAGTTTTCCTTGCAATGGCCTATGAACCCCAGAGAGCTAAAGCTTTCGCATGCATGTATGGCTTTATGTTATCCTTCTTCTGATCAGTGAGAGGGTTTCTATTTATAGTGTTGGAAATTACTAAAAAGGGAAAAGTTGATAAGAAACATGCATGGAATATTATGTTACTTTTGGTTTTCCATTCATCAATGACATGCTGGTACGATTTTATTCTCTACAAAGGAGAAGAAATTATTCGTGATCTTGTTTTTGTCTCGCAGCACAGCAAAGCGCCGGTGAAAATTACAGTAAATAGGTGAAAATATTATCAATTAAACAAGCAAACTGCTACCACCTGTTTTCTTTACACGAGAGAGACGGAATTAGTTGATCTCACTTTTAAGCTTTTCAGAACGCTCTTAATAAATATATTTTAACCAATAAAAAAAGACAAATGGGAATGGAGTGGTAAAATAACCGATATAATAACTACTCTCTTATTTTCCATTTCTAATTGTACATTTTATTTATTTATGTATTATACCCTCTTTAAAAATTAATTACTTATAAAAAATAATCCTCAATTGTCAAGGGTAAGAATTTATAATCAACTATACAATGAAAAATTCTGTGCGCAGAACAGGTCGACATCTAGTATTATTAGTAGTTTCTCATCGCAGTTAAGTAAATTAGGAAGATCTAAAATTTTATTGGTCTAAAAACAAATCAAGAAGATAGAGAGTTTTTTTTTTTTTTGGGGGGGGCAATGTTGGGTGGCCTCTCCGACAAATTCTTTTGAACAACAGATCGTTTTGCAAGATAAGTTTTCCATTTTTTGAGCCACTCTTACATGACAGATCATTTCTACACAATCCACAAAACAATCGATCCGATCGATTTCGTGAAAAATGAGACCATCACCCCATCTATGTAAGCTCCGATCCTTCACGACCGCTGCGCGCGAATACGATATCGACTGCTGTAATCGTTCAATCTTAAAGACTTATGCTCTATTGATATGCCATTTCTTCTCTATGTTTCGTGTGATTCCTCTTCTTTTTTTTTATTTTTCTCCCTCTCCCTGTAGGAAAACTGAGATGCTGTCCTGGTAACTGAATGTACCCTTCGGGAATATTCTTCCGGCCCAAACACCCCGCCGCCGGACAGTCTCAACGTTCGCTTCCGTACGGTCAAATTAGTCATTTCATTTTTTTTTCTTGTCGATTTCCTGGGAGGTTTCAATTTTTTTGGCAAAAGTTATTTATTGGGCATTTCAATATGCCCCCTGAAGTTTGCTCTGTCTGCAGACAATGCATTCTCCACGGCAAATGGGTGAAACTACCGTTATTTTTGAAAATAATTCACGAAATACGGTTTTTTTAAAAAATAATTACTAAACTACCGTTTTTTAACGCAGGTTGAAGATGCGGTTCAATTTTTTTTTAATATTGAGAGAACCGCATCTTCAAGGTGCGGTTCCTTTGTTTAAAAAAAAAAAGGAACACCCGCATAGCATGTTGAGGAGGAAAGTTAGATTATATATGACATATTAGAATTCGTTATATAAGTTACTATTTAGGTATTGATACTTGCAAATTTTACTCTTACAATTTTGTAAATATTTTACATGTGTAAATATTTGACAAAGGTTTGTAAAATGAGATTGTTGTAAAATTAATATGTAATATATAATGAGCTCGTTTTGTAAATTTTTATCAAATCTTTATACGTGTAAAATTTTTATAAAATTTTGAGAGTTAATTTTATAAATATTAATAATTTATATAATGAATTATTATATGTTATACAATGAGAAGTTACTTGATGCCCTTCGGCACCTTAAAATCTCTGGTACATAATATGATATATAAGAATTCGTTATATAAATTATCATTTAAATATTTATATTTATAAAATGTACTCTTAAATTTTATAAAAATTTTATGTGTAAAGATTTGATAAAAATTGTAAAATGAGCTCATTATATATTACATATTAATTTTACAACGATCTCAGTTTGTAAATCTCTGTCAAATATTTACACATGTAAAATTTTTACAAAATTCTAAGAATAAATTTTACAAGTATCAATACCCAAATAGCAATTTATATAATGAATTCTTATGTGTCATATATAATCTAACTTTCCTCCTCAACATACTTAACATGCTGTGCAGGTTTTTTTTTTTTTGAAAAAACAAAGAACCGCATCTTGAAGATACGGTTCTCTCAATATTAAAAAAAAAAAGAAATTGAAATTCATTAAAAATAAAACCGCATCTTTAACCTGCGGTTAAAAAAAGGTAGTTTGGTAACTATTTTTGAAGAAACCGTATTTCGTGAATTATTTTCAAAAACAACGGTAGTTTCACCCATTTCTCCATTCTCCGCCTTCAGTCATCTAAAACATGGATGGTTAAACTAACATAAATTAGTTGAAATGGTTCAGTATCACCTCTCTCGTTAAATAAAGTCTCGGATTCAAGTATTATTAGTAGAGAAAATTAATGTTGAAAGTGTCTTACCCTTAATAGACCAACCCGACTTAATAGAGTATAGGGAGAAACTTGATATTCCTTATCTAGCAGCAGGAGATATGCCTGGAATACTCGATTCTGCTCTTGGACCACTGCATTACCTGTTTAGGTTGATCTTGTTCACTCGGAAAACCCGAGAATTCTCCGTCCAGTTTTTCACAGAAGCAGAGAGGAATCATCTTCCATCTTAGCTCGTAGATTATTGCAGGATCTGCATTTTAACAATTCAAATTCCTACAACAAATTATTACGGGGAACAAACAAAACGTGCCTGATTTGGGGTTGCAGCCAAATAATCTTCCTTAAACAGTTTTGTTTTCCCTTTTTTTGTTCATTTGCCTGCAAATCTCAAACAAGAAAGACGAATTCGAGGAAATCATGGACAATCCACCTGAAGCTTATGTTCAGAATAGCAGCATTCACTTAGATGCCAAATTGAATGTGCGAGTGATTGATCCAAGGCATAGCCAGGGGAACCATAGCACGAGACTGCCTAAACTGGCTGGCAGAAAAATGAAAGAGGAAAATTTTATCAAACCCATGTCGCGCCGCGGCGCCTTGGCTGTATCAAGCCAAGGTACCAAACCGTGCCGGTTTGGTAGAGGCCTCCGAGAGAGGAAATATGGTACAACTACAATCTCGGAAATCAACTTTTATCTCCTCTTCTCCAGCAAAAAGATTCAGCAGTACACAAGAACCCCAGGAAAAAATTATAGTTTTTACTGGTAACTGCAAAGAACACCTGCATGTCATTCACAGTAAGCTTTGTACAGAGCATTACAATATCAGTCCACTATGGAAACAAAAAATTGGCGCTCTTGCTAAACAAATTTAACTGTGATGACAAGACAGTGCTGTTCCCGAAAATGATGCCGGCAACTGTAATAGACAAGGTGCTACTGCTTTGTAGACAGCAGCACAGCTACTGTTCTCCCTAATTCTGGGAGGTTCTGCAATAAATCCATTTGATGAGAGGCACTTTACGTACCATGCTGGATATCAGCTTCTTTACAACCTCAGCCTTCACGATCACCAATAATAAATAATACCCTCTCCCTTAGTTTGCTGATTGTCTGAATGGGAGCAACAAGGAGAAAAGTTATTTGGTGAGAATCATTTTAAAGAAAACACGATATCAACAACAATAACCCAGACACAGGCTAGTATCATTACCAAGTCGGACATCTTTGCCCATCCTTGAGTTGAGAGGGCGGCCTCTTTGAGATGGGAACAATGTGTTGAATCAAAAGACAGAAAATAGGTCGAGTTTTCTGTAGCATCTGCGACCCACAGGTGATTCATCTGGTCCTTTGCTCTCTTAATCAGATTGCAGAAGCCAACCTGCAACAAAAATGCACCGAAAAGCAGCAGAGTTGAAACCGAATTGATATGAATTTCCCGGAGAATCTACCGGCGTTTATATGAATATAATCTCATCTTTAAGAAGAACAAGTAGACCTTATGTTTCACTAATTAGAAAAGGTTCAAATAAGTTGATTTGGGTGACAGAACTGCTGTGAATATGCAGAGTTCAAAGAAGCACATTTAACCAAATATCAACCAGTCAATTGCTACTATACATAAATGATTGCCTCACTTTCGTAGCTGGATTGCACTGAGAAACTAAAATCAACGTCATTCTCAAGTTCATAATGCAAAAGAATGATACTTACAGTAGACCCAACAAGGTTGGAGTTGATGGGAACGAAGGACATATCATCAACATAGGGCCAGCAGAAGCTGATGGCAAGTAAAGAACATGATAATTCTCCTCCATGTGAGTCGACTCTGGAACCATCTGTGATAAATACCCACTGCTTTCTTTGTTGAGCGGCTGTATAGACTTCCCCAACATATACAACAAATCCAGCAATATCAAACTCGCTGGAGTATTTGAAGGAGCTCAGTTAAAATGCGAACGCATTACCAACAAAATGCAATGACAAAAAGAGAGAGCCATGCACAACCTGGAAAGAGAAACTTCACCTAATCTTGAAAGCAAGATAGCTTCGCGAGGATTGAAGAATGGCCTACATTTTTTTGGAAGTTAAGTAAATATGGATAAATTTGGATCTGGAGAAATGAACAAAAAAGAAGTAGCAAGAAGCTTACAAGTTTACCTAAAATTCTTACTCTCTTGCGAATTCAGAGGCCTCCATGTTGTTCTGGATCCTCTAGCTTGCAGATAAATATGATCTGAAGAAGAGTTTATCGGAATAAGCCCCGAAAAAACATATGCCTGTCCCTCAACCAGATCATTTTTCTGCAAAAGTAGTCCAAGATCAAATAAAGAATAAATTGAAAATCAATAGTGATATTTCAATTTTCAAGTCATCAGATAAGTGAACCATCACACAACCTTCATATCGAGAGAAAAGTAATATCTGTAAATGCTCAACTGAAATTCTTAAAAGGGCTCAACGCAGAATCAAATCTCATTTACCTGCCTTTCAGTTGGGTTCCAGATTGTTATCAAACCATTTTCAGGACCGCTGTTTCTTCTACAGGTTTTACTTCTTAAACCAACCACCTTTACCCTCATAAATGGAGTAACTGCCCTCTCACTCAAGCCGGCATCTTGCAGAGCTTTCTCAATTGATTTTTCAATGTCTGATTGCCTCGTCACCTAATTTCAGACCTGCCATGGTTAGGTTTCTTTTTTAATATTTAGTCAATCCCAAATAGCATCCGACGCTGACCTCTATCTTTGAACGATAAGCGGCAAAAGCATTTAGCTGTTCAGGACTCATCTCTGCCATTAGAAGCTCAGGCTCTGCAGCTGTTTCGAGCATTTTTGATATTTTTGCTCCTTCCTCGCTGTCACTGTCGTTATAGACATGGAAGTCCTTGGCTCTTTGGAATTCAGAGATAGCACCATCAATAATTGCGGAACGCCTGCAGTAGATAAATAAAGATTACAGGGTTTAGATATTTGATGAGATCGAACAGAGTTGAGCACCCCACTTCATTTAATTTTTCATCTGTGCCAGTGGAACTCACCTCTGATTATAAATCTGCCTAACTTCCAGCTCCATTTTTTCTGATCTAACAATAGAACCCCCTCCACTTAAACTAGGAAAAAAAGAATTAATTCATCAGAGAAAAGCCTTTGATGCATTTGCAGCAAGGGAAAAAAAAATCTCACATTAAATCAGGTTACCTCTCCTTGAAGAGAATCGGATATATGCGTGTGACTCCAACTAATGTCTGAGGCACTGGACCACCATTATTTTTTATGCATCTAAATGACAAAGGGACACGGCTACCCTTACCTGTAGTATTTTATTTCAAGGCCATGCTAATAGTCAAACTGTAAATTAAACACAACTCAATCTCATATTCTGCTTACAGAATCCTAGTCGATCAGCCCAGTGAGCTCTATAAGTGCCATTCGCGTGTAACAATAAGCTAACCCTCTTCGTTTCCTGAAAGAGAAGGAAGAAAGGAGTACAGCTTCCGAGATTCAATGAAACAAATTTAACACCTCAAATGGAGCAAAAGCCAAAAATTGGGCATCAACAAGAACCTCTAGAGGTGAAACAGGAGCATCCCAGCCACACAATCTTGCTCCCCAGATCTTCATAATACAAATAAACAGTAAAGTTATGACTATCCTGGCTTCTCTATATCAGAAAGAATAAAAAGCAAGGAATGTGTGTATTACCCGAAGTTTCTGGCCTACAAACACTTTCCCTGAATGGCAATGATTTGACAATAAAGCATCCAAAACTGCATCCACCGAGTACCTGGAAACTGTATCCTCAAATTCTGAACAACTTTACAGCTAACAAGTTCTTCGAAATTACTTACCAACCATCAGTTAGTTCAAGTTTCATTTTATCATTGTTTCCTTCAGATGCCACAGAGGAACCCTCAGTCTTCGGGTCACAATTCGAGCATATGCCAGAAACACATAAAACGAGCATTGAAGAAGGTGATGCATCTCCTTCAAGAATTCTCTTTATTGCAGAACGATGGCCATAGTTTACCTCCCTTTCATATCTAAACAAAATAATTATAAAATATTCTCAAGAAGGCCCCCGGGAGAACATTAACATATATAAAACTTAAAACAATTCAAGTACCTATACTTCAATTCCTCGAGCACATTTGAAATGGTCAAAAATTTCCCAACGGTTTTGGCTGGATAGCATCTCTCATAGCAGGCAAGCTTCCAAACTATCCATCTATAGTGATTTGTGACCCATCTGATAAATCCAAGACAAAATGTGGACAAGCAATCAATTAGAGAGAGACCAACCCAGAAAAGCGGCAAGGCCAAAATACAGAAGATAAAAATGAGAGCAACAGATAAAATCCAAAAATCAACATTCTGGCCATATAGCTCACAAAACCATTTAAGTGCATGAATATGAACAGCAGCAGATTATGAGTTATTAGACCATCAAAATCCAAATATCAAAAAACTCAATGAACAAAAAATACAGTGCAGATGATATTATATTTTCCTTGTCTTTAATCTCTTGATAAATCAAACATATTTTTAGATCAGAAAAATGTTACTGACACAGAAATTTACGTTCTAGAAACATGCTGCACAGATGCTCCAGACTGGATCAACATGTCAAACAAAGCTTCTACTCCGATACAATTCAAACCAGATTCATCGGAAAACACGAAATTTCCAGCGTCATCACAACTGAAACCCGCTACGCTGTCTGTCGAAACCTGCAAGTAGTGTGTAGAGAAAAATGCAAAAGAGATGGATAAAAGGTTGAGCATCATAGACTGAATAATGAAAGAGTAACTTTTATTCTCCAAATACCATGCATAATGGAGGCCCCCCAAAGTATTCCTTCATAGATGCTCTTGGAAGCAGAAAAGGATATCTAGAGGAGACCCTTCCTGTTGAGGGAGGCTGAACAGATGACTTTGATAAGCCTGTACTAGAATATGTACATCTATGAGACTACTTACAGTACTGAATGGAAAGGAAAGAAAAAAAAAAGTGAAAAAGGGAAAAGACAAAAGAAATAGTCCAGAGAGTCACCGCTAGGAGCCAGCGAGCTATTCCTCTTCAAAGGGGCGGAAAACTTAGAACTGCGAGGCCTCTTGAATGGAGAAACAGAACTGTTCCTGCCAAATCTTGTCTCAGATATACTGTTTTTACTGTCGGAATAAGTTGTGCTATTTCTGTTTGAGATATCCACAAGAACCTGGCCTGGTGGGCTGACATGAGAATTATTTTGAGAATCAGAATCTTTTATCACAGTAGGACTAACTGGTACAAAAGATCCACCCATGAAGGGCATCTTAAAAGAGCCTAAATCAGAGACAAACCTATCAGAACTGTCACCGGCTGCTGCGTCGAACTGAGCAATCAAGTTACTTCCCCCTTTAATTTTCTTTGAAGAATTCAACGACCGCCCTCCATTGGAAAAGACAGGAGATACAAAACTCTCTGTCACATGCCTATGGTTCGGGGTTCGTTGATATTGAAGAGAACTAGGAGTTTTATTTTCTTTGTTTGATGGATTATCGCATAAGTTCACCTCGTTGAAGAAACTCCCCAATTCAGGGTCACCAAGAAGACTTCTTGCACGTTTCAGAGCATCACTGGAAATGGAAATGGATCTCCCACCAGCCGTCTGGAACTTAATTGGAGCTGATTTTGCAGAAAATTCATGCATCTTTGGGTGCATACTATTAGGAGAAGCGAGGGTCTTCGGCCTATTTTCAGCTGAACCATTTTGGGAAGCCAATCTAAAACCTGAAAGAGATTCCTCTTTCATCACATCAGCAATATCTCCACCAACCTTCTCCCAAGATGAATTTAGATATCTGCATCCATTGTTACTAGAGAATGGCTTTCTTGAAAGTCCAAGGACTTGAGAAGCACAATGCACGTCATCTTCTTCCAGGCCCAGCAATGTCTTAGCCCTTAAAAGACCTGCCGCAGAAACATTCACCATTTTCCCTGATCCAGTCTGGAAAAGAGAATTGCTACCAGGTCTACGAACTTCACCATCCACTCGGCCTGCAAAGTAACTTTCTTTCCATTAAATAAACTATTTGCAAGTCTACGAGAAAGACTAAAATCATGACCAATTATTTGGAATTTTACAACCGGCGGGATTAAGGAAAAGTTCGAAGAAAAAACAGTGAAGACAGAGGGAAAAAAAAAAAAAAAAAAAAGAGCAAGCGCAAGTATCAAACTTCCTTATTCCGTTCTCCCCGGATCAATAAGATACCAAAGCAGGGTCCTGGCAAATCCAAAGCAAGGTATGTCGCACAATTTTCTCCTGGTTTACACTGTCTCGCATACTACCAAAAAGTGAAGCTTCTCAGTTAGCAATAGAGAAACCTCGATGAAGTCTTACCAGTACGAGACAAATCATCATCGCCAAGAACTCTCAGTGCTTTTTCTATGGAAGACTGCTTCACGGCCACCGACTTCCCCAGTCCCGTACGGAACAATGGTGAGCACCCGATGGCCGAGCTACCATTGTTTTCTGAAAGCTTCGAACGCCCTATCACATCAATCGCCAAACCAATTCTCAGCTCTAAATTCAAACTTTTTCGAAACAAAATCTGTCATTTACAAGTGAATCGAAAGCCTATCAGCACCTTGAAGCAAGAGATCGGACATGGAAGGGAGACGGGAGACGGGATCCTTCGATCGAGCCGGAGCTCCATTTACTTCACTCTCCGGATTGGTCGCCGGGGTCCGACCGGTGAGCTGCCACAGGTAGTCGCCGCCGTCGGTGGGGAGGAGGCGCCACGTCGACATTTTCCGGCGAGGTTCCGACTTTCTTGCACACCTATTTTCGCAGAGGCCTTTTTTAATATAATTTTTGGATTTCTGGAGGCAGAAGTGAAAAGTTTGTCTTTTGCTATTTCCAGAAGAGGCGGGAAAGTTGAAATTTTTGCGGCAGTTAGTATGGGCTTATATCACGGACCTGGGCTCTAATTTAATTTGGGCCAGGCCCAGTTCGAAGTGTTCATGGTTCGGTTCAATTCCGTTCAGAAAATCAGTCCAAACCAAACCGAGTCAAATACTTTGGTCAGGATATCAAGTCTGAACCATATTCGCTTCATCTTAGAATAACCGAATTACATACAACCAGTTCTTTTAGTTCTGTCCACGTATTTACCTTTAAATAAAATAAATATAATATAATATATTCAAGAACTCTTTTTTTGATCTTTTGTTTTTATTTTTTAATCATCATCTAGAAAATCGGTTTGTTCAAGTAATCATGATAAATCAATCATATTAAATAATTAACCGAACCACTTCTCAATAAAAAAAATTATCCTATTAAAGAACCGGTTTGAATAAATCAATTATTATTAGTTTGATCAGGTCCAGTGCTTCGGTTTATTAGTTTATTTGAATTAATCCCTAAACTATTTTGACAATTCTTCTCTCCCAACTTTGGAAATCCTGCTTTCCAAATATTTCTCAACTTTTCAGTGTGAATCGTCAAGTATTCATAATTCTAATCAGGTCAGTTCAGTAACGGTAAAATTCTCTTAATTACAATTGCATAAGACTTGAAAATAAAATCTCATTTACGGAAGTAGGTGATAGACCGATTCATATCGATTAATTACAGCGATGGATTTGGGGGCAACCGCCACTGGAACTCGAAAGAAATCTGTGAAACAAACTTCACTTAAATATATTTATTTTTTCATCAAATTATTTTTATCTCGCCTCTTTAAATCGTCTTCATACTCCTCACTTGAGTTTTAACCCTGAATAAATTTATACATAATTAGAGAGCATTGATCTCGTGGTGGTACCGGAGTTCCCCAAAGGCCAAGTGAACCGGCTTTTCGGAGATCCAACAGGACTAGTACCAAATCTGAAAAAAAATTAACCGACCCCGCCGGCATGTATCTGCATAAAAATACGGGATGCGATCGAATCATCGTCGGTTCGGTGAGCAATCTAATCACTGGATGGAAGGAGATTCCATTGCCTCTCGTGTCTTGTCAACTCCCCGACCACATATTAGTCGGATATTTGTAATGTCCCACAAAGGGTTGATAGGAAGACCCATAACCTAACAAGTTGGTGCCAAGGTCATTGATCCAATGAGAGGCAATTAGACAAAAGAATAAAAAGATCGGCACCGGAAATGATTCGACCCATATCTGCAATTCTCGAAGACGGGATTCCCTGAACTATTCGAGAAAACGAGACAGAGAAATTTTTCCTTGTCATTTCGGATTGATAAGAACGAAAGAGACACAACATTATTTTAAAATTTTAGATTTATAGATAGCTAAAATTCAGTATAGCACTCAAGAGTTTGAATTGGGTCGGGGGAGGGTCCCTTTTGAAATTTTTATAAGGCTGGAGAGCATTTCTACTTTTTTTCGTGAGACGTTTTTCAATGATAAAATAGCACGATTTGTGTTCAAAACGACAATACCTCTCGGACAGACCTTTTTATCTCGTAGATCCATTGAATTAATGATAAGTACCGTCATGTAGTCTTATTCGTGTAAGGGATGTGGCTGTAGAGGCATTTACAAGATTGAAAAGCATCTATTTCACCCAAGAAATTTCCTTTCAAGAACAAAATTATGTCACTCGCGCTCAAAACAGATAGTGTTTCATCATTTATGTCTTTTTTCACCTTGTAAATTCGAAGTCTGTCGTGTTGATTCAAACTGGGTTACGTAGGGGTATCGGATAGCATCAGAACCAATAGGAATCCATCCGTAAGGTAGTATCAGAATAAACCTAGATGAAATTCGAGTTTGGCATCGAGTAGCAGAATAAGGAACCGGTTCGAACTATTGGTGTTACAACCAGGTATCCATAATGGGTACTGAAATTGGATTTATAAAGAAAAATTGGTTTGCATGATTGATTTTGATCGGCCACAACTTCTTCACTCGGACTGCAGTTCTCGCTCTCTTTGTACTATTGGATTTCTAACCCGTCAAACTTTTATTTGATGTAATAGACATGCGTATTCAATAAATTTATCATAATTAAAAAAAATCAATAGCATCTAGACACTGATAATAGTAATGAACACACTAAAGTTACTAAATTCCACAAATACAGCTAATAATAGTTAAATCACAATTACAAAAATTTATCATCAAATAAATTAATTAAAAATGAAACGTATAAAAAGAAATGCTGAATTAACTATATATCCATAAAGTTATCGATATGACAGGAAGAAAAGATGAAAGGTGACAGGCTCCAATATAGTGTTCTGAATATGTTGTACAGTATATGTTCTAATTAGAGTCCAATTTTAAAAATTAGAAACCAATTTTGCATCGCGCGTGCTAAAACCGTAATTCAACCTCATCAGACATCATGATGAATAACGTATGTAATACGCGCGTGCGCGTGTTTGTATATTGTTTCAACACTTGCCTCCCATTAATTTGAAAACCAGCAAGCCATGAGAAAGTAAATCCATGGAAGAGCTAAATATGAAGAAGCTGCCAGACGATGTTCTTAACCTGCCAGTATTAAAGAGATTGGCGGTTCAGGTGAAACTGAGGTCGTGGATGGTGGGGTACCCCTTTGCGAGGTAATGTCCAAACAGGCCCTGGGGGCAGGACTAGAATGATTTTCATGAAATTAGACCAGTAAATTATACATAATCATGGATATGTACATTATTCAAATAGTTCGCACGTCTTTTCATTCAACAAAATCTCATGTTAGATTTTTATAAATAGAGAAAACTGATGTTCGAAAGAGTGTTATCCTTCATGGCCAACTTGAATTGAACATGAATTGATCGAGACTTATATCGAACTTTTGAATTTTGAATGTCAAATGGTGCATACAGAAGTAAAGAGTATGTGTAGAGTTTTCTTTTCATTTATAAAAAGGATAGCACTCGTTAATAGTGGTGACCAGGGATGGATTCTCGTGCCCCTAAACTCGGAAAACCTTTAATATACTATATATTTCACTTGATTTTATCTATTTTTTTATTGTATCTTATTTCGTCCTCCCAAATTCATCACGTTACTTTTATATGGAGTTTCGCTTCCTTGAACGGAGCCCCTGCATTAGTTCCTGTGGTGGTCCAGTTAGCCATGCCATGTCATATTTGAGTTTTTGTATCTAGTAGCAAATATACGGGATGAAATAAACAGTCAGTGCTTAGCACTTAATGTGTCGCTCTGTCACGAGGTAGCACGAAAAAGTTTATTATAATCTAGAAGCAATGTCTGCTAACGCGCAAACCAAAAAGAGCACTTTTAGCAGACATTTTAATACACATGCGTAGAAGTAATTTGAACTTGGGATTTGAATCTCACCAAATCATATGGACGTGAATTTTGAACCAATAAGTTAGTGCCTTTATTGGTAGTAGTATACATACATGATAGAATTAATTGACTTCGTTGAGGGCTAAATTCAAAGCTCCCTTGCTTTTCCCGAAGTTCAAACGAATGCCAGAGGGGGCCAAGAACACATTCAATGCCAGAGACTATGCAGTAAAAGCTGTGGGAAGTTATGTGCTGGGCCCTAGGGTTTGCTCTTTCTAGGAATTGCTATATTAATTGCACTTGCACCATATAGGCTATGTACCAGTCCTTATCAAAATGCCAATTTGATTTACATGTGTTCTCTATGAATCGACCAGCTGATGTATCGGCTTCGGTTGTTTTGTATGAGCTCTTGCTTCGCTTCAGATGTGTAAGCACATCCAAGAACGAGCGTCTAGTTATAGATGAAATATGTGTATGAGGCTCATTATCAAGTCAAAATCATCGATGACTTGCTCGACGAAGTCCTAGGGCAGGTTTCCCCAGTCCTTCGATTTGACGGCACGAGCGTCAAATGTCACCGGTGGACAGTCATGTAACTAATACAACTACTGTCTTGTAGATTTGGTAATATCCTGTCAAATCAGGTCATAACGATCCACTGCACTGACTAAAGCTAGCAAAGATCTCGTAAGCATGATTTCATACTGATTCAGTCGTCGACGATTCTTGTAAATACCAAGATTTCGACCATCACGATCGGTCATCACCTTCCTCGATCACTACATTACTAGCTATCGCTACCACCGGTCCTATTCGACCTCTCGAGCCACCTCGAACACACGCCCCTCGAACATTGATTTGCCAAGCTTTTGAAATTAGACACACATATATTATCATGAACTGTGGTGCACGTGAGCTTCCTAAGATATTTACCCCTTTTTCTCTGCTCTAAAGAAAAGTAAATTTCCTTTCACGGCTGTTAAAATTGATTGATTTGAGAGGACGGTAAGTGTCACCAATTATCGTTTCACAGTAACAAGTGGAAGCAAGACATTTATGATTGATGTTGTTTTCGTGTCATTAATTACATTAAGGTAATATCTGTGAGCAAAAGCTGATTACTCTGTCACTTCCGTGACTGCTTTGCGGGCTACCTTACCACATACCATATAATTAAAAAATTGATCCGAATTAAAAATCATAATTTTATCAAATTACATGAAAGTATATTTTTCTATTATTAGGCTATCACTCTTAAAAGTGATGAACAATATGCGAATCGCCGAACAAGAATGTTTTATAAATCCTTAATCGAAATTGTTCTGTATCTCTTTCGATTCTAGTGAATAATCTTCTTTCTTTTTTTTTTTAACTGATAAACTTTAGCTGCCATAAGAGAGTTATTGCTACTCTTGTCGTTTACCCACGCTCGGTTGGATTTCTTCTTTGACTCAGTAGATTTATCCCTCGTTTGGATGGCGGAGGTGGGAAAAGGTGGATTTCTTAAAGCTGTTTTGTTATGATTTTCTAAAGGCGGTGTAGTGGGAAGAGGGTAAAGCCACAAGTCAGAATCCTTCCCCTTTTTTTTTTGTTAGAAAACACATATAAAAATAATTTAGTCAATTAATTTAAATTTTTCACGCATATCCGAACATAACTTCAAAGGGACAGATCCGATAGTAAGCTGATAATAAGCAATAGGTCAGGTTCAGGATTCAACTCCCACAGAGGACGGTATCTAGGGTTGAATGGCTGCCCCAGACGGTATAATATATCGTCCAGTGGATTAATCGACTATCACGGCACCGAATACCATCGATATTAAAAAAAAAAAAAAAGTATATCCCAACATGATTAGAATTTCCCTTCCATTCCCCACTGTTCTACAATTTTCATTCTTGCCAAACATTGCCATCACTTGACCGGTCTCCTTAATCATTCACATGTAATCAATGAGTTTCAAGGACTTCTCTGAATGAGAAACCGGTTTAAAAGCTAGATTTTCATAAGGTACATTGTCATGTCTCACTGGGTTCAGTGGAGGATGCATTCGTGTCCTATAAATAAAACTTAAGCTAAATCAGTAAGTGCATGAAACATACCTAAAACTTTGTGTTCGACTTTTCTTATCAATTTTACGGCGTTTTAAAAAAAACTTTAATCGCGCTCTCGATCAACAGCGCACACTCCCGATGCCCACCTTACAAAATATCCCTCAGCAGCTAGAGATAACCATATTAGTCTCAAGCGAATTATTTCACATGTCGACCTGAAAGGACAGACATGATCAAATGCAGACATACCGACTCTTGGGATATATATCGAGCCACCAGGGTCCCTCCCCCCAATCTAAACAAAACTAATTAGACAGCTGACATGAACGTCACGAATGACGATTTAAGCAAGAACATAAACGATAACATAACACGAGACAGTCAGACAGATGGGCGGTCGTTTCTGATAAAGTCGAGAGAGGAGACAGGCACATGCATGCTCCCTCTCCAAAAGAAAGAATTTTGTATGGCGCTTATGGTACAATAATTTGGCTCTATGTTCCTTAGTCCTCATCCTCAACATATAATATCTATATATATGTATGTGTGTATGTATCAAATTATCACCTGCAACTGCAAGCTAGGGCTCCCCTCCCAGCTGCTAAAATGCATGTGTGATTGAGGAATATGCATGTCCGGCGGGATGCAAAGCTAATTAAAAAAAGTCTCTCGAGGAATCGATCCTGTCAAGGGTCTGACATGAAAGGACACGGATACTATAACAGATGTCTTAGAGATTAGGATGAGGAGCTGCATGGATAATTAGGGCTTGGTGGAAGATGAGGAAGGAGAAGAGATTTTTTTTACCTACTTGCCCCAATTTTATTTTTTTTCGATAATAAAGGAAGCGTATAAATTTAATATAAAAATAGAAAATAAAGGTAAATAAGATATATATAACTCCCACGGTAAGGAATCGGACTCAGAATCTCTAGGTTGTGAGTTATAATATTGTGTCACTATACTAAGAGAACATCCTCTAACCTAATTTAATTTTAAATTATTGAAAAGTGGTGACTGGTAAATTTGACTTTTTAATTATTTGAACCCTTGAATGCATTGATTTTTATTTAAATAATTCATATTTGAAAACATTTTAAAAAAATATTCTTATGATTTGAATGTGACACATTTAGTATATCATTTTTTAAGGGTTGTAACTAGAAGGACCGTGTTTGAATCGAACTGACTTTGTCCAACTCATTTGATTTAATATATTCAAATGCACATGTGAATATGCTCTTAATATATACGATATAAACACCATAATAGACATATTATTCATTTGCAACTAGCACGATAACAAGTACACACATATATAAGCACGATGACAAGCACGGATACAGGAATAAAATGCCATTTATATAAATCTTTTTCGGTCTGAACCACTGGTATTCGTAAGTTTAATGGTTCTTAACTAATCCAATTCAAACCGGGAGGACATAATAGGAGGGATAAAGCACTCACAAGGTAAACTCCGTCCATTTATAATACTCAAATTCGAGACTTTACTTAAAATATAAAAGTGTCTTCCCGCCTTAATCAATCCATTTTGGCATCTATATAATATTTTAAACTAAGTAATTGTTGTTAACTGTTGTAATATAAATGTATTAAATAGGTTAAAATTTTAAATGGCATAGCAAAATGCATTAAATAGGTGGATTTAAACGCTAGACTATGGCATAGTATACATGGCACAGGAAGCATTTAACAACCTAATTTAATGATTCATAATAATTTAAATTAATAAAATCTAATAATTAATAATTATTTTCTTCACCTACTTAACAATCGAATTATTAAAATTTATTGTTTCCCCTTATCACAACTCTCCGAGACCTTATAAATTGAGCACACCATGAACTGTTAGAAAAAATATACACACTTTATTTTAAAAATTACAAAATAATTATAAAATTTTATATATTTTTTAATAATTTATGGTCAATTGAACTTATGTAAAAATTTGTCTGGTTGTGCTCTACTTCCACTTCTGACTACTATCCTGCTTTTCACAGGAGGATGTGCAGCTAAGCCAAGGCCAGCTAGCCATAGCTGTGTGAAATTTATAGAATTTAAAGGTATGTATTTTAAACCAACATGAGTTGGTTTAAGTGGCAGGGCACTTGTTCTCCTTCAGTAAAGGTCTCGGGTTCGAGTCTTTGTGGATGGAGAAAACTCATGCTGGGAGAGTTTTACCCCTTAAATGGGCGGATCCGGCTCGAACTGGATTAGTCAGTAGTCCAATAGACTTCTGGATACCCGTGTCCACATTAAAGAAAAGTATGTATTTTAATTCTTTTTTATTTATTTAATGAAACTCTCCATCAATAAATTATACAATTACCATGAATTCTCTATTCGTTATTTTTTGTTAATAGGTCTTCAATATTTGAAAATTTTGTCAGAATATTTTGAAAATTACGCCACATTAATTAAAAAAAGAACGTGCAAGTAAAAGCCATGAGACATGGCCTGCCTGCTAAGTTCATGAATAAGGAGATATTAGATTTTACCCTGTTATTTCTCTTCGAAGATAAGTTAATACAGGTTGCATTTACATTTCTCTCCTAGGTAAAAAATGAAGGCAGCAGTACTAGCGTTTCGATCACCACACTACGTCTTGCACGGACTTTTGTGTTCAGTCGTGGAAATATCATATGAGTTAAGCAATAAGCATTCGGCATTCGCCCGTCAATATAGTACAGCTAAAAATATATTATAATCAAAGAAGCTGATGCCCATCGTGCAGCAAACCAAAGACCGCAGTTCTAGCAAATGCTCTTGACAAGTGTATAGGAGAGATTCGTACTTTTATCAACTTCACCGGGCTATATGAGAGAGAATTTAGACCATTGAACCATCGTCCTTTATCATCTCAATTTTTACATTTTTTTCTTGCACAATAGTTGGTATTCAAAAGTACGATGAATTCTAAGTAATCCAGGCTTGACTCAGGTCGTTTTGGTAAGAAGATAAAACTCTTTTAAGTACGAATTTTTTTATTCGTAAGATTAGAGTATGAGATTTTACCGAAGATATGTCAAATCATCACGAGAAATATGAGTTGGAAAATGAGCCTGAACTTGCGTAGACCTAATTGATATAGTCTTTATAGATGGAGCCTCTTTAACCTGCGGGCAGCCACTGAATCTTTGCCCTACACTACAAACTTCAGCGAATCGTACAAAAATTAATAGTAGGACTGTGGCAAGCAAATATTTCTACCATTCCATTTTTACATTATTAAAAAAAATAAAGCTTGCAAAGAGTGTTTGGTACTGTTGTTAGATGTATTTTTTTATAAGTAAATTATCATTAATAAAAGTTATGCATTACAGTGGAAACGTTCCGGTCCTCTCACATTCAAGGGATGATCAAAAGCACGGAAACCTTTAACACTATTACGCTGTCCTATTTGACCTATTGCATGCGCTTCATACTTCATTTCCCTACTAATCCTTTTTTTTTTTTGTACCATACATTATCTCCGGACCAGCCGAAACGCACCTCAAGACTAGTCTGCGGTCGGGTCGGGATCCCTGGAAAAATTCCCGTCGACCTTCCCAGCCTGAGATTCGATCCTAGGATCACCCATCTGGGGGCCTAGCAAGGGAACCATTAGACCAACCCATACTAATCCATTTACATCCCCAGTTCATAACCCCAGATAAAATATTTCTTATATTCAAAATGGGACTTTTAATCTTCCAAAGAGTGTTTGGTACCGTTGTTAGATGTAGGGAAGACAATTTTGATTCGAACTCGCTGACCTGCTGTGCTCCGCCCCTTCACGATTTGGGGCAGGTCTGACCCAACTCGTGTGCAAGTTTAGGAGGTTTGGGGTTGTCTTCTGACCTCGCTGGCTCCAATTCGACTCGATCCGACCAAGCCCTTGCCTATTGTATAACAATATATTATATAATTATATATTTAAAAATTAATTTTACTTTATTTAGTAATATTTTTTTCTTAATAAATTGGATAGTAAGCGTCATATTTTATCAAGATTATATAAAATTTTATTTTACTTAAATTTATTTAATTATACTATTACATATTTATACCATATTTTAATTAAATATTTTAGATAATAATTATTAATTTTCATGTAACCCAAGCACCTGTCACTGACTCCACCTGTGAAGGGTACAGGGCGAGTACGAGTATCCAAATACCTTGTCCACCCTACCTCATTGCCATCCTAGTTAGATGATGAATAACAATAAAGAGAAAGTTTCATAATCATTTATTAAAAATTAAAATTAATAAAATTCTATCGATCTTATAATCAGGATTCTTAAGCTAACAGATAATCATTGACATGACAAGTAATATTGCGTACTTATTTCTTCATTCATGAAACTATTAGATGAGTCGAGATCATTACGTCATATCAAAGATGACACTTGCCCATGCCATAATATTGACATATCAAAATATAAGTACTACTTTCCCACCCTAACCCATAAATTTTACGAAAAATATTGATTTTGGTTCTCAACTTTTTAGACCATATTCATATTTGACCTAAACTTTTTTTGGTCGATTCTAATCCTTAACCTTTTCAATATTATTCAATTTTAATCCTTTGTATTATTTTTCATATTAAAAAGGTGATTTAGCTTTTTTAATATTAAAAATATATTTAATTAAAAATTAAAAGATAAAAGTAAAATCTCATGTGCTCAAATTCAACTATCACGATCCTTATGAGTTCACCGACAGTGCTTGAAACTGTCAATAATCTTTCCAATGACAGTTTAGAGTCGAAATCTCATTGACCCCTCTCCTCTTATATAGAATTTCTGCATTTTTATAATTGTAAAATAATTCATTGCTAAAGTACATTTTTTTATTAAAAAGCCAAATCATTTTTGTTAATATTAAATTTAGTATAAAGGACTAAAGTTGACCAATTTTTAAAAGGTTTATGATTAGAATCAATTAAAAATTTTAGTTTAAATATGAACATTATCAAAAAAATTGAAAATAAAAATCATCTTTTCCCTTAAATATTATAAACAATTATCAATTATTGGGGAGAGAGAAACAAAAGAGAAAAAGGGGGGTGAATAGGTTTTTCCGCTAACCTTGACAAAGCCTTAATTAGGAAAGATTATCTCTTTAAGGTGTGTTTTCACATGAATCAGGTGAATTCGAGATATTTCTAAAAAATTATTAGTTTTTCTTTTTTATGGATCGCGAATCTAGTTGTTGTAGTTGTGTCTTATCCAACTTTAACAACTTCTACCGTTGTTTCAAGGAACAGTTCTAAACGTGTCCTTTCACAGACACGAGAGTAGATATTTAGTAGCGGAGTCAATATACATATCCAATGATGGAAAAAAAGGAGGTAATTGTTCTATAAATGAACGACGGCCAATTACTACCAACCAATTCTATTTCTACGTGGTTACGCGAGGACGAGATTTTAAATTTGAATGTCTTCTAAGAACTTGTTGCAATGCATCTATTAAAAACGTACTCTTTAAGCTTTGAACTTAACGGAAACCATAATTTTTTCTTTTTACTAAATTACATATTTGATGGTGCTGCATTGACATGTTGAATATTGTGCACATGTTATTCTGATATGTTTGCTGAAACATACAGGCAGGGCTGCTTCAAGCAGGCATTCTCCCGTACTAGCAGACATAAGATCCTGGAGAAAATTTTAAGCCTCCTTTGGATCGTAGAGGGCAGGGATGTCAATGTGTTCCGGACCTACGAGACCCAACCTGCTACACTCCGATTTGGAGCAACTCCGACAGGGTTTGTCTTCTGATCCGACCTGTCTCGACCTAAGCTACCTCGCTGTCTTATATAATTAATATTATATTATTGCACATTTTATTATTTTTTATTTAATTCATACACACTTTTATCTTAATCAATTTAATAAATAATCTTTCCAATTTTTGCTAAAAATTAATTATTATAAAAAATTTTAATTTTCAAATTTTATTTGATTGTACTATTAAGATACATTTATTATAGCATATTATAAACTATACCTTACATTGTTTTTTTTTTTTGTGATTTTGGTCGAACCATGCCCCGACCTGAACTATCCCTCATAGTTCAGGTCGGTGCAGAAATCGACCCGTCAAGGGTGCAAGACAGTCCGCATATTCGATTACCCAATGGGTCTTGTCCCCTTATCATCTCTAAGTAGAAAAGGATGGTTAGATTATAACTACTATCAACCTCTTTTTTATACATAAATATAATAACTGACTGTCTATTGTTGATAGTCAATTACCGTGGTTCAATTTTATTCTTGAGTAAAGTTATGGATCTAGAGAAATATATGATTTCGAATTTCTTATAATATTAGAAATTTATTAACATTTTTTAAGTTTGCACCATACAGTATCGCCGGACCAGTCGAAGCACACATCCAGACTAATCTGCGATCCGGTTGAAATCTCTGGGAAAATTCCTGTTAACTCTCCTAACTTATGATTCAATCTAAAGATCACCTATTTGGGCGTTTAGTGAGAGGACCACTAAATCAAATCCAAATTGGTAAAATTCATTAAAAATTTTAAATGTTGGAAAGCTGGGGAATATTAATTGTCATCAAACCTAATAATACCTCAAATTCGTGTCTTACTTTCTCTTTTTTATTTTTAATTTTTCTCTTGAAATTGTGGACTGCTTTCTCGTAACCACAACAACTAGGATACAAATTCCAAGGCCCCTTCCCTAATCCCTATGAGTGTCAGACTCAGTAGAGGGTTCTTCTTTTATACGTCAAGACAAGGGGGTGGCCCTGACTGACCAGCTCTTTTTTCATGGATTTTAGGATTTTGTTTTCTATAAATGGTTTTTCTTCCACATTTTCTTTAAATTAAATAAAATTTAATTAATTAATCCTTTTTCCAGTGTTAAAAAAATGTATATAGGCTCGTAATGTGACGAAGAAAAGGGAAAATAAAGAGATACAGTAATTCTATCGGTGAGAATTAAATACAAGACCCGTTGTTTCCACGACAAGGATAGTACCACTGTATCGAATCTTTTTTTATTAACTAATCCTGAGTTTTCAATTTGAACTACTGATATCCAAAAGTTTAATGGGTACCGACTATCCTAATTCGAGTCGGGAGGGTCCATTAAACGATAAAACTCTCTCAAGTTAAATTTTTTTCATTCATGATACTCGAATCCGATATTTTACTTATACAGAAGAGGCACCCTCTATCTCAACCAATCCACTTTGAGTACAGAAGAGGCACCCTCTATCTCAACCAATCCACTTTGAGTACAGAAGAGGCACCCTCTATCTCAACCAATCCACTTTGAGGGCTTGTTTGGATTGAAGTTTATGGAGGGTTATGGGAATGCAAATCTAACTCATGTTTGGCTAATAAGAGGGTCATGGAGGCACAACTTTAACTCCTATTTAGTAAATTAAAATACGATGATTATAGAGATTTGTACTTCACCAAGCCAAAATTTTAACCCCAAATCAGAGGGTTATGGAGGGCTATCTCATCCATTCATAGCCCTCCACTTCCTCCACCTCCATAAATCTTCATAACACTCTTCTCCATAAACCTCCCCACATATCAATCCAAGCATGCCCGAGAGTTCCTAAAAGGGGTTTTTCCCCTTTTCCCGTTTATTTTATATGCTAATCGAATGTTTATGTATGATAATATGTATTTAGGAAAGTTATAACAAATTAGATGGAGGTAACACCATAAAATTGTAAATATATATAATATTATATATATATATCTAGGAACTAAAAATATAAATGAGTTTTCGGAAGAGGAGAAAATCCTTTCCCGCTCTTTTTTTTTTCCGTAATTTGTAGGTAAGTTCTATTTTTAGAAATGATATAAGGAACTTTAAAACCTCTTTCAAATAAAATAAAAAATTATAAATTTATAAGAAAGTTGAATACTATTATTTATAATATAAATTTGTGAATGAATATGACTTGACATTTTTTGAAATTCGCTTCGATTGTTTTTGACAAGCAAACGAGTTATAAAGAGCCCATTCATTAAAAAAAAATCCACCTCGACATTTAACATATTATCATTCCGTAAATGAACACTGTCTTTACCCGTATATCTACGTTAATCAACTTGGGATAGTATAATAGTTATCTCACCAGACCCTTAAATGAGTGATATCAGAATCGAATCTCAGATTGGGAGGGTTAGCGAAAAATTTTTCAAGGATCCCGACCCGATAATAGATTAGTCTTGAGGTGCGCTTCAGTTAATCCGGAGATATTATATGGTGTAAAAAAAAAGTATACTTACCTGAGAAAATGGAGAATTAATTGCTGCCGTGGAGAAAGTATCAAATGGTGTGAGGGTTCATTTTATGGTCCAGGAAGGGATGAATCCAGAAATTCTATCCGAGTAGGGTAAAATTCAAGTAAGAGTAAAATGATAAATTTTAGAATGGTGAAATAACATAACTTAACATAATTACGTTAAAAATTGATAAAATTTATGTAAGATTTTACGTATTTGTTCGAGGTTTATGAGGCAATCATCTCTACACTCCCTTAAATATGTTCCTGTCCACACACCATTTGATACTTTCTCGACGGCATCTCTTCTCCTCAAATAAGTTTTCAGGTTTTAGTTCTATAAACGAAAAAATTCATTGTTATGAGAGTTTTACTCTTTAATGAACAGACCCGATTTGAATATAAATTAGTCGGAACTAATCTATAATTATTATATGTGAGGACAAAGATAGTTTATCTCGCTTTTGAAGTTCTAAAAATACCCTTGATGAATAAACCATTAAAAATGATAAATGAGTGAAATGGTAAAATCGCTTTTAAAATGATAACTACTACTAAACTACTATCTAATTTACTTCTTTTTTTTCGATTTGCACACTTTATTTTTATTCATGACAATTGTAATAATATAAAAAAATGTAAAATAAAGAGTACGATTTAATAATCGACTACATATTTAATAATTTCATATGTAGAATGGGTTCGTGTCTGGTTAGATTTATATGGAGGAGGTATGTACCGAAAAGAAAATGATATTCTTCCTAAACTATTGTTTTATTGTAAGGACTGTTTTAGCAATGCTCATAATTCATTATTTATAATTATTTATGGTGTACGGTTTGAATCATGGCAGTGCTTTTACATGAAGATATTCGTATAAAAAATACGAAATAAAGCGTTGCTGAAATCTTATTAATGAGACTAGAACTCGATATTTCTGGTTTAAAGCTAGAGTTATTATAATAAATCTACATAAAATCCTGGTAGCAACAACAATTACTGTTGTTGGTGTTGATGATGCACAAATCCCACACTGGACAGCCAGTCGACATTTTATATGTCCGGTAAAAATTTTACATGGTATCAAAGTACAGGTTAAGGGTAAGTCAGCGTGACGTATTTAGAACTATTGTCAGGTCAAATGTGATATGGGGAGTTTTAAAATAAATAACAAATAATATCGTTGTATAGTAAATTTTAATCTTTAGGTCAAGCAGTCATGATAGTTTCTAATAATAATAATAATAATAATAATAATAAACCCTGCAGTTTAGTGTTGAGATTTGATTTTATTATTGTAGGGAATAATATTTTAGATATCGGGTAGATATAATTGTTGAGATATTTGATTATCCGTCAGATTTTCTGTCTCTTTATTTTATTCGACACGTAGCTTATAAATAGTTTAGTTTGCTATTGTAATCATTGAGTCGTCTAATAAAAAATATCATTTACTCCCTGTGTTCGGTCTTCGAACCACCACGTTTAGCTCAAGTGGATAGGACATACCCTTAAATTGTAAAAAAAAATCCATGAGATCGGACATTCAATTTCTCTCTTGAACACGTAATCCTTAGTAAAGCTACACACACAGGTGTTCCGTACATGAACTTACCCGGATCTGTACACTTATGAGGTGTTCATGGGCTCGGGGAAAATAAACATATCGTTATCATCAAATAATAATAATAATAATAATAATAATAATAATAATAATAATAATAATAATAATAATAATAATAATAGAAAACTCAAATATCTGTCGACATGCTCCACAATTTCAACATCTCACTTGGATTTGACACAACCAAACTACATACAGATTAGATTTGGGGAGAGCGTTAGGTATCTCAGCTGCATTGCTTGATCTTGTCTTCCCTTTGTGAAGACTTTGCACAAAGGGCTACGTCACTCTCTACCTAAAACAGGCCTGGTCATAAAATTGCTTTGACTCTTCCACTGCTTTATTCTTTCTGCATCCACGAACATTTTTATAAATTCATACATGCAGGTAAGTTCATGAAGAATCATGTGTTTGATCGGTCTCATTAAGGTTTACGCGTGCGCACTAGGTAGATTGAATCTTTGACATTAATTTGGAACACTGCACGTGAAAGCGTGAGTAGCTCCAGGGCAGATTCTGACAATTTATTCGGGGCAAAACTCCGATGTAATGATGAATTTATTGGACGGTTTCAGTGCCCACCTAAATCCATCACCGAGTAGTCCATACTAGCCTGTTTTGCAATGATCTAAAACTTAATACAAATTTCATAAAGATGACACTCCGTATTATATAATTAAAAATATTTCTTCTAGTCGACAAAAATAAAGGTAGCAGTAGTGGCAACCCCCCAAACATTCTCACTCGTAATATTCGAATTTTTTGTATTCAATCACAAACACTTCAAATGAAGTAAATAACTGGTACTGACGCTGACACTGTCAATGTGACACCACCAATAGACCTATCATAGTTCAAGAAGTCAGTGTCCAGTAAAACTCAAAATCAAGAGTCACTTTCAGTGATTTTGCTTAGTAAGGAACTCAAGCATGAGACCTTCATCTTACCAAACCGCACGGAGTGAGTTGTGAACCAGTAGATCCCTGCCCCTGGTGGTGATCTCAAAGAATTAGTTCAAATGAATAGGATATAAATACCTCATAAAATCGTAGGTTTTATTAAAGAGTGTGAGATGCTTAAGATACTTGTAAAAAAAAATTAAGAAAAAAAATAAAGAAATAGGTAAGATTCCTTGATGCGGTCTTCCCCACACTAAGTGCACGTTTATATACCATAATTGTACGAACCCTAATGATTAATTCGAAGATTAATGCAAAAAGGTAAAAGTCATGATAAACCCAGAAAGAAAAAGGCAAGCTTTTCAAGGAAAGAGGGCTAATATATTAATAAAAATCACCAACCCTAAAAGAGAAATGGGTTTTAATAAAAAAGAAAATAATGCAACAAACACGCTCGTAAAATTAATGAAACAATGATCTCAATAGACTTGATTGAAATGATTCGATATCTTTTTTTCACTTAAATAAGACAAGATGTCAATCCAAATTTTCTAATAATCTTAAACCTTTTGGTGGATTACCTTGTTCTGGAGCCAACAACTCGAATTTTAATGGATTCTGACATATCGGATTGTGCAGGTCGGCCAGAAAAAAAGATGGAAGGATGTCATGATTTCATGTTGCATTATTGCCAAACATGCAATTGCTAAATATGGTTTGTTATTATATGATTTACTTGGTGAGTGGTGACTATGGTTTAGTTCAAATGTGTGAAATTAGCCACCCCGTGTTAAGGAGCTTTGTTCATGATTCATCAATGGCCATAAACTCATATGTGATTGTTAACCTGTGGGCCTGCTTCCCATCAATAATGGCGCGTTGCTTCTGATTATGTTACTACACATATACGCATTATTTCGAAAACCATAGGTCGAATTATTTTTTTTTTGTTTCGTTTCACAAGTTAGAGATGTCGGTGCTTCCGTCGAGGCCGTGAGAACCGGTTATCGACGATCGATGTTCCTATACGTTTGAATGGTAAGGATCCCTTTGTCGGTTAGCTTTTTGACCCCTATCATGAGAGACTTCAAATGAAATTTGAACTTTAAACTATTGGTAATAAGTCCATCCACGTGGAGAATAATTTACTAGCTGGGTCACATCTCGTCCGACAATTTTGTCTTAGAAAGCATTACATCTTAATTTAATAAAAAATCCTTAAATTTTTAATTTCAAAAAATATTTGTGATTAAAAGAGGCAGAAAAAAAATATAAGAATACATGAAATAGCACAGATGAGAATTAAATATAAAATTTTGTAGTTTGAGACTGAAGTTAAAGCATGAAAGCCTCCTCGTAAAAAATATTAATTAAAAAATCTAAGGTTTTTTTCTTTGCTTGCACATCTTTTATTCATGTACTATATGGACCTTTGACTTCTTCAATTTGAGTCGGACCGGTCCGTTAAAATATGAAACTCTTACAGTATGCTTTTTTCCATTCTCAAAAACTCGAAATTAAGATATTTATTTAAGAAGATAAAATACCGAAATATGTGAGCTGCTCCACATTGGTGAAGCCCTAAGTTTTTTCCATCCTAGGGGCAACTTTTTGTTTGATACTAGAAAGCAAAAAAAGATAAAGCAGTCGAGTTGGGATGTCTGTGAAAATTTCCGTCGACTCTCTCAATATAAGATTCGATTCTAGGATCACTAATTTAAAAATTTAGTGAGGGAACATAACTTTTACCATGAAAATCAAACCTCAAATATCTAGGTTATGATATAGAGTTTTATGCCACTGTAAATCAGAAATAAAAGTACAAGTTTTTTTCGATTTACAAATGAGTTACATGCGTTTGAAAGAGTAGAAGAAAAATAGAATAAAATGAACACGGAAAGTTTTACAGATGAGATTAAATATAAAATTTATAAGTTACAAAATAAAAACGGTATCAGTTACACCGAACTATTTTTACGAAAATCCAAGTTCTTTTAACATATGATTAAAGTATACATACATGGGCAATAAATTAAGGTGGGCAGTCCTCATTTTCCGGTTCGCTGTGTCAGCCCTCCGATCAGTCTCCCTGATTTAGTCCAATTCGAGGAATATTAATTGTTATTATTATATAAATATTACATCCGTACTCTCATTTAATCCCGCAATAAATTATACGTATGCGCGCCGTAGTCGGCAAGGGCAGAATGGGAAAAACAATATAAAATAATAAAAAAATCATGCCCGTGTGACTTTTAAGGGGAAGAGTGATGGTGAAGAGACTGCTGTCCATTGTTCGGGGGTCAATTGCACAAACTCCCTGGTCAACATCTCAATTTTTATCCAGCATATATGTACCACCTGATATTCAATGGTCTTTAACTGGCTGGCATTCGGGTCGGACCGTCCTATTAAAGGGATTTTCAAACATCGATTTTTCAATCAGAAAGCTCGAACTCGAAATGCTATCAATAGAAGAGACGTTAAATTAATAATATCAACCAGAGAAATTCTTAGATAAACAGAACAGATTTCTTAGAAAAAAGTATGCGTACTTCACCTTAACGGATATAGATTTCTTGAACTCATAACAATGGGCTATTGCCAGTACAGATTATTAAATCTGTTCGATATGTTTGTATTTTAACATAAAATCTCGAACATTATATAGCAGATTTGACTGAATCGTCATTGTTAATGCCTCCCGTTTACCGGTATCAGTAATTTGTAAAATTATAGAAGTTCCTATATCTAAATAAAATACCGCACCTTACGCCTGACAGTAAAGTACTCGTGTTATATTTCAAGAAGTTCATTACTGCCGTAGTGAGTTGAGCTACCATAAAAATTTCTCCATCACTGTAATCCTATTGGTCAAGCCTCCTCCCCCATCCCTGCCTATAAATACACAGCTTCCCTTCCCAACTTCTCACTCAGTTACATGATCTCTTCCATATCTTTCACTTTCCCATATACATATACATATATATATCTGTGTGTGGGTGTGTTGTGTATCATACCTGTGGTACTTGTGATGTAGATCAGCTTCCAACTTCTGGCTATGGAGGAGTTAGTAGGAAGTGAGCACAAAAGTATTGAAGGATCTGTAAAGCTCAGGAGGGATAGCGCCGGCGAATCGGGCACTGTTACCTGATCGGCGCTATCCATCCTGAGTTTTAGAGGTTCCTCGTACTTACCATTCTCTCGGCCACCCATTCCGCCCTTCCCCGCCGTCGAGGACTCGATCGAAGGTAAGCAAGCCGATGAACCCCCACATCCTCGTTCCGTGTCAATTGTTCGGCCCCGAATTCTCGTACGAGAAATGTGTGCGCGTCGGGGTTCGTGTTCGGTGAA